>CM043113.1:2329577-2929577 GCA_023701765.1 Hylyphantes graminicola
ACGTCTTCTTTCTTGAAAAGTTATTGGCTAACATTCAAGGGGTAATTTTCATTACTGATCCAGCAAAGCACCAGGGGCGGACTGGCCCGGGCGGCTAGTCGGCGATCGCCGAGTGGGCCAAACTGCCAAGTGGGCCAAAAACAATATAATAATAATATTCGTTTAAGTGGGGAAAAAATCTACATATACTTGAGTGTGTATTAAAACATACAAAATAAGGGAAAACAACTTAATATTTTTGAAATAAATTTAAATTATGTCTAAAGGGCCAATTGCGTACTACCATTGAGCATAAAAGCAGCCCACATTTTTTTCAATCGGGCCAAAGGGCCAACTTTGCCTCTGAAACACCCTGTATATATTACATAAAAAATGGGCCTAAAATTTTTGTTCAAATTGAGCCCAATGTGATTATTATTTGGGCCTATTGGTCCACATTTCCTCTGAAGCTACCTATACATATTATATATAAAAAATGGCCTATAAATTTTGTTCAAATCGGTCACTTGGCCTCTGAGGGCTCTACATATATTATACATGAAAGGGGTCGATATTTTTTTTTAATAAGGGCGCAGGGTCCCACTTTTCCCTCTAAGGCTTCTTATATACATTATACATGAAAAGGGCCTGATTTTTTCTTTCTTTATAAATTATTAGATTTTTATTATAAATTGAGCGCAATATGTGGTCCTAATTGGGACCATTGGCCCACATTGCCTTTGAGCTACATATATTTTATGAAAGGAGCCAACAAATTTTATTATTCAAATAAATCTATTAATGGAAGATCAAAGTTTAAAATGCAAAAGATGCTTACTTTGTGCCTTCAAACTTTTTGCATGAACTCAATCTTTATGGGCCGACGTACCCTTCATTGCACAGGGTGTACAATCTTGACTCTTTCATGCACACAAGTTTCACGTGAAAGCTAGTTTTCAGTTTTGAAGCTCATAAAAAATCGTTTACTTTCGAACATGGGACAAGATCGCCTTGAGGACTTAATGCTTTTGTATGTTGAAAGAGATTTTAAGTACGACTATGAAAAAGCTATGGATGACATGGCTTGTAATTCCAAGGCTTATCTAGGCTTGATGAATATTTGTAAAATAAATGTATATAGATGTTATAAGGATAATTAAAGATAACTTAACTTCTCCTTTAGATTTCATATTGATTTTTTTTACTTTTAATCAAAACTGCTCTTGATTAATTAATAAAATACACATCGATATCCTGTATTATGGAACTAGCAGTATGGTCCCGCCTTACTGGGAACCCGCGTTAACTTTGCTTTGCTTTCTTTTAGACGCATGCTTACTTTTGAAAATACACTCAAAATCAAAACAAAATTAAATTCGTGTTGGCGCATGCGCACTTAAAAAAGCAAACACTAATAGAGAATGAAGCAGCCTTCGGGCGAGAGCATATCTCAACCAAACTCAATCAATCAAACTAATAGAGGATGGCGTCAAGGTCCCGTTTCGGCCCGGTCCAAGTATTTTCAAGCCCTGTTATGGTCCCAAAATCCCACGTGGATGACGTTCTTTTAAAACTAATTATATTAATTAAAAATCACAATCAAATATGAAAAAACTAAGCCTCAGGTGCACACGTAGGTATTAAAAGGAATCTATATAAAAAATTTCGAATTTTTTAGAGCAGTCTAAGTAGGTCTTTTGCGATCCACAGACATACACACAAACAGACAGACTCTTTCTTTTATTATTATAGATGATGGGCCAAAGTCATGACTGCGCCGAGTGGGCCAATCTTAGCCAGTCCGCCCCTGCAAAGCACCATATGTTATGCCCTCTCCCCTCAAACACACATACCCTTTTAAATGACGCTGCCTAACCATCACAACTTACTACTTCTGACGTCTTCCTTCTTGAAAAGTTATTGGTTACTATCCCCCATTCAAGGGGTAAAGGTCCATTCAACCCATGTATCCCCCCTCCCAAACACCCACAATAGAGGGTCTTCCTTTCTTTGATTTATAGTCTGCTTGCACACCTTGCAATTAGGGGTGTGCAGATGAATGTTGTAAAAATATTAGTTAAATATTAATAGTATTAAAAAATTAACACTATTTCTTATGTCAGAGAAATTTTCTATTGTGTATTTTTAAAAGACCTCAATTTTAAAACAGCATTATCATTAAACACTCTCATATCGAGATCAAACACAAATTGTAATCCGATCCTTTGGTTGCTTGTAAAAAAATAGTTTAACGTTAACATTCAATTAACGAAAACAAACAAATAATGTACACACCCTTACTAGTAATAACATTACACTAATTAAGGCCAAGGCCCACTAACGGGCTGTTGCGTAGAGTACAGTAGTTTTTAGCCTACTTTTCCATTTTTTTTTAATTCGAAGAATTAAATAAAATAAAAAAGTAGGTATTGACATGCTGTCGAATGACGTGCATGCATGCTACGAACCTAGTTTTTTGAAGATAAGAATTTTAGTAAGTATTTAAGTAACAGGAAAGTAGGCTATTTTAGTTCTTTTAGAACTTCTTGTTACTTTTTGTATTGTGTATGTCTAACTTTTCTGTATTGTGTATTTTTAAAAGACCTCAATTTTAAAACATTATCAGTAAACACTCTCATAAAAAAAGACTGTGTTAAAAAAAATAGCTGTGAAGTAAGTCACAATGTGTGTTATGTATGTCTTGATATTTTTCAATTTTTTATTTTTAAAAGACCTATTTTGAAAAACTCACTGTCATTAAACACTCTCATGACGTGATCAAAACTCGAATTGTAATACGATCTTTTCGTCTACTGTTTTTTAAAAAAATATTTAAATGTTAACATTCAATTAACAAAAACAGCCAAATAAGTTACGCACCTTTCTACTAATAACGTTACACAAATTAAGGCCTAGGCCCACAAACGGGCTGTTGCGCAGAGTACAGTAGTGTTTAGTTTGTATGATCTGACACATTGAACGAGTTCCCTAGGAAAAAAAACCAATATTGCTGAATGAGGCTTTTGTCGGAAATACTTCCACCATTCATAGTTAGCTAGTCTTTTTCACTACTGAGGGCTGGGGACCCCAGTCGATTAGGCATTTGTCTAGCATGCGGAAGGTCCCAGGTTCGGGTAGAGGCATCGCCAAAGTAACTGCTGACTTGTAAAATGGCCCGTGCAGTCAAAATGTACGACGAATAATAATAATGTCCGACGCTGCTTATGATGTCGCCTTTTTCCCCTTAACGGTTGCGTGGGTGCCTACTTAAGTGTCAGCTCGTCACTTGACTGTGGTTCTTAAATACGACGCCCGTCGAAAATAGCCCTCGAGTAGCTCTAGTGCGACGATAATTCAAAATAAACTCTCTTAATCTGGTCCATGAGCAGCATATGTTAGCCCCCTTCTCTCCCCCCCCCCCGCCTACACACATACACTAGTTAGGCTTCCAGACATCTACTTTTAAACTTACAACTTCTGACGTCTTCTTATTGTCTCCATTCAAGGGGCAAGAGTCCATTCACCCCATAAATCCCCAAACCCCCATATAGGGTCTCCCTCTTTCTTTAATTTACAGTCTGTTTCAACCCTCCTTGCAAATTACAGGGGTCTGGAGATGAAGTTGTAAGTATGTTGTAAGCATTTTGTTCTTTGGGGTGGTCAAGAGTAAGGCCCGATTTTTCACGTTTTGTTTTGGGGTGGGGGGAGAACAGGAAGTGTAATTTATGGTATCTTATTTGGGAAAAGTTCTGTAGAATTTAGTATGTAAGGGGTGGGGGAGTGTTACGTTTCAAACTACCATTTTGTGTTCTATGTTCGAACTTCCAATGTTCTGTAACCTCCAAGGAGTAATTTGTGGTATCTATTGAGGAAAATAAGTTCTCTAGAACTTAGTATGTAAGGGGTGGGGGAGTGTTACGTTTCAAACTACCATTTTGGGTTCTGTGTTCGAATTTGGAACATTGTGTAACCTCCCAAGACGTTTTACAAATGCTACGTCTTGCAAGTGGTCCCCTTTGACTGTAGATGTAACTACTAATAGCTTTGACTGGAGTAAAAATGTTAAAACAACCTTTTTTGTCTATCCTATGGCTGCTGACCATGCCAGAAAACATTACCAAAAAATTCCTTGAATCAGTTTGTTTAAAGACGAACTTTGGTCATTTCTTAAAATAATAAATATATTTGCAGAAAATTAGTTCCATTTAAATCTGTATTTAAACTGACACAATTTTTCTATCAAAAATATTTTACAAAAACAAAGATTAGGTAATTTTAATGTTAATTGATTTCATATTTATTAAACTAAACTTCAGACTTGCATTTCATTTCACAACCAGTTACTTATCATTTCTCTGAAATAAGAAAATCAATTGAGCTACAATCTTAAGCAACGAATCAGCTGTGTTGTTGCATTGGTTTAATAAAATTCCCAAGGGCTGCTGGTAAACTTTTGAAATATAATTTAATGTAATTAATTTTCCTTTCGATTACTACAGTATGTAATGGATCCTTGTTAATTAAATAGGACCAGACTATCAAAATTTTTCCAAAATGACATTTCAATTAGCGTTTCTTATGATATGAAATATTAGCTTTGCAGCGATATCTTGAAAAAAAATTTATGAAGTACAAACTTGTGTATAAAAGGTTCAAGTATTGGAAGTATTTTTATAATATATTTTTAGATGTAGTTTAGATGTAGTAAAATCCCGACAGTAAGAAACCGCCTTTGTTTACTTCAAACGAATGTATCTCAAAACTTACTTTATCAATGTGCGGGTGCCTTTTTCTCAGTATCTACACTAAGTATCAGCCTGAAAGTTATTATACGTGTCTAAGAAGTTGGTTTCAAAAAACAAGGCTAAAGAAATATGAGGATATATATCATACTTTTGTTTTTCTCTTTAATATTATTGATGCTTTTTAGGTAAAAAATATGTAGTTTCACTTAAAACTTTATAGTTTAAAAACTAAACAAACATTTTCTAAAAGCCTCCAGTAAAGTAAAGGTAAACATAAATTTAATAACTAGTAAAAATTTCATTAAAATGTATCGAATAGACTCTGAAGAAAAAGTAAATAAAAAGTGTCATTTTAACAAGGGCTTCAATGAGGGATCTTTTATGTATACTTTTATATTAAAATTTATGCAAATTTTATTTTTAGATATTTGTGAAATGTACTTATAATTGAAAAATATAAAAGAGCAGTTATTTCTACATATCACAGATTCCATTTTGCTAAAATTTTTGTAGATTTATGCTGATTTTCTAGTTCAGCTCAATTCGCCATTGGCTTCATTCGCTCGTTTTAATTTGATAGTTCATATTAAAAATACATTTAGCTTTAAATTCTGCCCCGTTGGAAAACTAGCCCCGGTCCACCCTGATTTTGATGCGTTGATTCTGTCCGTTGCAGAACATTCGATATATAGTAATTCATTGTTTCAAACGAACAATCTTTCGTTCTAAAGGCAACAATTAAATTTAACCAACGGAATTTATAACAATGAAAATAAGATGCAAGAATCAAAAAGCTCACAACGTATAAAAAAATCTTCGACTCTGCATCAAAGTTTTTGTGTGAGATATTAAAAAGTTGAAAACCTTGATATTTTGAGTTTTATCGCATAATAAGTTGAAACTTTAACAACATTTAAAAGCGATAATCGTATTTGAAATCAAAAACATTATTTTGCATTTCGAAACTCGCCAACGTATACAAAAATGGCTGCAAAAGACAACGTAGCCAACTCTACGGAAAACAGTGAGAGTATTGATACAAGTAATCGATCAGCTGTTGTCAAGACAGTATTAAATATACTTGAGACAAAAGAACAGTTCTCCAACATCAAAGCTCTTGGAAGTGGAACATTTGGCGATGTCCATTTGATGTTTGATCCTCAGCGCCAATCCTCAGTTGCTGTGAAAATCGTCACATCCAAGGCCGAACAAGAATTGGAATTCTGGCCAGACTTGGAGCATGAGAACGTTGTACCGCTCCTCGAAGTCATGACTCTGAGTTCTACAAAGGCATCGGTCTTCGTCATGCCGGTTTACGAAACAAGCCTCGACGAAATGGTGTTCGGAAGCCAATTCAGAAAGAGACATGACGCCTTTTTCATGATCAAAACTTGGATTTATCAGTGTCTTTGTGGCTTGGAATACCTACACGGCAACAATTTATGCCACTTGGACATCAAAGCCGATAATGTCTTGCTCTGTCAGGAGTCTGGAGCAAAAATTTGTGACTTTTCTTCTATAAATACCGCCAAGAAAAGTCTTACCAGGTAAATTGAAAAGTCTTATTATTTATTGACTGAATAGCCGTCTTAATATAAAGTGTAGTAGTTAGAAATTATCTATATTACACTAAACAACATGATAATATTGTATTTTTTTAACAGCTACATCTGTAGAACTATATTAAATACTTGCATTATAACTCTTAACAACGGTGATTTCTTTTTAGAACAGCTATGATGTAATGGCGAACTTTTCGTTTGCGACTTTTGGCGATTTTTACAATTTTACAATTTAAATAATCAGTATCTAATCGAATTTAATTTATCTGAAATGTTTAAAATTCCGACACGTCATTTAATTTAATTGTACCTATAGAGAAAACCTTTGATAATACCTATCGATATGAAATTCGAAGTGGAACGTTGACCAGAATTGTGGATTTTCGATACTTGGCAACGTAACAAAAATCGCCATAACGCGACCGGCTATTCTATCATATCTGTTCCACCATACAACTCGATTTATAAACCTGGCTTTTGAAAAACTAAGTATGTAGAACTATATTAAATACTAGCATTATAAACAATGAGTTGCATGGGTGTAACTTTAATAATTGTGATTTATTTTTAGTATAGAGATTTGATGTAAAGGCAAATTTTTCGTTCGCGACATTTGGCGATTTTTAAAATTTCAGAATTTAACTATAACCAGTATCTAATCGAATTTAATTTTACTGTTATGTTTGCAATGTTTGGCTTGTAATTCAATTTAGTTGTACTTATCGAGCTGCATGAAATGCTCTTGAAATTTGGAGTCTGAACCTCCAATAGTTTTGGCTGGGCGTTGATAACTAAGTCTGTCAGGATGTATTTCTTGATACATATTGAGTATTTTTAATAAATCTTCGATATTTCCTTGGGTTGGTAATTAAAGATTTTTGATACTATCGATTAAAATTGGCATAGAAGCTTATATCAAAGTAAAATTCAACTTAAAAACACATTGTAGTTAAAGCTGATTTTTTTTTTAAAAGAAATACCTACATAAATAATATTTCAAATAATAATTTTAATTTTTAATTATTTTTAGTTATAAAATGGAAGTGGGATATAACAATCTATTTGAATACTTGTATTAAAATCTTAAAGTCTTACGTATATAATTTTTTTTTACCTGAACTAGCTCCGATATTGGTCTGCCCTACTACTGTTTATAACAAAATATTTTCTATTATCTATTAGAACTGACATATATAGTATTAGGTCAAAGCAAAATTCACCAAACTCAACAACAACAAAAAATAAGCTTAAAAATATCATTGTAGCCATAATAAGTTTTGAAAACCAGAAATATCTATATAGTTTCGTTTATTTCTAAAAACAATGTACATTTTTTTTTCATATAAAAACAGTGACTCAAATTTAGAGTTACATTTCTATAGTTATAAAATAGAAGTTGAACCTAAAATGATATTCAAATACTTGTATTAAAATCTTAAAGTGTCTTAAATTTAACAATTTTATTTAACCTCAACTAGGTTCGATGTCGGTTTGCCCTACATCTACCGTCCACCGGAAGCCTGTCTTTCGGCTCGTGCCAGCTTTGAAGGCAAAGCGTTCGATGCCTGGAGTTTCGGCATAATGGTTGTGGAAATATTCGCGCACTTCTACCTCAAAAACAACTTGACAAATGAGGAGTGCTACTGGCTGGAAGACATCTACCCAACCTTGTATGAAGTATTGCAGGTAAATCTCAGTTTTTTTGTTTTCTCCTTCAATTTAATTTATTTAAAAAAAAATCTCCAACGGGGCTGCTTTATTAGCGGTTAAGCTTTTGCAAACTTGGCATATTTCAAAACACCTAAGAGCCATTTTTGGGGCACCATCTAGGTGACTCTTGTTACCAATTTTGACGCTCAGATAATTTCATTCATTTTCCTGGATAAAAATTTTACCTGTCTAATTTCAATTGCTATTTTAGAGTTTAAAATAGCTCTAATAAAATCTCTCAAATAAAATTATGTGACCAATTAAATTTGTGATATTTAGTCATTATTCTAATATAAGTGTAGAAATTAAGCTTATCAGCCATTACTCGAATTACAATGAATGAAAATTTATTACCCAAAAAGATTTGCGACCCCTCCTTTTGAATCCCAACCTTTGTGAACTCGAGAACCCTACTTTGGATTTAAATGACAAATCACGTTAATTTATATTTTAACTAAATGTATAGTAATGATAACATTTTCATTTAAAAATTCAATTTGTTCATTGAATCATTTATTTTTTCAGGACGACACTTTCGCCTGCCTGATGTCGAAGACTCTGTTGCACATCAGCGAAGAGCAAGCTGCTCGTTCGCAGGTCCTCAGCTTCATCCAGGCTTTTCTAACGGTGGACTGCACCAAGCGAATGTCCATGGCCGAAGCAAAGTCGCACCCGTTCATGAAGAAGAAATCTGCTCTTAGAACGAAGCCTGACGCCATTTGGAAAAGAAAGCGTAAGTTAAATATGTTTATAAAGTTTATCGGTGATATATTTTGATAGGGTCAAGTGGGGTAAGTGTGATAGGGTTTCTGCATTTTTCATTAAGAAAATTCGTTCTCTGCTTCAACTAAATTCTAAATCCAAAAATTGGTAGTGAATTATTATAAGAAACATACATATGTAGAAAAAAAATTATATGTTTGAATTCCAATTTTAAGTGTACAAAATTTGCATCTCAAAATCTATTGCTGTTTTATCACACTTACCCCATATAGGAAAACCTACATAAAAAGAAGACAGTTGCACTTAAATTCAAAAGCTCAAAACTTTCTTTAAACAAAAAATAAGGTCATTATTTCTTTTTAGTTTAATTATAAGTGGTCTAATGTTATATATTGCAAACTTTCAGATTTTTAGAATGATTTCCAAAGTTACAAGAGCTGTGTATCACACTTACCCCCAATCACACTTACCCCACTTGACCCTACATTTTAAAAGTATTTTTCGGAAAACAAATGTAATCGGCAAGTGAGATTTGTGTTTTTACTTTTTAAAAAATAAATTAATCTAAGTTATATTCTTATTCTAGCTTACTTTTTTTAGGGGGGGGGGGGGCGGGTAGTCTTGTTTTAAACACTTATTTATCCAAAGTTTTTAAAGAATCTAAATTAGATTTCACAAATTAGTCTACCAAGATTGCATAATTTCCTGTTTTAAGTTGCGATCAAATTTCATTTTTTGGTGCATGTATATTAAATATTTATTATAATAACATTTAGACCTGTGTTATAAAAACTTATACAGTTTAAATATTTCCTTACACTCTTAAAACGAACGAGCTATTTTAACGCAGTCTGAGTTAATTTTCACTCCTCCAGTCTAGAAAATGCACTTCTCCTAGAAGTGGATCCTTTGTGTGTTAAACCTCCGACAGGATCACTCCAAACGAGTGATTTTAACTCAGTCCGAGTTAATATTCACTCCCTTCCAGTGTCGAAAATGCACTTCTCCTACTGGAGTGGATTTCACTCTTTTGTTTTAAGACTGCACACTGATAATTATCAGTTTTAGGGGAATTTCATTCTGCTACCTTGGCTGTTCAGGATTCAAACATTTCTGTAATTAAAATAAAATTAAACATGCTTTTATATACAATATTTTTCTTTATTATGTTTCAGTTTCCCTTAGTACGGAGGAGTTCAATAAAAAGATCGTGAAAGGGTTTGAAGGATGTGATCAGAGCCCTTTCGAAGAAAGATTCTCCAGCGACGAGTTGTATATGGATCGTCCTCGTCCAATTTCTGCAAATTGTGCGCCATTCGTCCTTTCTACTTTGCTTACTGCCGATTATATCGCAGAATTGAACGAAAGTTACATGCAAAATTATTATGACGGATGTGATGAAAACACTACCAACGAACTTTCCAATGCAAGTCTTTTGACTGATAAATACATTGCCGAGTTAAATGAATCTTTCATTCAAAACTATTATGATGAATCTGATTAAAAGACTCTAAATAAATCCCAATACAAGACTGTTTGATGCTGTTAAAAATGATGGATTTAAGTGTTTTTAAAAAAGTTGTATAGCAAAAAGTTCCTCATCAGGACTACACATTTCGGCGAATTTTCTAATTATTTAAATTGATGTTCAATATATTGGATTTTGCGAACTGTTTTGTTTTATGATATGTATACGAAAAAAAAATGTGTGTGTTGTTATTACATTTAAAGATATTATTTATTTCGAAATGACTTGTCAAAATTATATAGATCAGTAATAAAGGATATTATTTATAATTTTCTAACTTATTCATAAATTTCTCTCTATATTTTTCTAACTATTTAAATTGATTTATTTGATACAATATAATTGGAGTTTGTGAACTGTTGTGTTTTATTATTATATACGAAAAAAATATTTGTGAGTTGTTATTACATTTAAATATATTATTTATTTCGAACTGACTTGTCAAAATTATATAGATCAGTAATAAAGGATATTATTTATAGAGTTTGTTTTGTCTTTTTTTATTGTCTATCTTGCTTCAAGGACGTAGGGAAAAATTTAGGATGCAATTACAATAAATACAATTAGCTAATATTTTTTGGCTTTATCCTGGCATTTCTTTCTGCATTTTAAACTATTTAAAAAATTTGAAATTCGAAACTAGTGGAACAAAAATCTAGAAAAAAGCTTTTATTATATTTTTTTTCAATTCAAGTGTCCCCTGATGTAAATTAAATTCAATGTAATTTTTTTTACAATCTGTAAAACACAGTAGTCAGTAATATAAAAAAATTTACTTGGACAGAAATATCTTTTTCTTTCTCCTCAATCCTCAGAGGGATAAATAAATTGGCTGAAGTTTAAACATATTTTCTCTGCAAGAGATTAAGTTTAAAAATTTTCACTGAATATTTATTTTAAGTTGTTTTGAAAACAGTATTTTTGTAGCAGTTTATTCCAAATGACTCCTCTATATTTTGAATTTTAAAATTTTGTAATATTATAAAACATTTAATTTTTTTTAAAAGTACATGTGTTGCTGGAAAATCTGACAGGCAGGTGACGGATTCATACTACTTTATACCAAAGAATTTTTAAATGTCATTCTCCTATTAAAAAATGAGACACAGAAGTTAATTAAAAAGTGAGACTTGGTTCTTAATTCAAGAAATTTTATGCTTATATGTAAAAAAAATCTTAAAAAAAGTTTGTATAGTTTTTTAACCCTCTAATGCATGAATTTCTTTTTTCATCCCGAAAAATATATATATGAATCTTTAATACTCATACATTATGGGAAAAATACTGAAAAAAAATTAACTGCCTTAGAATCTAAATTATTTCAATTTTTAAATTTTTTTTCATATTACAAAAATCAACTACAAAATTCCAATTTTGATAATAATGACTAGAAAACTACTAAATATATTTCAAAATAACCCTCTTTAATTACAATTAATTTTTCAAAACAATGTATTTGTATTTAGTATTAATATTATTATACTTTGAATACTGCCAAACACGTAAATTCACAACAGTTAGAAACTTCACTTTTTAAATTTGAATACACTTTTACTACTGTCATTTAAGAGGGTTATTATTATTTAAAACTTCAAAATTTAATGCAATAGATGAAAAAACACAAATTTGTCGAGAGGGAGGTCTACTTTGAAAGAATAAAGTGGATTATTTAACTTGTTACCAAACGGTAACAGTATGCATTAGAGGGTTAAATACAGTAGTCAATAATTTTAAAAATTTTACATAGACAGAAATCTTTCTTTCACTTTCTCCCCAACCCTCTGAGGGCCGAATTAGCCAAAATTGACCAAAATTTAAACATGTTTTCTCTGCATGAGATTAAAATAATAGTTTTAACTGAAAATGTATCTTTTTTTTTCTGCAGCAGTTAATTCTAAATGACGGGTTCATCTGTCTGTATCTTATAGAAATTTCAATTCCAATCGCCTATGACAAGTTATTTATCGAGGAAAGTAATTTATCGAGTCCTATTCAAAAATTAATACTTAGAATAAAAAAAACCTTAAAATAAAATTCTATTTGGTTTTAATTTCAATGCAATTTAGAAATGAATTTTAGTTATTAGTTAAATTAGAAAGCTAGAAATGTAATTTAGAGTATGAAAAAGAAATAGTTTCTTAAATATTCAGGAGTCATTTTTAGGATTTCAAAAACGGATATTACCAATCAAAATATAGGTTTGTTCTCTACAGGTGTTTCACTTCCATTTTGAATAATTTAATTTTTTTAACAATGTTGTTGCTTCCCATAACGCATACGAAGAGCTTAGTGGAAGAATGTGCTAAGTGACAAAAAGGTGGAAACGAGGACATGTCCTTGAAATCTTTTAGTTTGCACTTAAATCTCTTAAAAACGGTACTTGCAAACGGTAAAAAAACGCTTAAATTAAAGTTTATGAAAAGGATTAATCGTGTTGTCTTTAAAGGGGAGGGGGGAGGGATAACGTGTTCATGGACAAAAAAAATCTTAATTTTTTCTAAAATATCACTTATTACGTTCTTCACTAGACTCTTCATTTGTGTTGTTACTACATAAAAGGATTTTATTTATTTCGAGCTGAGTTGTCAAAAATTAAATCGATCAGTAATAAAGGTTATTATTTATAGAAATTGTTTTGTCTTTTTTTTTTAATAACACAGCTCATAGTTCTATCAGTTCTCGGTTTAGGGACGTATAGAAAAAGGAATGATGTAAATCACAATGAATACAATTAACCAACATTTTTGCGACTTTCGCATTTTATTTTTCGTCTTCAAAATATATTCTAAACTATTTAAACAATTTAAAATTCGAAACTATTGAAAAAAAATTAGTAAAAAAACTTTTTTTATTTGTGAAAAGTCCAGTGCTTCCTGAAATAAACTAAATTTAATGAATTAAAAATTTATAAAATAAACAAAACTGACCTCTGCTAACTTTTATTAAACGTGAATCATCATAATAGGAAAAAAAAAATAATGTATGAAATTAGAGGACCGTTATATAGAATTAAAGAGATTCTTTACTAAATTAAATGCCTAAACTCATATTAAGTACAATTCTCGAAATCGACATTTCCTATTTGATAGATTCCTGTCTACGCGACTTAGCTAAAACTGGGCTTTATGTATTATATTTTTTACTGCTTTCACCTACACTACATATATCTAAGAAAACCCCTAATAATAACATTTATATACACCTGGACCATATTAGCCCCATCAATTTCAACTCTATTCCATCGACTTAACAATTCCCGATACCACACCAACCCAACCATGAAAAAAAGGCACGCACAAACTGACCTCTTGCCAACAGGTTATTAAACGTGGTATCATCATCATACAAAACAGCAATAGATGTATATAAAATATGTTATCGGTATAGAATAAGAAACAAAGATAATATTTTCAAAATTCATGTTTGACTTGAATGTTTGTTTTTGAATCTTATGAATAATTTTTGAAATCGGCTTTTCCTAATTCGAAAAATGCATGGCGACGTTACTAGTTAAATATCGACTTTATCCATTGTAATTTTATTGGTTTTTTCTTTAATAGAAAGCACGAACAATAATATTTGTAATGCACCTGGACCTAGGTCATATTGGCCTATCTAAGCAGTCATGTCAACCCTGTTAAATGACTTTACAATTCCTGATACCACACCAACCCAACCATGAAAAAAAGGCACACACAAACTGACCTCTGCCTAACTTATTAAACGTGGTATCATCATCATACAAAACAACAATAGATGTATGAAATAGGAGGGAGTAGCTACACCACAGAAGAAGATCCATAGCACGTGTCCCGCACGCGTTCGCTCCAAGCTTCACTTCTCGCGTACCCCATATGTTCGGTGGGTACGCTCACAGGCTGCTACTTTGTGCTAGGGGGGTGCATTGTGGGGGTACACCTTTTCGAGGGGGGGGGAGGGAACGCGTGTTTAGCGCACTCGAAATGTACCCGGGGGTGTTTGGAGTTGAGAAGTCGGATTGTTGGGTTTGATTGTTTTTTTTTTTGTGGTAAATGACATGGGGACGGGTTTTGTATTGTTTTAAGGGTTATTTTAGGGGGCCTTTAAAGTCCACAAAATTAATTTAAATGCAGCAAAATAATGTTTTAAATCCACTTACATTAAGCACACTCATTTCTGCTCTGTATAAGGCACGACATACGTCTAAATTTTATCTACTTTTGTTAAATATTAACGAAAATCCATAGTATTTTCTTATATTTTATCTATACTCGGCTTTTGAAATTGTCATTTTCTCAATTACCTATATTTTGGAGCTTGTGCGCAAGCAACTTCATTTCCATTTAACCAAATGATTTTTTTTGTAATTATCAACTATTTATTTATAATTAATATGGACTAAAAAAATGCAAAGTTATTTCTTACGTTTACATTTTATTTTAAAAAACTGCAGCATATTGGTGCATTTGTGCGGTAAGATTCCTTGGTTAATTTTTTGGAACGGTATCCCCTCCCCCTTTTACAAGTCATTCTGCAACAGCTGCTACCCCCTCTTTTTTCAGATGTTCTACCAATTACACTTCCAGACGTGCGCCCACCCAAATAATAACGTCTGACTTCTTTTTCAAGAAGAAGTGAATGAACCTCACATGTATCCTCCCCCATTTTGAACTACTATGTAAGAAAGGGTTTGCTCATTATATTGAGCTCACTTTCATAAACAGTTTTTAGGGTAAACAGTTTTTAGGTGCCCGAATGACCGGGGGTCTCCAAACCGAAGTGCCTTTGTGCTAATCCAATGGGTAAAAAAATTCCAAGCCACATTTCCCCCACTGTATTTAATATTTTTAGAGACGGTTTTTAATCTGATAAGTATAGCTGACTTACACTCTTAAAACAACGAGTGAGTCTCTCCAAGTCTTCTCCATCTGACTCTGTCTCCCTGATTTTAACTTAGTCTGAGTTAATTTTCACTCCTTTCCAGAATGCACTTCTCCTTTATGAGTGGATTTCACTCGTTTGTTTTAAGAGTGTACAAGTCCCTAAAATCCCACTTTTTGAAATGGGTTCGAATATTTAGTTTAAATCTATTTATTGAAATTTCAAAGCAAATATTCGAACCCATTTCAAAAAGTGGGATTTTAGGGACTTGTAAGTCAGCTCACTTTAGTAAAAAAAAAACCATTTGTAAAAATATTCCATACAGCCAGAGAACTGCGGTTTAAAAAAAAATTAATTGGATTAACACAGAGGCATTTAAGTTTGGAGATCCGCTGTCAATCGGGATTATTCTTTCGGAAAGTATACTTTTTAAAATCAAAAATCTCATATTACAATGCATATCATAGATTCAAGGCATTGTTTGTTGTAAACCTAATATGCACGACAGTATTAATTAAAAATGTATGAAATTGTTTCACAAAATATGAAATTTGTAATAACAGCAACAGAATAAACAAGTATATGTCTGTAAAAGAATCTGTCACCGCTTGCACACAACAACTTTGGGATGAACAGGGAAAATAGCGACGAAAACATTAGCATATAATTTTAAATTAAACATTTGCAAGCTAAATTTGGTTATTTCAATTACTTTCTTTCAAAAAATCAGCAATTATTCTTAATTTTTAACTAAATTTATAAAAAAAGAATAAATATATAAACTATTTTTAAAAATAAATAAAAAGAACAAGGAATTAATCTGTAACATTGCTCTTGAATTGAAAGCAAAGTATTTCAGAACAATATTAAAATAATGTATCACCTTCAAAACATAACTAAAACCGTTCTAAATTTCACTTTATGGTACCGACTAATGACTGAACATCCAACCGCACCATACCAACACCAATCAAAATGGTACCATCAAGCCACTTTCGGTGTTCAACGGTGCATCACTTAGCTCCCTATTTAACAGTTGACTCTACAAACCATAATAAGTCAGGAATTCTGAAATTAAACGCGTCTCCCCCGCGTCACTCGACCGTGGTTATTAAACCACGGCTCCGTTGCGATATCAGAAGTGTGCGGCGGTTGCAGTTGGACTGGTGACGATTAAATGAATGGTTTTTTTTTTTAATAATTGTTATCTGCTTTAAGGGAACTCGTGTTTTTTTCCGATATAGACCATTTTTTCCAACCCCAAAAATATATATATAAGTATTATTTATGATAATTAATAAATATAATAGTATAATAATATTTAATATAAAAAATATCAATACAAATTATAATAATTTCATCCGTGTAACTGTAACCTCTACACTTCGAACTAAAAGAGCTACGGACTTTAAATTTGTTAGATAGAACTTTTTTGGTTTCAAAGATATTAAAATTACTTAAAGGTTCCTATATTTAAATATACAGAGTGGCCCAAAAGTAGGCTTACAGTTTGATGTGCATATAGTTATTTATACAGCAACAGTTATTTTTTTAAAGCATGTCTGGTTGGTCGTAAAAAGCTATACGGACAAAAAAAAAAAGGTTTAATTTACCTTTAATTGTATTGCATTTTAATCAGTTAATTTTTAATGAGACTTTTTTCTATTGTCACGCACAGCATTTTAAACTGAAAAACATGACCCTTTCACGCCATATTTCAATACAAATAATAGATCAGCAGTTTCGATATCGTTATTTTACGAAAGATTGAACATTCTACTTTGTAATGAAAAAGTTAGTGTGAAGAAAATTGTAGACTGAAGTTTTGAAGTAAATTCTACCAAAGCGTCCTTGATTGAGAGAACAGTATAAATTTTTCCTTTTCAATCATTGATTCTACAAAGCGGGTGAGGTAACTCCGGAGCGAAAACATGGTTTTTTTTTAAATAGGTTAATTTTTAATAAGGCTTTAATCCCAATATCACACAGTTTGTTTTAATCCAAAAACATGTGAAATGAACAAAGCGTTCATCTCACTAACACAGTAACTGATGAGAGAGAGATAGTTGTTTTTACTCTTTTTGTGACATGACGTTTTATGACGTGATGGAGTCACGGGTCAATTTTCTGATAGGTGGGACTGTTCTTTTTTTTATTGAAAGGTTTGTTCACTTGGTTGGTTTGATTTGGGTGAATAGAGAAGCACAGTATTTTTATTTTCCTGTTTTTAACGCTGCGTACGATGTCGCCCTTAACGTTTGCGTTGGGTGCCTATTAAGATGCTGGCTCGTCACTTGACTGTGGTTCTTAAATACGACGCCCGTCACCAATTGCCGTCTTGTAGCTCCAGTACGACGGCAATTCAAGCCTAACCTAATTTTCCTGTTTTAAATTAAATTTCTTATATTCTAAAATTGTAAATTTAATTGTCTTATTTAAGCACTTTTATAAGATCCTTGAAATGCAGTTGCTTAAACTTGTTGAAGTGTTAATTAGTGACTTTGCGAGGATAGTATTTAAATTTTGTTACAATTTTCTGTTAAAAGTTATAAATTTATTTCCAAAAAGTCAAATGTCTATGTAGGGGAGGAGTCTTAAAACTTATTGTACACAATACTTATTATACTTAAATTTTGTAAATAAATATCGTGGTTTAATAAAAAAAACACTTAGAAACCACTCGATTTTTTCATTTAAAAAATATATATATATATATATATTTTATTGCAAAAATGGAGCAAGTAAAAGAGAGTGTAAATTTATCTTTTCGTCGTTATTTCCTAGATGGCAGCACCACTAATTTCTAATTCCTTACCCAAGTCCGAACATGGATTTCACTAACTCATTTTGATTCGCTTCCTTAGAGATTTTCTTAAACTTTTACTATCTTACTCAACTCAATATACCATCCTTATACATAAACGTTGTACAAAATAGTGTATAACAAATTTTATTATAAATGGCATGCGACATTAGTATTCCTTAAACAAATTATCAGTACCAATATTGAGATAGTATGCAAGGTCTTCATTTTGAAGCTGTCAGTACTGCCTCCATCGCTACAACAGCTCTATGCATTGTTCTATTTTCCATTACAATGTTGTCTTCTGAATCATTTTCTCACAATGCGTTGTGGAGTAGATTACAATTACAAATGTGGCAGAAATTAATTGTTTGCATCGAAGTTAATAAAAAACCTGGCAAAAAACCTTTGCCTAAGGATTTGGTTGAAATATCTTAACCCTAGAGCTTCACAAAGGCTATTAGTGACGGCCGTCATAATTTAGAATCATAGTCAAGTGACTACAAATGAATAGGCACCCAACGCGACTCATACAGAGTCGGGACTTTGGAGCATATTTATCTGCACTGGACTATATCGTCGGACTTTTTAGCTGCAAAAACTATTTATAGGTCTGCAGTTGTTTTTTCAATGCCAGGGCCCGAACATAGAACCACTCGTATGCAAGGCAAGCGCCTTAACGACTGGGCTCCGCAGTCCTGTCTGGACTAGGGATTTTGTCAAAAATACAGCCGCAGTCATTGGCTTAGAAAATATTTTTTCTCCATCGGATCAACGCAGATTAGGTTAGGTTAGGTTTGAATTATCGTCGCACTAGGGCAACACGAGGGCTATTGGCGACTTATTTGTCGGACATTTTTGGCTGCACAGGCGGATTATAGGTCGGCAGTTACTTTGGCGATGTCCAGACCCGAACCTGGAACCTTTCGCATGCTAGGCGAGTGCCTAACCGACTGGGCTTCCTAGCCCCTGTATTTTATCAAGAATACCCATTTTCCATGAAGGGTCCATCACAATTTTTTATACTCCATTGTGAGATTATTCATTTTTTTCTACTTGTGTTTCGACGGAATTCTCTCTCCCCTCTATAGTATTTCGAATAAGGGGATCATCGGAGTTTAGGACCTTCTAATTTGGGGTAAAATCGGGGTAATTTTCCACGGTGGTGGGGGATTTCTACCCCGATTCAAATTGGATTGAAATGTGAGTTTGTTTTTCTCACGGGGATAGCGAGCTAAAGAGATAGCTACGGTTCGATTAAATTCTAGTTTTAGGAGGGGAGTGGAGGGGGGAGAGAGAGGGAGAAAGGGGGGAGAGGGGGATGAAGCATTTATTGTTCTTCCCACGGATCTTTTATCAATGATTGGATGTTTATGGAGAGTTTCTAATGCTTTATTTGCTTTAAATTATAATTGATTTTTTCTGCGAGAAAAATACTCATTTTGATGTAGTTCTTCCCAATGACAAAATGGGACAGAAATTGCCAAAGATACATTACCAAAAAAGTTAACTAATAACTTTTAATCTCGCCGACTCAGTGCAGGGTTTGTAACGTAATGAATTTACTTTTTTATTCACCATTTTAAAGGGTGTACATATTTCAAAGAGCCACTAACGAATGTGAACAATAACGTCATTACCATGTTAATTTATTTAATTCGTTTACCAAATTTTTCCAAATTAGTTTTTCATTTTGCTAAAACCTTCATTTACTCTTCATAAGATTTAGTTTAGTTTAGTTTGAATTATCGTCGCACTAGAGCTGCACTATATATTCTTCATGAGAAGGAGGGAGATTAGTAAGTATGGATGAATTTTAACTAAACCGTTTATTGAATTCTTTTTGCTATTCGTCTATCTTATTTACAGACATAGATTAGTAAGAGTAAATGAGTTTTAACTAATTGACTTCTGAGGTTTAATTAATGTACATAACTTTAAAAGTTTAATAATTAAAGTTTTAATTTTCTTTCACTTTAAAGTTTAATTAAGTTTTAACATTTTTTAATTATTTAACTAATTCTTGAACTAATGAATTTTATGAGCTTAATTTCACCTTAACTCAATTTTTATGAGGCGCCGTCAATGCAGTACCAGCAAGCGTTTAAATCATTTCAGCTCAAAGTTTCCCACAGGAACTACTTCTCCTAGCACTTGGTAACCAATTATAAAATAATGAATCGAGAAGAAGACGAAGTGAAAAACCATCCTCTCTTCTACTTGATTAGTCAGTCTTAATCAATACCTCTCAGGTAAAAAAAATATAAAGAACAACATTCTTTCAAGAAAACAGTTGCATCTTATTTCTGTTTATGCACTGAAAGTATACACGCTGATGTTATTGAATACTTATTGTCAGTGTCTTATCATTTAAATCGCATTTTACTTCGCACGAAGTACGCATGCTAAAAGTAAAGAGTTCTAAGCGAGTATGAAATATCTTATAACAGTTTCTAGTGCACTTATTTGAGGGAAATATGATTTTTTATTAGAAACTTTTAAATAAAATGTATGAAACGCAACATAATGCTTTTGTAATAATTTGAATTTCTTAAAAAGACTTTATACCAATGTTGGTTTATTTTCTTACAAACACAGCGACACAAAACAGACACAACTTGGATATAAATTGTATTGGTCAAACAACGTGTTTCAAAAACGTTTTGTCTCCGCATGACTACCGTCAGTGCTGGTAACTTTGGCCAAAATCATAGTTTTTTTCACAAAAGAAGAAAAATTTAACTTCAAAAACGATTTAAACACTTAAAAATCCTTATGAATTCTAAGTATTGTACATGTAGGAATAACTTTGAGGCATTTTTGTTACATTTTATAAATTAATAAAAAATTGGTATTAATTTTAAAAAATAAGACACTGTTAGGAGCCGGGCGGGTAACTTTGGCCACCCAAGAAATACATAAGAAACATACTTTTTAACATCCTTAAAAGCTGTGTGATTTAAATAGCAATATTAAAACTTTAAACCTAAAAATAACAAAGTTTTAAGACATATAGTTATTTAAAATTGTATATAACTTAACATTTATGCAGTGCATCGTGGAATGGCATTATACGTTGAATACTAGTATTGTTTGTCGCTTAAAAGAAAGAAAAATAAACTTCTATTTTAATAAGGAAAAAAGAACTTTTTTGAAGCAAGATTTAATAACAAATATATTCGTAAAAAGCAAACGATTTTATTATAAAAGGTGAAAAATAATATATTTATAATTAGGAATTAGAAAATGTTTACCTTTCGACATTTGCGATTTTGAGTGGAATACGTATCTTGCATTCTATCTTTATCTTTTTAATGTGTAAAATCATGAGATTTAAGAAAAATATCTAAAAAATGAGTAATCATAAAAGTAAGAATTTTTTCAAAAATAGTTAAACTTAATACACTTTTACAAAAAAAATTTAAAGTGCAAAGTTCCATAAAGAAATATTTACATCTATGGCCAAAGTTACCCGCATTCATCGGCAAAAGCTTCCCAATTACAAATATTTAAATACAGCATACAAAGTAGCCAACTTAGAATAAAACAAATGGTGTAATATTCTGTAATTTTTACATGAAATGAAAGGCGATATTTCCACCTTTCCAAAAATGTAAAACAATTTAAGATGAGATCATTTTATGAAGAGAAATTAAGAAACAAATCTTTTTCCGACGCGTGGCCAAAGTTACCCTCCGTGGCCAAAGATACCCGCTTTGACGGTATCTAAAACTATTACCTTAACATACTTGTTTTATTAAACTCAATATTTCAGTCAGAAAATCCATTTACCGTGTTCTGATTAATAAGTACTTTTTAGCATATAATTTGTTTTCTTATGAATTCTTTCCATTTATCTTATTTTTCCTTTTATGAATTCAAGAACAACAACTTAACTGCACGTGAGATTTTTTAAGTTAGTATGGTTGCTACGTATTTATGCAATGAAAGTTCCTAATACCTAGTTGATCCGATTCTTTTGCATCTGTTATTTTCTCAAGGCGAGCGGAGTCGGGGCCCCACAACACCATATGGAAAATCCAAGGGGCCACAGGAAGTATAGAAGATGGGACATCAGTGATTTTGATTGGAGTTTTATTAGGTTAGGAGCATTATTAATAAATTTCAATCATTTGCTGTTAGATGACGAGGGACAGTCTCTTATTGGTTTTAGTTTCATTTTTAACCATTTAATTTCGGTATTAAAATTAGACTTGATATCTGCAGTTAATGACTTCATAAAATTTAGCACAGTGTGATTATTTGATCATTCATTATATATTTATTAAGAAAGAGGAAAGGCATTATAATTGTTGCGTAAAATCTGAAGAGTTTTGATTTACATTTCTTATTTTTAGTGCAGTTTGGTTTCATCTTTTGTCATTAATTAATATTTTGAAAATATCAGGTTTTTACCGATTTTTATGTTGATATTTCAAGGATAAGAATCTAGCGTCATTTAAGACGTTCGCGATATTTTCCAACGCGCCAAATGTCGCGAGAACATATGCTAGTATCTGGCTAAAGCTATTTCACCTAATTATTCACCAAATACATTAAGCTGATGGTAAATATAAATATTAGCTTTAATACGTGAAAGAAAATTATTTATTTTGGCTTTTAAAAGTAAGTAAAGCAGCGCAACTGGATCCTGTGTTTGGAATTTTTTTTAATGTGTATAAGTCTTATTTATCAACAAGAAAGTGGGCATCGGTACTGAAAACAAACTTTAGTTAAACAACTACCAGACTTTTTTTTTAAATCACGAGTATTCCCTTTCTGTGCAACACAATTTTAAAAAAATATTACATTATTCCCCCCACTTCCTTCAAAAATCTAGATATCTCTTTACGGTAACCCTAAGGAGAATGGGCCCGCACGACAGCGGGTCTCTAACTCCAAACTAAGGTACCTTAGTGTTAATTCAATAGAGAAAAAAAATATTTTCTAAGCCAAAAAGTGGGATTATGGAAACCTGTAAGTGTTATTTGCATTTATTATTTTAAAAAGTTTGCAAAAATAATTCAAGATAGCCGGACAAATGTTGCTTAGAAATACTTTTTCCATTGGATTAACACTGAGCCACTTTGGTTTCGCGAACCGTGGTCGGTCGGTCTCATCCGCCCTTACAACCATCACCAAAGGATCAAGGATCATCAACCAAAGGATCAAGTAAGCGTTGACACCATCAAGGGCCATTTAAACTAGAAAATCCATCATGTAAACAATAAGATACCCACTATCTTTAGAAATCAGTAAGCAGTTTTTTGGGGATACCTTAAACATTTTGCAAAGTAATTTGCGGTAACAAAGCCTAAAATTGATATTTTCGCTATCGGTTTCTGATAAAGATCACCCTTTCTACTGGAAGAAATAATCAAGAAGAAAGAAAACAATATTACCAAGTTCTGTATCGGGTTTAGAGAGGGAAAAGCTATTGTGATTTTGTATGGATTTAGCAAAACGTGTTTTTGTTCAGGTTTGTTTTTCTCACGAAATGTTGATATTTCTGTGTGAACAGGATCCTTGTATGTTTGTTTCTAGTTTTGATTAATAGATTTCTACTTTGGAGTCTGTTCTCTAACTTCAAACAAGTTAAAAAAATAACCATTCACGAATTTTTAAAATGCTATTTGCGATAGAACAAAGTTTGGAAATTTATTGTATTCCATATTAAAGCCTTTATTGCATCATTGAATAAGTATAATGAACGAGTTATTCGACAATTAGCTACAAATACATAATTCTACATTCTACAAGTCTAAAAAAATCCACTTAACAATTACAAAAACGTGTAACATAAAAATATGTGTCATATAAAAAAAATGCACTTCAGATTTAATTTTAAATACTACTAAGCATAAATTATTTTATACGCATAAACACCAATAAAAGAGAATTTTTGATAATATTGTAAGAAAAAATCGTTTCTGCAAAAGCTGAGTTTTGAGAAAACAAAGAAAACTCAAATACCAAGTATAATATAAATTTATATGTTATATATAGGTGATTTTATTGATTCACACATGATAGAGTATGCGGATTTAGCTATGAAGTAAAAGAAGTATTTTGGTTTGTAAAAAGAAAGGGTGTCCCTTTTTATGAGCCGTGATGTTAATAATTCAAAAACACAAAAATTTCATATACGGTCTCATTTCTTGCAGAGGCAGAGCAGTACAATTTGTTAACTATTTTCTCTGTTTTTTAGCGGATAAATAAAGAACTTAGTAGGAGAACGTGCTATGGGACATTTTTGGAGAGATTTTTCTGTCAATGTACACATTACAAACTTCTTTAACGTTAACAAGTATCCCCCTTCTTTATATACTGTAAGTTTAGTATATTTTTATCGTTAGCAAGTACCGTTTTTTAACAGATCTGAGTGCAAACTAAAAAAACTCAAAGCTCATTTTCTCGTTCTTACTATTTTGTCACTTTCCACGTTCTTCCCAGGGCCGGATTTCTAAATAGGCTAAGTAGGCTGTAGCCTAGAGCGGTGAATTTTCGGGGGGCGGCACATTTTACGACCAAGAGGCATTCGACATAAAAAAATATTATAAAGATACGAAAATTTGCAAGGAATTAAGCTATATTTAACGTATTACTGATAATATTTCGCAGCAAACAGTGTATTGGGCCTTCCACTGTGATCTTCAAATGTGTCTCTCTTGGCTTCGATGTGAACACAGAATCTTTTCAAACAACCTGAAAACCTGCAAAACTTTCAATTTCGCTCCGAACCTTCTCATTTTCCCACAATATTCCCGGGCATTTTTAAACGTTTTCCACCAGATCACGGGGTAGATAAAAAATCGGAAGCAGTAGTACCCCATCAAGATTGTTTATAAATAATTGCACAGTAGCCATGCACCAAGTTTAAAAGCCTATATTTTGTTGGAGGCGCCTCTGCAGCATAGAGTGTGTCGGGGTTATGGGAAAGAGAGATAACCGTCTCTCTTTCATTAATATTTTTATTTCACTTAACCACAAAAGGTTGTTTGCATCCTGTTTACCGACCGTTTAGGGAAACGTGATGAAATTGTTATCGCTCGGACATGATGGATCGACAAAAAATAAGTGTTTTTTGGGGTTAGTTTGGTTGAAGAAACGTCGCGTTAGAGCTACATAAAAGAGTTAGATGTATTACTAAACATGCAAGCAACAAAGTTATGACCTGGAAAGTAAAGTCCATCATCAAATAAAATATTTAAAATATACAATTGGTATTCATAGTTGTAAAAAACCTTCTCAAATTCCTCTTTTCCTTCTAAAATTCCGTCTTAATTGAGTTTTTCATAAAATCAAACACAATTGTGAGGTGTGAAACAAAATAGGTTTATGCCCAATTTTGGAGCCCCCTAAAATCGTAAGCCCATAGCCCGGGCCTTGTAGGCCTACACTCTTAAAACGAACGAGCGAATTTAACTCAGTCAGAGTTAATTTCACTCCTCCAGTCTAGAAAATGCACTTCTCCTAGAGAAGTGGATTCTTTGTGCGTTAAACCTCCGACAAGATCACTCCAAACGAGTGATTTTAACTCAGTCTGAATTAATATTCACTTCTTTCCAGTTTCGAAAATGCACTTCTCCTACTGGAGTGGATTTCACTCTTTTGTTTTAAGAGTGTAGTTGATGGTCGGGGCCTGTGTAGATTGAATGCAACAATGTAGTATATCTTCGAATCCCCTCCTAACTCATAAGGCAGACTAGAAATCAATGAACAAAACAACATTGTATCTGTGCAATGCAGCCATGTAGCAATGTTTCAAGTCGATGGGGTATATGAGGGGGACCGCTTTGAAGTTACAAATGCCTCCCCCGCAGTGACGCCACGGGGGGCTTTGTTTGTGGGGAGGTGTGGTCCGAATTCATCATTTGAAACTCAGCAAAAAAAAGAGAAAATCTTGACGGAAATCACTCAGGAAATATTGCAGTGGTTGCGCAATAATATAACGGGGATTTGGTTTGGGTGGTCGCCGATTTTTCGTTAGGCGAAAAGTGAATAGGTCTACCTAAACTTTAAAGGTTAAGTGAATATACAATATAGTTTTGTTGAATTATCGTTGCATTAGAACTACACGAGGGCTATCGTTGTTAACAACAAAGTAGCCACCGTTCTCCATTCATCTCCCGCACCTACCTTGTACATTGCTCCATTGACCATATAGAAACTTGTTTTCTGAATCGGTTTCTCAGAAGGCATAGTGGAATAGATTTTAAATTTGGAAAAATTAGGTTGAATTACCGTCGCGCTAGAGCTATAGAGATAGAGCTACAGGCGACGGGAGTAGTAATTTGTAATTCCATGTAGCTGTAGGGTAAGCCATGATTTAAGAGAAGATTAAAAGCTTTTCAAATTAATACATTACATTATTTAGTTATAATAAGTGTAGATCAACTATTCCACAATTTTTTTTTTCATTTAATGTTACAAGTTGTAGTGATAATCACTTTTTACAAACGTGACTTGCACTACAGACAGGATAATTTTGCATGGAATTACCCTAATTTAAACCAGTCAAGTGACGAGCCGACTCTTTATGAGGCACCCAATGCAGCTTTAAAGGGCGAAATCGTACGCGGCGTTGGGACCTATGTAACGTGCACTCCCTCTACATTCTTAAAACAAAAGAGTAAAATCCACTCCAGTAGGATAAGTGCATTTTCGACACTGGAAAGGAGCGAATATTAACTCAGACTGAGTTAAAATCACTCGTTTGGAGTGATCCTGTCGGATGTTTAACACACAAAGGATCCACTCCTAGAGGATAAGTGCATTTTCTAGACTGGAGGAGTGAAAATTAACTCAGAATGAGTTAAAATCGCTCGTTTGTTTTAAGAGTGTAGTCAGGGTATTTTGGCAATGCCACCGTACAATTTCAACTACACAGCACATCAGCTCTTTTCATTTGCCGCAGTCGCCACGCCACACGGTGGGGGTGTGGACAAGCTCGCGCTGTGACGTCCGGCTCAAGTGTTGCTCTCGCAACAGTTTATTACTTCGCGCCGTGGGGACACTTGTCAGCAACTGCCGTATCGAATGCTCCTGGAGCAAATTAAAAAGCAAGGTAACATCTCAATTTAGCTTTCCAGACTTTTTTTTTTACATTCTGTTGCGCATTTGGACTTCCCTAAACAGTTTTTTTCTCCACTTCAGCCATTTATTGTTATCGTTTGTTACATATCGATTCCGATGTTTCTTTGGAATGATAAATCGGAAATTTGTTTTCGGGTTTGTATATGTGTGTGTTATGGTTTATTCGAAGCTGAATGCGAGTTGAAGAAGATGAATGGCGGTTTGTTTTGGTGTTTGTCTGGCAATGTAATATTGATTTCAGGAAAAGTAAAAGTGGCTGAAATATAACGAATGATTAACGATTTTTGTATCATTGACCTCTGAATAAAATAAGATGGAACGTCAGTACCATTGAGATGTTGCCCTCATCGTCAACCAGCGAGCCCACAGAAATTCCACATAAAATTAGAATAAGTGGTAGAAGTAGAGAAAAAAAGGTGGGGGATTCCAATTTGAATCATTACCTTATTTCACTCTTTTTCTAAGTAATTTAGTAAATATCTTAACTATAATAAATTTTAATCTACATGAAGAAAAGATTCGTGGATAGTTACTTTACATAAGCTCTTGCAGAATGAACGAAAACTAGTAGTTTGGCTGCTAAATAAGAGCAACTGACAGTGTTTGAGGAATTATTTTTTCAGTTAAAAGTGAAAAGCAGATAAATAGACATTAAAAAAGTGGGGGGAGGGATTTTACTCTCATTAAAAGTGAGGGGATGCTTATTGCATGCTCATTTACTTGAAAGGGCGGAGAAGCTTCACCTAGCGTTTACCAAAACTGCTAGCATTGATTAGATCTTTTGTCTAATAAAAGGAGGCCATAGATCTATTACAAAAATAAAATTTGAATATATTTAATTAAAAAGAAATTGATTAAAAATTGTCATGAAATTGGGGAAGATGTGAGGGTGATTGTGCTCTCCCAAACTAACGCAAAAGAGTGAACATATCTTCAACTCATAACTAGATAACTTCATTGTAACCAAAAACTATGGAGACATAAGGTATACGACCTGAAAAAAAACCTAACAATAAAGCCCTAAAAAATGTCTTAAAATACAAATAACTTACCCACACAAACCCCTGAAATATGAACTTTACAAAACGAAATCCCTCAATTTATCCTCATAACATAAAACATGTTTTGTGTTGTTAAAAAACAATGGGGATTTTAACACATTTGGTGTGAAAATAACCTGTTTCTAAACAGTTTAAATATCAAGTAACTAAACAGGGTATACTTATATAAGTTAAAGCTCAGGCTGTATAGATAATCAATTACTGCTTATTAGTAAGCGTTGACAGAAAAGCTAACCTCTTTAGAACCATTTAGTGAAGCTACCTCTTCTGTGTCTGTTAGTACAAGCTGAGATAGCGTGGAAGCGTAAGGTTATGTTAAATTAACGTAAAAAAAAATTGAGTTACAGAAACTTGACTTCAGCTCCCATCTAGAAAACTTCATTATAACCAGTCATAATTTCCGTAATGTATACGACCACAAATCAAAAACCCTAACATTACCCCAAAAGGGTCTTAAATACCCATATTTACCAACGCAAACCCTCGAAAAAAGACCTTTACAAAACCACAGGAAATAATTTATTAACATTTTGGTGCGTGACTGACACTACATTCAATTGTGACTGACACTACATCATTGAATTGTATCGCATATATGGATATTTAGGCAATAATAACAAAACATATGTAAATAGTTTTGAACATGATAAGTTAAAAATTGCGTTCACGGTAAAAACATTGTTATAAAAAGTTACACAACGTCCCCTTCAGTTATTTTTTTGTAGATTCTTACTTCTTTCTTCAATAGCATTTTCGGAAAAACCTTCCTTCTCAGGCCACGCAAAAAGACTTCCCGACCATTGCAGACGTTTCAGTTTTTTTTTTTTTTTTTGAATAAACATCTTTACTTAACAAATATTTAGCTTTAATTTGACTACAAAAGAAACTAAAAGCTCTTTTTCCAGCAACAAATTCATTTTCAGAATTTTGTTGAGAAGTATTTCCTTTTACAACATTTAAATTAGTTTAATCAGCCTGGTGGACAATTGCTAAGGACGATACGGCTTTTTCAACATAACTTATTGTAAAAGCTTTCCAAATCATCACATTTGCGCATTATGGGGATTTGCGGATTTTTTTTAAAATAAAACTGCTTCTCGGCTCAATCGTTTATTTTTTTTTCTCTCCGGTTTTAACCGGGACCAGTTAAGTAACTAAAAACCAGTCCTTTGAAAAACTGGCTCCAGTTGCTTAGTTGGTAAGCATCCCACTAGAGCTACAAGAGGGCTATTGGCTACGGGTATAGTAATTTAGAACCACAAACATGTCATGTGGCTAGTCATCACCTGAGTAGTCACCCAACACAACTTTTAATTGCGACATCGTACAATAGGGCTTTGGCTATGGGAGTCGTAATTTAGAACCCCAATCATGTAACGAACCAATACCCATATCTCTACTTAAAATTATCTGGAAGGTGTGCTTTTCGAATACTTCCTTAAGAACTTAAAAATCGATAAAACGTCTTATCAAAAAAGATAATTTATATTAAGAAGCTATTTCACATTTACAAACAATAAAATTTAAATTAAAAGTTATTTATTTAAATTAAAAGGTCTGTTTTTTAATTAAAACATAGCACTTCTGGAGCACATTTCTTGAGATTTTTTTGTTCCGCGTAATGTGACTTTGGAATAACAATACCGGTGGCGTAGTTCTTGTTGCCTTAAAACTTGATCCGGAGTGAGAGTGTTAATAAATATTAAACCCATATCATACAAATTTATTCTGATGTATTTTATGACACCATAATCCATTAATTTATCTAACAGCTATTATTTAAAGTTTCCCTTTAGCTTAGGGGCCCGTCACTTGACAGTGGTTCTTATATTACAATACAACGCCCGTTTGCCTATAGCCGTCGTGTGCTCTAGTGCGACTGTAATTCAAACTAACAATGACCTTCAGTTAACCGGTTACAATGTTTATTCAAACGGTTCTTAAATTTGTAGATTCATTGAAAATAATTCTTATTTGACTAATTTAATACATTACTAACTCGCATGTAAACTAAGCATCTTTCAAACAAGATTCTTCGCCAGATAAAGTGAATTTAAAAAGTACTGTCTAATTCTTACAAATTATTTTGCTAATCATTTTATAAATCAATTTCTTCTTTGCAAATTGACGTGGCATAAAACTAGTTTAAGTTTGTAAACATGTCATTTGAGTGAATGACGAAGTCTTTATTGGGCAAAAAAATTCCTTTTATATGTAAACATAATTAATGAATCAAAAACATATTTACATACTTCTAGTTTCCACAAGTCATTTTGTTAAATGACATGGAAAAGTAAATTATGTAAACAGCGGTGTAACTTCGTGTTTTCAATTTTTTGAACAATAACATAAAATTAGGAACTATAATTCGAATCATATTAAGTAGATTCATTAAAAAGTCAAAATAATTTTAATATAATAAATAATATAAAATGAGGCCCAGTTGCTTAGTGGTAGTGCTTCGCATTGCCACGCCGCAGGTCCGGGGATCGAATCCCGGATTGCGCGAGGTCGACCCATCCTTTCCTCCCTTGAGTGGGTCGATAAAATGGGTACCAAGCACGCTTGGTAACTAAACACTGGGGGTTCCGCGTGAGGCTTACCACCTTACCGGGACATATGCCTAGCACCCCAAAGCCCACGGTCACGAAAGCTGAAATGGGCGCGGCAGGCTTTGGCCCAGTAATGGGCTGTTGCTCCGGGGAGTTTAGTTTAGTTTTTAGTTTTAAATTTAATAAAATTTTGATAATATAATAACAATTTTACAAATTAAACCAACATACTTTTAAGAGTTCATACTTAATTTTTCACTCTCCGAATATATTCGGTATCCAAAATATATTTCAAATCTGAAGAGTACACGGTAAGAACCGATTGATTTATTAGGCGGAAGCCCGCAATTGTCTGCTTGGCGACATTGGCGGCAGAAAACCGGTTTCTCTCTTTCTTCTTCGCTTGGTCCAAGCGCCGGGATCGTCAATCTCCTGAATCTTGGTAGCTAGGAACCACAGAGATAGTAGTTAAAGTATTGGACGGCAGATCACATGACCTACAACACTGGCTTCATTGGGGCTCTTATGGGAATCAATTACCGTCCCAATTTTATTAAAAGGTTACTAGTTTCTTGTATCATTGTAAAGAACGAAAGGAACTAAAAGGATAAAACTAATTTGTTTTGTGAAAATCACATATTTAGTATTTTTATTAATTTTTTTCGATTAGAACTTACTGCTTACTCCATTTTTTACTAACTTCAAAAAATTATTAAAAATACTAAATATGTGATTTTCACAAAACAAATTAGTTTTATCCTTTTAGTTCCTTTCGTTCTTTACAATGATACAAGAAACAAGTAACCTTTTCATAAAATTGTGACGGTAATTGATTTGCGAATGTTTTCCATAGGAATAACAATACGATTTTCAAAATGTGGAATTCCAAAGGGAGTCCTCTTAAGGAACACAACTATTTACAATATACATAAAGAAAATAAAGAAATTTTCCTCAAAAGTTTTATCACCCAAATTTTTTAACTCTCTGCCCGAACAAATAGTAAGTTTAACTCATAAAAATGCTTTAAAAAAAGAGGTAAAGCATCACATTTTAAATACTGATGTAGACATTCTTTTCAAATCTGTGATATAATTAAAAAAATAAGTTATGTTATTTCTTGTCAACTAAATTTTATTTATATATATATATTGTTATTTTATTATTATTTTTTGTAAATCAATAGTGAAGTTATGTATTTTACCGTTCTGTAATATGTTTGTGTATCTCGTGTGTTCGATCATTTGCCAGATTTTGTTAGTTTTTGTTTTTTGTTATGTTTTGCTCCCCTTTTGTTTGGGTGTAATTTGAAATGTTATTTTTAATTTTCCCTAATGATTTTGATTGTTTAATTTTATGTGTTGCCTGGAAGGGCCCGGGGGCCCCTTGACAAACAATATATATTTCTGCGTTTGTTTGAAATAAAAAGTTTTTTTCTTCTTTTGTCTGAAATAAAAAGTTTTCTTCTAATTACACATTGAAAATGCAATTAAAATTGAAAGAAACATCACAATTTTATGAAACCTGCGGTCTGTCTTGTGGTCTTACCACCCGACAATATCTAGTGACAATTTGTTTAGTTTGAGCGTTCATACTAACAGCCTCTTTGGGGGCTGGGGAGCCCAGTCGGTTAGGCACTCGCCAAGCATGCGAAAGGTCCCAGGTTCGGGTCCGGGCATCGCCATAATAACTGCCGAACTATAAACGGCCCGTGCAGCCCAAAAATGTCCGACGAATAATACCCCGTGTAAGGGAGTGCACGTTAAATATCCCTCCCTAATAGGTCCTAACGCTGCGTACGATGTCGCCCTTAACAGTTGCGTTGGGTGCCCCTTCAGGTACCGGCTCGCCACTTGACTGTGGTTCTAAAATTCGACTGCCGTCGCCAATAGCCCTCGTGTAGCTCTAGTGCGACGGTAATTCAAACCTAACCTAACTAACAGCCTCTTTAACACTACAATCAGGAAAAGTATAGACATTATCATGAAAATTTGAGCTGTTTTCAGATGGTCTCAAATTCACCCGATTTCTTCTTAAGATATTATTTTCCTTATTTACAACAAAGTAAGATCTTGGAGCATCGGAAGTACTTACTATACTTTACCCGGTTCCAACATAATATTTTTTTTAACATTTATATTATTTTTGGACGCTAATTTCAAAACCTTAAAAATGCATGCGTTCTTGATATGAATTGTTTTAATATCAGATACAAAAAAAAAAAAAAAACGCTGATGTAAATAGCAAATAGCCGCTTTAATGATTCCTGATTGTTCTTAAAAGCATTCACTTACCTCTACGATTTTTAATTTGCAAAAAGTGGATTTTTTATGGGATAATAAATACTGATTTATATTTTTGACGAAATTTTCAGAAGGACGCTGCTTCAAAGATTAAGGGGTCATAGGAGTCTTAAAAATATGCAAAGAAGGTACTACAAAGTATAGTTTGATCTTTCATGTCATTTTTTAACTACTCAAATATATAAGTATACTTTTTTATATGTAATTCTATAAGATTTATTTATTATAAAACAAATTTTAAAATTTATGAAACTTTAGCCAAAATTAAAATAAATGATATTAAACATAAAACTATTTGGACACATTGGGATTAGGCTTGCGCGGCGAATTTTGAGGTCAAAATTGAAAAAATGACCAAGAAAATGACTTTATATTGTTCAAATATGTACAAACTAGGACTTGTATCTAAATTGTCATCTCAATATTAATAAGAAATTATTTTTTAAAAAATTAAAATCAAAATTTAAAAAATTTTATTAATTTTTTTAGAAAAAATGTTCTTAAAATAATTTCTAATTAAAATTGAGCTGAGAATTTAGGTATAAGTCCTAGTTTGTACATATTTGTACAATATAAAGTCGTTTTCTTGGTCATTTTTTCAATTTTGACCTCAAAATTTGCCGCGCAAGCCTAATCCCAATGTGTTCAAAAAGCTTTATGTTTAATATCATTTATTTTAGTTTTGGCTAAAGTTTCATAAATTTTAAATTTTGTTTTATAATAAATAAATCTTGTAGAATTTACATATAAAAAATTATACTTTTATATTGAGTAGTTAAAAAATGACATGAAGGATCAAACTGTGCTTTGTAGTACCTTCTTTGCACATTTTTAAGACTCCTATGACCCCTTAAATTTCTTATTTTGTTTCTACTGAATAGAGATCTGGACATAGATTAGAATACTGAGATTGAGGTTGAGCCACTATCTATCAAAACTGCAGATTCACGATTCGTTTGCATTGATTCGATGCGTAAAATCCAGTATATAAAGGAGATCGGGTTCCATAGGACTCCATTCCTCTCCCAGAGTTCCTGTGTTTGAGTAATTCTTTGCATTCCATTTTAGAGTCATGCAGGCTTTCAGATTCTTGATCTTTGGGCTGGTGCTGATGCTGTTTTTGGTGGGAAACCAAGTCGAAGCAGTCGCTGATAAGGCAGATGATGAGTACGTACTTTCTCATGGCCATAAGAGAGAAGCAAAGTAAGTACTTTGACCTTAGATCAGAAATACACTCTTAAAACAAACGAGTGAATTTAACTCAGTCTGAGTTCATTCCACTCCTCCAGTCTGGAAAATGCACTTATCCCAGAGGAGTGGATCCTTTGTGTGGTGAAGTCCGACAGCCATCACTCCAACCGTGAAGTGGAGTGAATATTAACTCAATCTGAGTTAATATTCACTCCTTTCCGAGTGTCGAAAATGCACTTCTCCTACTGGAGTGGATTTCACTCTCTTGTTTTAAGAGTGTAGGGGAGTAGATGAAGTGTAAACCTGAAACACGATGTTCGCAGTTGTTACGTCACTCCTGGCAGAAAAGATCCTTTTCCCCATGCTTCTTCAAATGCTATGTTCACACTACGACAATAAAAATGACAAGAAATCGCACGCGCGTGAAAATGCATATACAATTTGGTCCATTCGATGTAGGTGCGCGTGCATGCCTGACCAAATTGTATGTGCATTTCCATGCGCGCGAAAATTTCTTGTCATTTTTATTGTCGTAGTGTGGACATAGCAAATGAACAACCACGCTATAGATAGCGCTGACTTACCACTGTTTTACGAATACTGTTTTACCACTGTTTTATACCACTAATATCCCTAGCAGCAAATAATCGGCCATCGAGCATCGGCCAAACGTCGCAAAAAAGTACTGCGGCATCCAGCCGACGCGTCGGAAAAGGATTGGCAATGTCCATCGCAGCGGCTGCTTTTCGTCCTTGGCAAGCGACTATTTGCCAATCATGTGCGACCACTTACCGAAGCATTTTCGTAGTCGGAAAGAGATCGAAAATGGCAATCGGCAGCACATGGGGCCAATGTACAAAACACGACCTTTTGCCAATCGTTGGCGACTAGTTACCGTCCTTTTTGTGACCCCAATAGTCGGTTATCAATCGATTTAATCTCAAAAATTGACCGATTTTTGTAGACGTCGGAGTGACAAGTTGGCGCGGCGTCTTCCCGATCTCGTAAAAAAACTTCCGATCACTTGCCGACGAAATCAATGATTGGCCAACCATTCGCCGATTAGGCTTGCTGCCTGGGATTGGGTATAGACAGGCCATGCCTAGGATCTTCCTTCGTATGTTCTGCCCTCGTTCAGATATCCTTTTAGCTGTTACGTTAAAATTTTTGGAAATTATAAATAATAACCTTTAATGGAAATTGGCTTTGTTTCAATAACGTCTCGGAACCAGTGCTGAAAGTGGATATAGACGCGGGGTGACGCGTCACCCCACTTTTCAAGAAAATGGCTATCTATCCCCCCACTCTTATACAGAGTGAGGCAAACAAAATCGTTCCCCGATCTAGAGATGGGAATACGTTGAAATGCTTGGCGACAAAAACTCTTGAAGCCGCCTGAAACCTGTTTTTGCACTGGTTGGATCGAATTCGCTTCACATTAGAGCTACTCATAGACTAGTGGCGAGTTCAGATCTTAGTTCGCATTGTATGAAGACGTCCCATAATGCAAATTTTGTGTCTTGCAATCAATTTAGAATGTTTTGTATTACCAAAAACAAAAAGGTCAGATTCTCTAGGATAAATAACAACCGAAATAATCAAATAATCACTAAATCTTGATCAGCTCTACTAAATTTGTTTATATTCCATTTCAACTAGCTTCTAAAAGCGTAGCGTAGTTGCTGGCAAATAAGTCGCCAAGCGTTTGTTTGTGCTTAATATTGAAGCGATCAATAGCTTCAGTTAGCAAACCTGTTTTTGTATTGGTTTTAGACTTGGCAACATTTCTGTCGTATTCTTATCTCCATCTCGGGGCCGGTTTTGTTTGCCTCACCCTGTAGATCTCTCAAATACATAATCCAAAGAGGGGGTTGGGGCATAGCATTCTAATTGAAGGCATCCCCCCCACTTATTTTTTCCCACTTTCACCACTGCTCAGAACCATCTGCGGGATTGGTGTATTTCTGCTTTGTCGTGGTCCTAAGTCATAAAGTGGCATAAGTTTTTGAAAGTTTTTTTGACGGGGCTGTTGACTCAGGTTTAATTATAGACTCTTGATCAAAGTTTTTAATAAGGCAAAATGTAGAGTAATGTGAAGAACCGCTTTATTTCGTAGAAGGCTTTCCTTAAGGTAGGCGAATACCCAAAATTTCCCAAAATTCTAAAATTTTTACTATTGCTTTAATCTTTTCCAAATTTGACATACTGATTTCAAATATAATGAATAATACTATTAAGGCATTTTTTTAAAATTTAAATATAATTTATTTATTTTAAAATGTGTTTTTCTACTAAAAAAGGAGGTTTACGCTAACAAGTCTACCACATTGAATTTTCTTCCTATAAACATTAATTATGTGTTAAATTCTTCGTTTTGAACTGATGCATGCAATGACCCTCTAGAGTTGCATACAAATTACAAGAAAAGAAGTTATTAAGAAAAAATGTTATAAATTAGCCACAAAAAAAGGATTTTTTTCGATTAACTTACACTTGGAAATTTTTTTAAAAAAAACTTATATATTTACACCAGATGTTAGAGGTTCATGGCACAGATATATATTGAAATAGCATCTGGGAAAAATTTCAGGTAAATTAATGTAAAACTTTTTATGCTAGAAGTGTTGGCGCAAACCCCTTTTTTTAGGTGAAAAACACCGTTTAAATAAATCAATTATATTTAAATAAAAAAATTGCCTAACAAGCATTGCTCAATATATTTGAAATCACTATGGCAAATTTGGAAAAGATTAAAGTAATAGTAAAAATTTTAGAATTTTGGGTATTCGCCTACCTTAATAGCCTCTTTAGGGATGATAGCGTGAAATCGCTTAAACTGGTGTAAAGAAACTGGTTACTCGCTTATGTTTCGAGGCCGCCCTGATTTACGCCAGAGATCAGTGGATACGGGTCACATGTTTGTACCACGAATGAAGAACCGAAAGAAACACGGGTTTCCGGTGTTTAATGTCCGCCAAGCATACACAATCACGGAAAGACTCTAAAGAAACCAAGCGGTTCTTCCCCTGTACTCATCAAATGTGAAACCCTATTGTTTCTAATACAGCTTATTTCTATGCACTATTTCATTCAATCCAAAAACTTTGAAGGGATAATTTTTTTTTACAGGGCTGGAAATAAGGAATAAAAAACTGAAGTTTGGATATGATAGATAAAAAACTGAAGAAACAAAGGTGGCGGGTGAAGAGGAATTGGCAACTTGTGCAGAAAGAACACACAACACTCAAAAACTCAATTTGTTTTGATAACTTCAGGGTAATCTATCAATAAGTAAAACTGAATGAGACATCTAAAAATAAATGCACTTTCTAATCGCAGCTTTTGTCTTATTTTGCTTGTTCGACTGTTTATTTGCATTAATTAAGAAAGTTCTCGTTTGACTTCGTCAAACAACGGATATCAGTAACAGCAATATTTTTAAGATATGCTAAATTAAGTGTGTTATCTTTTTATGTTCAGTTGGTTACTGATATAGTTGAAAACAAACTTTTCAAAGATTGAACTCGAAAATTAATTGAAGGAGTATTTATTTTTTTAAAACTAGGGTTCTTTATTACAAAGTTTTTACATCATTATATTTTAATTTCATGTAAAAAAAAAGCCATGAAATTAATTACTCCTCTTTTTATTCTTTTTCATAAAAATGTCTTCAAATTTCACCAAGTAAGACATTCTTCTATTGTCACATGCTAAAAAGTATTATCTCGAAAATTTTACACTGAGATCGAGTATGTATGAAAAAGAGTTATCAAAAATGTAGACTTTCCGAAAAAAAAAATCGAGATTTTTGTAGTACGAATTTGGGTGGGCAAAATAAACATTAACAAAATTTTGTTTTCCCGTTTATCTAGTCAGCATGATAGTTCGTATGAGGGCGATGTTGGAAGCTCATCTTACATGTATGCATCCATGCTGGTTTGAGGGTTGGTTGGTTGGAAGACATATAAAGGGTGGTTATAAAATAACGCTCCCTATTCGGAGTGGGCTGTAGCTTTAATGAATAATCCAAATGCAAAAAAAACTTTGAGACACTTTCTAATCAAGAAGGGGGACAAAGAATGGAATCATAAAAAACAAACTCGTCACTTGACCACTCCGAATAGCGAGCGCTATTTTATAACCACCCTTTATATTTAGTTTTGTGATTAATGGTTTATGTGTGAATATACAGGGTGGTAATCAATTAACGTGAGGTGTTCAGAGCCTTCTAGCGAGTAAAGTATTGGACGAAACCAAACCAAATTTGATGAGCATGCATAGTAGACCGTGGGATTTTGATTTCCTAAAAAAAAAAAAAAAAAACAGTTGCCCCTTAAAAAAGAAACTCGTCTCTTGATCAGGGTTCTAAATTACTCGGCGTAGCCATTGTAGCCAATCACGACCAACACAGCCAATAACGCCTCGTAATTTATAACCCTGGTCAAGAGACGAGTTTCTTTTTTAAGGGACAACTTTTTTTTTGGAAATCAAAATCCCATGGTCTACTATGCATGTTCATCAAATTTGGTTAGTTTCGTCTAATACTTTACTCTCTAGAGGGCTCTGAACACCTCACGTTAATTAATAACCACCCTGTACAGAAACACCCATATTTACCCACGAAACCCCTTGAAAAATGACCTTTGCAGAAGAAAATATCTCAATTTAGGAGCATAAAGCATACGTTTTTAAAAACAAAGGGATTTTAACACATTTGGTGTGAAAATGATATGTTTGTAAACCAGGTAGCTAAACAGGGTGTACTTATACTTTAGCTAGAGCGAAACTCAGGTCGTATTGATAATCAATTATTGATTATTAGTAAGCGTTGGCAGCTCGGCTACCGTATTTAGAACCATTTAATGCAGCTATACCTGTTCTGGTGTATGTTGGTACAAGTTGATATTGTGTAGTAGTGCGAGATTGTCAAATTAACCCAAAAAAGTGTGTCTAAAAGTTGACTTCAACTCCCAACTCGATAACTTCATTACAAACAGGCACCATGTCCATAAGGTATACAACCACAAATCAAAAACCCTAACATTAACCCCAAAATGGTCTTAAACACCCATATTTTACCCACAAAACCCCTTGAAAAATGACCTTTGCAGAAGAAAATCTCTCAATTTAGGAGCATAAAGCATACGTTTTTAAAAACAAAGGGATTTTAACACATTTGGTGTAAAAATTGCCCCGTTTCTAAACCAGGTAGCTAAGTGTACTTATAATTGAGCTAGGGCAAAACTCAGGTCGTGTTGATAATCAATTATTGATTATTAGTAAGCGTTGACAGCTCGGCTACCGTATTTAGAACCATTTAGTGCAGCTATACCTCTTCTGGTGTCTGTTGGTACAAGTCGATATTGTGTAGTAGCGCAAGATTGTCAAATTAACCCCAAAAATGGGTGTCTTCAACTTGAATTCAACTCCCAACTCGATATAACTTCATCATAACCATCTGCAAAAGGTATACGACCACAAATCAAAACACCTAACATTAACCCCCAAAAAGGGTCTTAAACACCCATATTTACCTACAAAACCCCTTGAAAAATGACCTTTACAAAACAAAATCTCTCAATTTAGGTGCACAACAAAAACTTAGGCTTTCTGTTTTTTAAAAATAAAGGGATTTTAACACATTTGGTGTGAAAATGACCTGTCTCTAAGCCAGGTAACTAAACAGGGTGTACTTAAAATTAAGGTAAGGCGAAGTTGGCGATTCAGATAATCAATTATTGCTTATTAGTAAGCGTTGACAGCTCGGCTACCGTATTTAGAACCATTTAGTGAAGCCACCTATATAATTTACAGGAAATGGTTCGCATCCGAAGGTGAGCTTTCATCACCTTTTTTTTTATATTCATAATAGTATGAGGTGTATTTTTTGTGGGAAACTTCGGTAAATAGCAATTTTTTATTTGGAGCCTCTTTTGGTGTAAATGATGCTAAAATGATAGTAATTTAGGATTTCATGATAACAGGCATCATGCAATAAGTGCTTTTATATAAAAGGTTCGGTATCTAGTATAGTTTATATTTTTCGGGAGCTTTGTATGGTGTTAGAGCATTTTTAGTTAGATAAAAATTCTTAAAAAAAATTAAAAAATTTCGACAAAATTAACTGTGGGAAATTGTTATCGATTTCCATCCATTCTGAGTATTTGGTTTGGTAGGGAAATTATTAAAACGGTTCAAAAATATATTATGTGCTTCCTACATGTTCACTCACTTAAAGTTCAATGAACTTCAGTTGGCTAGTTTCAGGTGACGCAAATCCTTCCAGCTTTCATTCCTCTATTTCCTACAATCTCCTACAAGTTAAGTTCAAGCTTGATTTAAATTATACTTAATTTGAGTTTAAAATCAATTTAATTATATTAAGTACACTCTTAAAACGAACGAGTGATTTTAACTCAGTCTGATTAATTTTTACTCCTCCAGTCTGGAAAATGCACTTTTCCTTTTGGAGTGAATCCTTTGTGTGTTAAACCTCGGACAGGATCACTCCAAACGAGTGATTTTAACTCAGTCTGAGTTAGTATTCATTCCTTTCCAGTGTCGAAAATGCACTTCTCCAACTGGAGTGGATTTCACTCTTTTGTTTTAAGAGTGTATGAGTTCGAGTTCAATTTAGGTTCGTTTAATTGAATTTTTTAGGAAAAAATTATCTTCGAGTTTAGAAAAAGTCTTCATTTTCCCAATTCCCCAAACTTATTCCCGTTACTTAATTTATGTTTAATAAGATTATGATTAATTTCAATTTAAGTTTTTAGTTTAATCTAAATTCTATTTCGATTGAGTTCAAAATCAATTGAATTCCATTACTGGCGAGTTCAATATCAGTTCTTTAAAGTAGGCGAATACCCAAAATTTCCAAAAATTCTAAAAAATTTTACTATTGCTTTAATCTTTTCCAAATTTGGCATAGTGATTTCAAATATAATTAATAATACTATTTAGGCTTTTGTTTTTATTTAAATATAATTTATTTATTTTAAACGGTGTTTTTCTATTAAAAAAAGAGGTTTACGCCAACAAGTCTACCACATTGAATTTTCATCCTATGAACATTTATTATGTGTTAAATTCTTCGTTTTGAACTGATACATGCAATGACCCTCTAGAGTTACATACAAATTACAAGAAAAAAAGTTATTAAGAAAAATGTTATAAATTAACCACAAAAAAAAAGGGATTTTTTTCGATTAACTTTCACTTGGACATTTTTTAAAAAAAAACTTGTATACTTACACCAGATGTTAGAGGTTCATGGCACAGATATATATTGAAATAGCATCTGGGAAAAATTTCAGTTAAATTAATGTAAAACTTTTTATGCTAGAAGTGTTGGCGTAAACCCCCTTTTTTAGTTGAAAAACACCGTTTAAAATAAATAAATTATATTTAAATAAAAAAATTGCCCAAAAAGCATTGTTCATTATATTTGAAATCACTATGCCAAATTTGGAAAAGATTAGAGTAATAGTAAAAATTTTAGAATTTTGGGTATTCGCCTACCTTAACTGAACTTCAGCGTAAGTCTTTCGATTTTCATAACTTCTATCCATTTACGAACATTTCCAAGAGTAACCTTCATTTCTAGTGACTAAAACGAGGGTTAAGGGGAGCTTTTCAGACCCTTATAGACCCTCCTTTGATTAAAGACATTGAAATTATCACGCCATGCCAGACAGTATAAAAAAAATCATCATATCTCCGATAACTGACCCCAACACGTGTATCTCTAATTTAATACCTTTAGCTATGTTAAATGTGCAGTTATGTGTCCGCCCATGAATTCAGACGTTGACGTCCAAATCATCAATCGCCAACTACAGCTGTAAATTTGTGTCGATGATTCCACTGTTTCAGAGCAGTGAAAGACGAGGTATGATATTTGAGGACTTCGAAGAAATAACGGGGAAGTTTTTTTTTTTAATGTGAACTGGAACAGTTTGTTCTTATTTCTCTAAATAAGTATTTTAATGTTTCAGTAAAATGGAATAAAAACTATGTTAAAATTTAGTTTGTTAATTATGTATGTTTTACTAGATTAACTGCAAAAAAATTGGGGAAACTTGGTGTAACGTTGCTTCATTAAAACTGGTGAGAACTAGCATTATAATTAGACGAGTTTCCACCAGTGTTAATGGAGAAACAAAACACCAAGGTTTAAAAATAGTAGCTTACATTTTCTTTTGGTATGAGAAAAGAATAAACTAGAAAATCTGTCGGTTCACACATAAACCACTTAAAATTTAATTTGTATCATAATTATTGTAATATAATTTGTTTTGCAATATACATTGAAAGTAATTTCAATTTGTATAATTTGTATTGGTAATGAGTATTATAATGCATCAAGTACACAACGTCAAAATTTGTCTGCTCCATAAAACTAGCAACAGCATTTGCTGCTTAAAGCTTTATGGAAAAACGACGACATAGTCTAATTCTGAGTAGAATTCTATTTATTTTTAAAAATACAAATTATTCTTAATTTATCTCACCCAATTTCACACAATATATTTTGCCTCATCTCAATTTCCTTTTATTAGTAAAATATAGTAAATAATTTATTAAAAAGTTCGTTAAAAATAACAAGAATCCAGACAACTAGTATCAAAAAGTAATACAAATCTGACCCAATCAAATTGTCGCCCTTAGCACCCAGTCATTAGATTACCCGACCCCTCACGCCATTCATGTTGCAAAAAAAGAAAAGCCGCAGTAACCCTAGGGTGTTCAGAAGGTGTTACTTTTCGAGCAGAAATTATTAGAGCGTTTTGCAAAACGACGAGCTTCCACTATTTAAGGGGCCATTCGGAAAAAAAGGTTTTTATTATTTTTATTATTATTTAAGGGGGAATGGGTGCGCTGGACTTGGGGTCTCCAAACTCAAATGCCTCAGTTTACTTAATCCCAATAGGAAAATAACTATTTTCTCTGCCACATTTCCCCTGCTGTATTGAATATTTTTACAAACGAGTTGTTTTTTAAATAATAAATGTAGATAAGTTACAGGTCTCTGTAATCCCACTTTTTTAAGTTGCTTTCGAATACTTTTTGTAAAATTATTTATACAAAATTTATTAAGGGGACACAGTACCTCAAAAATTCCAAAAATTGTGAATTTGTTTTTATTGGCTAAAATTAAAGTTTAGGACCTTCTAAATAAGTCCACCAAGTTTTAAAAGTGTATCTACATTTTTTAAAAAGTTATTTAATTTTTTATGCGGAAAGGTATGATAAAAATGCATACAAATGAAAACTTTAAATGCGTTTTTCTTGGTGTTTATATTTCCTTGTTGACAAGTTCCTTAAAACGCTAGGCTTTTTTAATTACTTATAAAAGTCTAAGGAATTTTGTATGCAGTCTGTCAAATATGTTAATACATATTAAGAATTGGCATTAAAATTGTTTTAAAAAGTAATACTTTTTTTATAAAAAAAATATTAAAGTCGAAAATTGTCAAATATGCTGAAATAATTAGGGATTTTTTGCATAAATATTTTTTATAAAACAACTACTGAAGTCAAATTTGGATGCCAATTGTCATGTAAAACAGTTTAAAGTACATGAGGAAAAAAAATTGGGTTAAAATATTTGTATTTAAAAAAGCCTTAGCATTTTTTAAAAGTTCAAAAAAATGTAATTCTTTTTAAATAACTTAAAAAATTCAATTTTTTTAAAAAAAAATTTGTATTTATATATTGTTTTTAAATATAGATTGAACTGATAACACATAAATTTTATAGTGAATTTGTCAAAATTAAACATTTTTTTTAAAGTGGTACCGTGTCCCCTTAAAAAATTTCGAACTAATTTCAAAAAGTGGGCGACCAGTAAGTCAGCTACATTTATCACATAAAAAACCTGTTTGTAAAAATATTCAGTACAGCCGGAGAAATGCGTCAGAGAAATTATTTTTTCTACATTGGATTAACACTGAGGCACTTGAGTTTGGAGACCCGCGATCCAACGCACCCAATCCTCCTTAAGATTTGGGGTTTGTGTGATCTTCCTGTATATTGTTCTTCTTCATTGTTGCTTTGTGAGAGGGTATGATTTTACGTTCACTGGGTGGTTCAATTTTTAAATAAAAATAGTTGTACTTGCGAAACGTGCAAAGTTGTCAGCATTCCGAGTGGGAAAATGTTCAATCTGATCCATCAATTGTCGAGTATAATTGTTAAACTGCAAAGTTAACGGAACTCGAACTCGAACAGCATAAAAGATCTTACACTTTAATGCTAGGCTTTTGTCATTCAATTGTATTTTAATTAGCTAATTTTAGTGCTACAATAATTCTACCATGTAGTTAATTGGCTAAAAACTTTACAAAAGAACTTAATTTATATATTTCAGCCTCTTGTTTGGCTTTTGTTCTGACAGTGCACTGTAAAACTTTATATAAAAATATGGAAATATAGAAACCGGCAATTATTATTTAAATCGGCTACAATTTAAAACTAAAACTTACTCTCTACTCCAATTAAAAGTCATATATACTACGCCATAAGTATGATTTAGTTTTTTTTATATAATACGTCAATAGTTAGTCTGAACAGTTTTGTTGCACTGTTGAATTTTGAAGTAAGAAATCAAATAAAATTTCATTTAAGTTAATTTTGTGTTTGAAAATATAACTATAAACATAAAACAGAAACCGTTGCACCTTTTTTTGTGCGAGATATTTTAATTGCAAATTACGTCTGTTCTGCAAAGTGCAATACATTCACACTTTATTCATTGGCCTTTAACTATTTAATATTGAAATGTTCGATCACTTTTCTTAGGTATATATAAAAAAAATTATCCTTGAGTGTAATATTTTCAGTGCCTTCTTCATTTATCCCTATTTTTTTTCTCCTTTAATTACCGTTAACAGTTATTACACCTGCACCATGACGACAACAACACGGAAATCTCCACATTTCTCGCACTCTGTGCCAAAGTGCAGTCAATATATAATAAAAAAAAAGCTCAAAACGAACTCATAAACAAGGTCAAGAGGGGCGTTGGTGGCTGAGGGATCGGCCAGACAAGGGGGCGGTAAACAGTGGTGACAGCGCGAATGGATTCTTGGCCATTTGGGAAACAGCTATTTTCAAGGAGCAGCACTTATCACTTTTGGGGCCCAGAGCACGAGCAAGTCTGGATGGCCCATAGAGATCTCAATAAAAGTATTAGAGTGGAGATCACGTGACCTATCTATGCTAACGACGGGACGAGCCTGGGGGCCGCCATCTTGAGTCCGAGACCAACTTTTTTAAGTGGAAATTGCTTAGAAAAGAAATTAATTAATTCTAAAATATTAAAAAAAAATACCATAAAAATACTAGCTGCATTTTGGAATATTTTTAGTGACTTTAAAAGAACTTGAAACGCTTTTCTAGTATTTTTATAATATTTATTTTGTAATTTTAGAATTAAATTTTATTTTTTGCCTAGCATTCTTTTTCTTTTTGTGATGGCGACACTGGCAACTTGCAGCCATCGCGCGAAGTACATACATTTAAGAAACATAACACAGTCAACATACGCTTATTAGTTTTGAGAGAATATTTTTCAAACAGCGTTGGACCTTTTTTTTTCTTTTTACAACAGTCACTAAACAGATTCCAAACTGAAGCTAGTATTTTTATAATATTTTTGTAGTTTTTGAATCAAATTTATTTTTTTCTAAGCAATTTCCACTTTAAAAAGTTGGTCTCGGACTCAAGATGGCGGCATCCAGGCTCGTCCCGTCGTTAGCATAGATAGGTCACGTGATCTCCACTCTAATACTTTTATTAAGATCTCTATGGGATGGCCCCACAACATGAATAAAAAAGAATAAAAAATCTTTGAAAGTGTTTTTTTTTCTTTCCAAATTTGTAGAAATAAAAAAAAATCTTTAATAATTATCTTAAATAACCCGTATCAGATTGTTCTTATTTTTTTAAATACAAATATGAGATATGATACCTATCATATTGTCATATCATGTCATATAAAAAATTTAAATAAATGATTACATACACAAAATTTCTATTTTCAAGGTGATGCACCTTAGTGCACCTTAGAAATGGATCCTCATTAGCTGCTATGGCTGTGTGTGAAATGTGTTTCACCATATATTCCGTTAAACTATTTTTCTAGTTTGGGCAGGTTTTCGGTGAAGGGGTTCAACAGATTACCGAAAATATGGTGAAAATTAACAACACACATCCGTTGCAAGTACAAAGAACCACATTTTTGACAAAATATATGATAAATGGTATGCATCACACATATTCCTTTGCATATATAGTAATGGTCTTTGACAAATGGATTTTGATAAAATTAGTTGGGTTTTACTGGAAATCTAACTGCTTCATAGTTTCACAAGTCAATCTAATGAAGGTTTGTTTATTTTGGACTGTCTGGGCGTTTTATACAGTACGAGGAACTCCTACATTATTTTATCATACTTTCTTAACTATCTTACAGTGTTATTACATTAATACAAACATTTTTTAACGATATTTCCAAAAAAAAAAACATCAGCAAATGTAAAAGCATCGATACGTACACCAGAAATAAAGGTAAATCCAATGTATCATATTGGGGAGAAGTCACATTTATATTTATACAACATATTTTGTTCAACTAGAATAATTATTTATTCTCTGCTGCCATATACCTAACCCTGTTAAAAATTTTGGTGCAAATGTGCACCGGAATCTTGTAACTTTCCACCTGCTGCCACTGCATGAAGCATGGATTCACCACTTTTGCGGTGACCCGCAACTTAGATGCACCGTAAAAGTGATGTAAATTTGCTTCGAATAGTGGTGTTACAGTAGAGTCCCGCTAATCCGAAAGGTACGGGACCAAAATTGAGCAGCAAAAATAAAAAAAACTTACTGCATATTTTGTAAAAATAAATCCAACTTTGTAAGAACATATTTATTATTTGTGTATTTATTTATGCGTATACATTTCATATTTTAACCGAAAGGCTAGGGATTTTTTTTTGATAAACAGAATCTTGGATAACCGGGATTCGGATAAACGGGACTCTGCTGTAGCTATAAAGTGTAAAGATACCTGTGCAATCTTGCACCCCCCAACAAAATTTTTAACAGTGTTAAAAATAACAATCGGTTGTTTTCTTGCACATCTTCAGGGGGAGGTTCTTCGATTCCGGGGTCGGAAGGAGATAAATGTAAAAAGTACGGGAATCGGGAGAAATTTCCCACCAATTACGGGGTCAGTCGTTAATTGGCCGCGAACGCTCAGGAGCATTTAAAAGTTCAGGCAATCAGCTACTGGGTAATAAGTATTTTCTTAAAGACAAAAGAAAGATGAAGGAACCAATTTTAAACATTCGTCCATTAGTGGTTGCGACTTTTAATGCTTGTTTTTATTTACGGTGGTTTGTTTTAGCATTGGGTTATCGTTATATTGTGTGCGTCATAAAAATTGGTTTGTGAGTAAACTTCTAATATCTCCTACAATAAATACTAAGAATAATTCTAAAAGGATATAATTGTGAAAAGTATTTTGTTGGGGCAATACAAATGGTGCAATATAAGAGAATGAATTTTAGTGATATGGGGACGTACATAAATTACGTCACGCAAAATTTTGACTTTTTTGACCCCTCCCTCCCCCTATGTCACGCTGCGTCACGTTTGGTCGAACCCCTCCCCCTAAAATTACGTCACGTTTGTCGCACCCCCCCCCCCTCTTTTTTTTCAAGAAAAAAGCTGGTTTTAATATTTCCCTTTATGTTTTTGAAATTTAAAAAAAATCATAAAACAATATTTTAAAATTAACTTTGAAAGGAAAAAAGAGTAAAAGTTGTCTCGGTTAAATAATTTATTAATGGATCGACATCATTTATTAATGGATGATCATTTGTGCTGTTCAAGGAAAAACTAGCTATTCCTTAACGCCATCTAAAAAAGGGGTCGGGATGTAATCGGATCTGTCAACTGTTTAGTTCTGGGTCTTTTTTGGTGTTCGTCCATGTAACTGCTAGTCCTCCGATTCCTCAAGGTAGTGTCACAATTTTGTGCGTTACTACTAAGTACCATTAGGAAACGGTCCATATAATATAGAAGGCTAATAATGCGAACGTTGTGGCATACAATACCCCCCCCCCCAACTTATTACTGAGATCGTGTTTCTTTTGATGATCTTATAATAAAAAAAGATTTCAGATTTCTTTCTAAAAAACTTTATTTTATGTAAAACAGAATTTCCTTGCAAAATCGGAAATTTTGAGTCGTTACGTCACGCAAGCGATTACCCCTCCCCCCTCCATGTCACGATCCGTCACGTTGTCTTATACCCCTCCCTCCCCCCTCTGAGCGTGACGTAATTTATGTACGTCCCCTATCGACAAATTTTCAATAATGATTTACCATTTTTTGAAGGTTTAGTATATTTTGCTCACTTAGCGTTCGGTTTTATTTCCAATTAAACAATATTTATTATCGGATATTGTTTGAAATTTTTTTATGAAAGGCGATTCCGAGTCATTAATTTATCGATTTAATAAATAATGTTCATTTTCATTATTAATATTATAATTTTTACAAAAATACATTACAAAAAATACTAATAATTTTGGAGAAATATTTTTAGTGTACGTTATTTTAAAGAGCCAAAGGAAGCTAAGAATGAAGTCGCTTCTTCATAGATTTCCTCGAATGCTCATTGAGTGCGTCCAGCGAAATTAATTTTTTTATATAAACTTACACCAAACCAAACTTATCACTCTTATTTCTTGATATTTCACTTAATTCATCAACTAATATTTCTTTGATTTTCCAATTTTTGATATTGGATAGTGGTTTTATTATATATAGTCCCATTAGAATAAGTGGTAATAGTAACGTTTTGTCGGGTCGTCTAGTTATGAGGCATTTATGAAGCTTAAGGGTGGCCAGACGTACTGCATTTCTCAGTTGTTTTGTTTGTAATTCAACAATTGCTCTAAAAATTGCTCAAATAGTCACCGCTTCATATATTTATACTTTTTCTTACAAAAACAAAGTAAAGAAAATATTATTTATGAAATATGAATCATTTCATATTCGAAAAGTCAATACAGTAGAGTCCCGCTTATCCAAAGGGTAAGGACCAAAATTGAACAGCAAAAATAAAAAACTGCATATTTTGATAAATAAATTCAACTTTGTAAGTGCGTATTTATTTTTTGTGTATTTATTTATACTTTTACATTTAATATTTTAACCGAAATTCTCGGGAATTTTATTTATTTTTTTGATAACCCGAATTTCGGATAACCGGGACTCTACTGTAACTGAAACAAACCTGCTTTGAGGACCTGCACAGAGGGGACAATTTCTTTTTTTAATTCCATGCAAAACTAGGACTTGGTATACCTCCCCGTCAAGTCACCACCCACTATCACCACTCCCCATCTTTCATGTTCTTGTCCAACAGATCTCCACACGGGCGGCTGCATCTTTCTGCTCGATTGGGCCGCGTAGAAACACCGCCAAATCGAGCATAAAATAGAAGAGATGGCATGGGACACACACTTTGCTCCAGAGACACTTTAGAGGCTGTTACCCAATACATGACGGCCCCCATGGGAAGACATGACGTCCGAAAGTGGGTGAGAAGTCAGTTTTAGGGGTGGGCGCAGGAGTCCTTTGTGATTAGTATCTTGGGTGGCGAGATAAGATGGAATGGTTTCATTTCAGAGCTGTGTGGAATTAAATTTTTTTAAGAAAGAGGCATCCCTATTTACAAACACTCAAGTCAGTAGTAATTACAAATTCTAATTAATGCAGGTCAATCACATCATTCAACAAAAAGGCCAAAGAAGCTCTACTAAACACGCTCGGGAACGGAGTTTTTGACGTCATAGTTCTGAGTGACGTTGTTCCGAAAGTGAAGATAACCTGTCTCGAAACCTGTTCGGAAACTCTCGTTCACGGCTGACCACATTTTTATGGTTCCGAATGCTTCCGAACAAGTTTCTCAATCTTCGGCACTCGGAATAGTGACGTCAAAAATTCCGTCTAGCTCATGTTTGGGAAAGCTTCTCCGGCCTTGTTATTGTTAAGACGCATTAAGATTTTTTTTTTCATATCATTTAAGTTATGTCAGAAAGTATTACAAATTAACTTATTCATTATATGATATTATAACGACTAATAAAAAATGAAAACGGAGGAAAATCTATCCACATAACGTTTTATCAGAATTGACGCTTTTAAAAAGATCTTCCTTTTTTAGAAGAGTTAGAAACATTTGCTTTCCATAGATTCAGTAAATTCAAAGTGTTATTTCCCTTCTTTTAAGCACCTACAATAAATGATTGCGGGTTTTTTTTTTAATGAAAAGGTGTATGTGAGGGGGATTTTCCAAACTTAAAAATGCCGGCTCTAGTCAAATGCCGCCTGATGCATCTTTGCTGTCATAATAGCCCGTCATAGTACAAATGGAATTAATATAATTTATGATCCATACAATAATCTAATTAACAATAAATTGAACAGTGGCAGCGCAAATTATTAGTTTGGTCAACGCCAAGAAATTCCAGTTTAAAAAAAAAAACCTTCTCTCCTATGAGTCTCCTCTCTCATTCTGTTCCTGTAGGAATTAATTTATATGAAGTGATAATAGAAATGATACTATGATGACATATAATATGATATGCAAAGAAGGCTAAGGTGAAATTTTAAAGTTTCACCAACCACCTTTCTACTTCTACAGGGCTATTTAACGTAAAAACCATCAAGCCTAAAGATGTAGAAAGCAAAAGTTTGAAATCTATGAATCATATTAAACAAAGAACAATAGTTTAGGCATTTAGATGTACTGGAAAACGCAAGAAGTAGCAAGTAAAAATAGAAATGTATCATTCTCTTCTAAAGTACATAAATACATTCATTTAGTCTTTGATTTTCGGAAGAATTTTTCATGCATGTCTAACCTCATGACTCAAACAAAAACAAATAACTATACTTTTTCCACAAAATAAATATGGAAGAGAAAGCGTCTATTTTGTGGTTAAATAGTGATAGAAAAAACACCTTTCTCACCGCTAAGTACATGTCAAAATATACAAAAAAATGTAAATACCTATATTTTTGTTAAAAAATAGAGCAGTTACTTTTTGTAAGAAAAAAGTGCGAAAAACCCCACTTTTTTTCAATGCCACAAAAAACCCCTAATCCAAATAATAGGGGAAAATCTGGAGCTAAAAAGTGAGAAAAAAACACCCTCGCACACCGCTAAGTACATGTAAAAAGATACCAAAAAAATATACCCTAAATACCTATATTTCTTTAAAAAATAGGACAGAGAAAGTGACTATTTATAAATAGAAAGTGAGGAAAAAACACTTTTCCAATACCACATAACACCCCCAATTCCAAATAATAGGGGAAACCTCCTAAACCACACGTGCCAAAACTTCGCCCACTTTCTGACCCTTAGGTATGGTAATTTCGCATCTTGCCTGTCATTCGCGGAATGTCGGAAATACAAATACAAACCCCCTGAGTTTAATAACTAGGGACGGTAGATCGGAGGGTGACGGGATAGACACCCCAACAATCATCGAATGCCGATGCATTTTGGATGAATTTCGGATGGGATAATTTTTTTTTATCTGTTATTGTTATTTGTTACTTAGAATCAATATGTATGGTTGTTAATGGTCAATTTTGATGTTGTTGATGTTTTGTAGGTTATATAAATATAGGTTATAAAATTCCATTATCGAATAGGCCGCATTTATTTGATGGTTAATTTCGTTATGGAAACAAGCTTATATTCATTATACAGACAAATGTTACTAATACGTCCTATAAGTTAAGTGTAACTAATACTTATTCCGTTTAGTAAATCTTTCTAATGCTACTCATACTTCTTACTTAGTTGTACTTCACTAAATATGCACTAGAAAGTTATAAAAATAAGTATTTGCAACATTTTACTCTTATAAGTTAAATTTGACTTACACTTATTTTTATTACTTAAATCTTACTTATGCTTCTTACTTAGTTGTACTAGTTGGACAACGAATGCCAATGAATTTTGGATGGGATAGATTTTTATCTGTTACAGGTATCAGTTACTTAGAATTAATCTGTATTATTGTTAAGGTTCAGTTTTCGAAACTGATACCCTTACAATTTTTAATTTTAAGAACGTATTGTATTATTGGATGATATATTGTTAATTGTTTTATGGTTTATCGGAAAAAAAATTCAAAATCAATCTTAATGAGGACCAAGAACAACTTCTGAATTAGATAAAATGAAATATATTTTAACAGTAGGCAGCTGTATATCTGTTGCATTTTTAATTGTGCACTTTTAACTCGTATTTTACTTTCAGGAAGAAAAAAACGGTTCCTAGTATCTGCAACGGCTGCGTGGTTAAACTTTTTACTATTTTTCGGTTTTAGGTTGTAGGTTTTAGGTTCAGTAACTAAAACCTAAAAAAAATGATTCAACCGAATTACAACCCCCCAATATGGTGAAACATTTTGCCACACAACAGTTGAACGAACTTTTTTTTTTGTGTGTGTATGTGAACCATAGTACTCAATCTTTAACAATTGGGGAAGAAAGATATCTTGAAAAACAATACAAGAACAAGCTTACATTTGTCTTCAAGAAATAACTTTAATATTAATATACAATTATTCTTTGTATGATTTCTGGATGATTCTCGGAAGATGCACAAATGGCCGGTTCCTAGTTGTGTGGGCGTGGCGCTGTGGCTCTGACACCTCAGACGTCAAAACAAGCGTCTTTAAAAACAACTCACTGCTCTAATTTGACAAAACTGCAACTGAAATGTCCATGAAATTAATTTATATTTTTTTACCCCCAGAGACTCTCCAAAAATCACTATTTTTTTACAAGAATATTCATTGTTTTTTACTATATTGGATTTTGTATAAAATTATTGGACAAGCTTTGGGACATGCAGTGGCTGCCTATTAGTTTTATTTTATGATCTCATTGGTTTCTATATATTTTTTTAAGGTTTTTATATTGTTTTAGATTACCTTTTTAGTTTTTATATTGTTTTAGGCTGTCTTATTATTGTTGTTTATTTTTTATAGTTCCTAACGCTGTCGTATTAGATATTTTAATTTTGTTTCAGACTGTCTATAAGTTTGAAAAGTAAAGGTACAATCCTCTATGTCGGAAGTGAGGACAAAACAGCATTATTTAATGTGGATAAACTAATTTTTCTACTTTTTGGAAAAAATTGCATTTTTTTAACTCAATGAAAATTCATTACATTTTTTAAGAAAACAAAAACAAAACTTTATAAGGATTGGTGTTTTTTTTTCTATTTAGTGAAAACGGGCTAGAAACTATTACACTTTTGAATGTCTAAATTTTTGATTCTGAAAATAACAATGAAAACATATTTCATTAAATGCTTCAAACATTTTTATCAAACTATCTCAGGGAATTCTCAGCCATTCCGACATAGGTGTCCCAAGATGACAGATGAGGCAGGTTGTGGTTATTTTTATTTTGGATCTTCGAATAAACTTGACCTGATTTCTTGAAGTAACGGAAATGAAACGACAGAAGTTAGAAAATAAATGCTGAAGAAAAAAAACTATCACTAGAAACAGAAGTGGGAGGGAATTATTACGATAAATGACGATTAAAACCGCTAAAAAACTGAAGTGAGTGTTAATTGCTGATATAAATGACGATTTATTTCCTCTTGTTTTTCGTCTTGTTATGGATTTGTGCAGAGTTATTACTTTGATGATTATTGAGGGAAATCAATGTAAATTGAGGATACAGGAAATAGAAATCTGGTTGTTTTGGGTTTGGTGAAGTGATTAGAAAATAAAATGACCATCAATTTTGATTTAAAAGTTGTTATAAGAAACATTTTATTGTTAAACTATTTCTATGAGTTACTGAAGTTTAATTTACAATGAAAATAAACTAAATAATGATAATTAACAAATTAATAATATTTAAAGAATGAATAACTATTAAAAAATATATAATATAATAATTAACTATGTTAATAATAGTTTATTAATCAAGATCGAAAAATTGATTATTTTCTACTTTGGTAGTAAAAAAAGTTTCTTTTATGTTATGTTATAACGTTAGAAAGTTTTCAAAACATTCTAACGTTATAACATTTGGTATATTTTGAAAGTATCCAAAATTGATTATTTTAATATATTGCCCTTATCATTAAAAGTTTTTTTTATATATTTTTTATGATTTTTTTGTGTTTATAATTTGAAAAACGAAAGATATCCCCAGCCTTTACACGAGAAATTATACTTTGTTTTGTAAAATATGGACCCAAAGTTTATTTTGCTTAAAAAGTTAGTGAATTTCAACGTATTAGAAAAAAAAAGTGTTTTCGCACAGGTAAAATGCAATGCAATGTTTTTCTTTAATTTGCAAATAATTTTTATTTTACTTATAAATGAGAAATTGATATAGATAGTATTTTATTGCAAGTAATTTGTAGTTATCTTGTAGGTGTAATAAATTTAGTGTGATTCACAAAATACAAATCCAACATAATATGAGTATGACAAACCAGAAATTACACATTGTATTAATTATATAGATAGCAATGTTTGTGTATAAATACAAATAAAAACGTCACGCTCTGTCTCCTCTTAGTTAGATCTCTTTTATATTACACAACGACCACAAAAACACATCTTCGCTTTTCACAAGAAAAAAAATCACAATGATATAAAGTTACTCTTCAAAACATTTGAAGACGGCAAAAGTGACAACAATAAACAACGGTTGTCTTCGCCACGGGGTTGGGAGTGAGTCTTTTTTGAGAAAGGACTGTTCGAATATACGTTCCATTATTCCATTTCTTGAGATTTGATGGATTACTTCCCGGAGCAAGTCGTTTTGATGAGCAAGAAGGTCGAAATGGAATGATTTCGTTTGGCGATTTTTATTGGGGTTGTTGTAGCCGAAAGTAAAATGACGCCAAATTTTAGCCGATAAAGGTAGTACATGTTACTATGCTAATACATTGCCAAGTAAAAAAGTAATTGAATTGAAAATATTAGGATGGAAAGCATCACAAGTTGATAAAGAATTCCTAAAAATATGGTATTGGCTAATTTCATGTAACTGGGTCACGATTTAAGAGATTAAAATCTTTTAGATTTAAATTAAAAAAAGTAAATGATAGTTAATAAAGTGTATTACATTATTTAGTTATAATAAGTGTAGATCAACTTCTCCACAATTGTTTTTTTCCTTTAATGTTAAATTTTGTAGTGAAATTACTTTTTACAAACGTGACTTACACTACACACATGATATTTCTGCATGGTTTCCAATGGTCTTTTCATGTGTACATGAATAACGCTGAACTATAAGAAAGCATGTATTTTTTATATTAAGATACTCGGTATTAAAATAAATATTTTTCAACAAACATTTACAGAAACTATAATTTCTCAGGAAATTTCCTCTATTTAAAGTACATAAGACAAATCAACGAGTACATATGCATTCTTAAAAAATTTCTGATGATAAAAGTAAAACAAGCATTTAAAATAACATTAGCAAACGGTTTCGATTTCTCTTGTATATGATTGTTTAGAACATTCTAATTAAAATCATGGGAATTTTAAAATATTTCTTCCATGATTTTAACTATATATATGCATTAAAACTATTACTATTATTTCAACTTTTTAGAGATAAGTTTTGTATTCGGGGTATTAATAAATTTAGGTATTTATATAAATTACAGTTTTTCTTTTACATGATTTTAAACGAAAAAAATGGATGTATCTTTCTTAGCATTTATGAAATGAAATCCAATCTTAGAAAATAACCGACTCTTTGGCAGTACATGACTCATATTACTCTTAATATATATTTTTTTATTTAACAAATACATATGAGAAAAATTTAATCATCACAGTAACATTCAGACACACAAAACTAAATGGCGATAACTTATCAAATCTGATGCCCCAAAAAGACTCCACACGACGAAAGTAGAGAAACCCGTCAAAAGAATTGATATTGGCGGCGAAAAACCTTGTGTGGGTGGGATTGGCGCAACCCTGGCGGCAAGGGGGGCTCCTATGCTGACTGATTGAGAAATAATGGGTATTTAGAGAACTCTTGCTTTATATGGAATACCAACTTCTTTAACGGGGAATTACAGTGATGAAATTTAGATTAATTTTGGGAAAATTACAGAGAGCCTCTGCTAATATATTTAAAAAGAATTTGTGGAAATATTTTGTATTGTAAGTAGACTATGATTTATGAGATATTTAATAAAGGGGTTAGTAGGGCAATTTACTGTCCGGTAAAGGATTGGTATTTGAATATAGTTGCAGAGACGTAGTTATTTCTTTTAAATGCAAAAATTCTTTAATGATTTATATCATTATGCACAAAAATGTTACCCAACCTTTAAAATGTTCTTTAGCAATCGGTTAACGGCATAGGAATAGATGTATAATTTAGCTTGACGGTCTCTATGAAGTGTTGAATGATTTATGAGAGGGGTCTATTTAACCCTGTAATGCGTGAATTTTTTTTCATTCCAAAAATATATATTTGTATCTTTAATACTTATACATTAAGGGAAAAATACTGAAAAAAATTAACTGCATTGGAATTTAAATAATTTCAATTTTTAAAATTTTTTCCATAAGGCAAAAAAACCGCCCCAAAATTCCAATTTTGATAAGAGTTATTAGAAAACTACTTAATATATTTTAAAAAATAACCATCTTGAACTAAAATTATTTTTTTAAACAAATTATTTTTATTTAGTGCTATTATTATTTGAATACTGCCAAAGACGTAATTTCGCAACGGTTAATAACTTCACTCTTTTATTTTGAATACACTTTTACTACTGTCATCTATGAGGGTTATTAGTAACTAAAACTTCAAAATTGATTGTAATGGAGGGAAAAAACATATTTGTCTAGAGGGAGCTCTACTTTGATAGAATAAATTGGATTGTGTTACTTGTTGCCATAAGGCAACAGTATGCATTAGAGTGATAAGAAGGATAATGAATCAGAAGAGCCCTTGTCAAATTTTATGTGTAGCAAACTTTTAACTGTCGTTTTATCTCTAAACACTTTTATCATACTTTGATCCTATCATGAATTTTCATTCACATTTAAATCATTGAATTACTACCACAGGAACTAGGAAACTAGGAAACTCCAAAGGAACAGGAATTTGAACTCTGTAGACAGATAATAACAGCACCAAAATTTTTTTATAAAATTTTGAAAATTGCATAGGAGCACTGTTAGTCAAACTGAATAAAACTGAATAGGACAATAAGAAAACTATTTTTAGACGAATGTATGTTTATTGTAACCAAACTACAGCTATGTATGGACAGATAAACTATCAACCTATCAACTATTGTCCTATTCATTTTGACTAACCCTGTATTTAAATGTATTCTTGAAATACATTCTTGGAATTATATTCCATAATTAGTTAAAATGAAATTGTGAGTAAAATGTGCATAAACACAGTACAACTTTTACTTTACTGCTATTGTATAACATCTTATAGACGTCTTATTTCAGTTGTTGTGCTTACAAGAGTGCGCCATTTTTTCTCTTGTACGGCAACAACGGCCAATTCTCCCCGTAGAGACAGCATCCGTTTAACTGCGTGTATTTACAGTAGTTGCAAAAATAACGCTATCAGGATGCGCGTAAATAAAATTAAAAGAATAGAGCCCATTCATGAGTGTTGATCGTGCATCTTTCGCTCCACGGTTGGCCTATGAAGACGGTGAATATTTACTTCAGTTTGGTCGAAAAATCAGCACAATGAACTGAACACGAAATATCTTCTCGTATATTTAAGGATATTGAATGTCCTTGTTATATGATGTAATCATTGTGTAATATCATTTCGGTATGTTTGTTTAATGTTATTTTGAAGTACTTTTTCATTTCCCCGTCTCAAATATCACCAAACGGACTCTTCGGCCGCAAACGAAATTTTCTAATGACAAAATATGGTAAGCTTAGTTAAAAGAGCACAGTAAATACGTTTAAAGGTTACCATTAGAAATATAATTAGAATTGGAATAACCCACGAATACAAAAAAGAGCAGTGATCTAGCTATCAAATAAGCGTTTGGGGAATCTTACTTGAAACTTAGTTTGGGTTTTACTTTGTTTTATTTAACAGCAATATGCTAACACCATACATTTGTGAACATAATTTAAAAGGTGTACACTTTTTGATTAATTTTTAATGAAAAATGATCTTTTGAAAATTATAAAAACCATCCAATTAATATTTAACCATCCAATGCGTTTAAAAAACAAACTATATGGGCGCAAACCTAGGATTTTTACCATTCAAAAATAAGATCTATACATAATAGCTATTTCGAGCTCACCTAAAACATCTTACTTAACGGAAAACAAATGTTGATTTCAATCCTTCAAACACAAATGGTTTAAAAACTGAACCTCTAAATAAACTAAAAAATATAAAGGATAGTAAGTTAATTTCATGAATGGGAATTACATACCGGAAAGCATAAATATATTTTCGTTACGCTTCATTGAACAAACTTACGCACGAATTCCTCTTCTTTCAACTGCTTTTTCAAGTGTTACATCACAACTGAAGGAAGTTCATTCATTGAAATGTTTTTTTTTCTGGTTTTCGATACATTTATCAAAGCGGCTCGCTTCCGATGAAATTATGGTCATTCATTAATAAAGGTAATTTATTATAAAATTTTTTGTATAAAAATGATTTGCACATTTTTGTAAAAAATTAACTTATAAATTAACGTTAAAAAACGTTGATTGGGGCGTCAAAGGGCTTGAAATTTGTATTTTTGAGTTGTAAAAGCACTATGAAAGTCATATGAACCCGTGCGTTATGAATAAACAATTTCGATCAGACTTGTAATTAATAATCCTTTCTAATATTATTTTTAAAACAAAATGTTTTTATACATTTACAGCTAAAAAAATTGAAAGACCTCCGAAATCCGACCTTTTTGTAACACAATTTTTTTATCAGCTATAAAATCCGCGGATTGAGAAAATTGGTTGGAAAGTTTGAACAATTCTAGTTTATAATAAAAGGATATTATAAAGAAAAACTTTTAAATGAAGTTGTGAAGTGAATTCTACTAAAGTCCACGTTTGTGTACCTCTTGAAGTGAAGTGGTTGATGTGAATACTGCAAATCCTGTTAAATCTTAAACAACTCAACTGCAAATATTAATTTTGAGATTACAGTCCTCTGTTTCACAATTATGAAAGAGTCAGTCGGTTAGGCACTCGCCTAGCATGCGAAAGTTCCCATGTTCGGATCCGGGCATCACCAAAGTAACTGCCGACCAATAAACTGCAAGTCAAAAATGTCCGACAAATAATAATACCCCGTGTAGAAGGAGGTGCACGTAAAATATCATTCAAAGTCCTAACGCTCCGTACGATGTCGCCTTAACGGTTGCGTTGGGTGCCAACTCAGGTGTCGGCTCGTCACTGTGGTTCTAAAATACAATGCCCGTCACCAATAGCCCTCGTGTAGCTTTAGTACCAAGTTATTTCAACCAAACAGACATAAAAAATTCTAAATTAATAATAATTCCCCTAAAAACTACCTAATTAATTAAAACAGATTCCCTCCTAAAACTAGATACATTAAACACCTCTAAATGGCATAAAACAAAAGCAACTTCTAACAAGCCTAAGATTGATTATCCTTATAAAAATGCGATAGCAGATCTTTACACAGCCCAGCCCTCGCACCTTATTAACCACAAAACAGCCTACTTTGGCCAACTTCACACGTCCGCCGAAATTTCAGATGCTGAAGCGACTATATCGCGTCGTTATGAAAATTTAATAATTAGGTTATATTCGGGCACTTGTTGTTACCTGTTACTCACACAATGAAAGTTCGCAACAAAAATATAAATGGAATGCATAAAACGTGTAATGCAATTAATTGCTTATCGCAAAACCTTATAAAATAATTCTTAAAGGAAAACATTGTATGTACTTGTAGCATTCTAAGAATATCCACAACTTCAGGTATGATGCATAAAGGAAAAAACCGTTTATCCTTGAAGCAAATGGTTTAATTGGGTAAAAATTTACATGTTTTGCGGGATGCAGGTCCTGCTTTATAAATTCTTCTGATGAGGGAGAACCTCTTTCTGGTGAAGCAGGAACTTTTTTGGTTTTAAAGTTATTAAAACTGAATTATAGGGTTACCTCATAGGTTAAATTACCTTTAAATATATTTCTTTATTGAATGGTAATCGAAAACCGTGTGGTTTTTAACATTACTAGTTTTATTTAGGATTTCACGTTACAATAACCTAGAGAGCATTACAGAAAGAAACAAGATAGCATTTAAAAGCTTATTATTGCTTAATGAGAAGAAATAAAATTAAAAATAGCAATATATTTTAACATACTACACTCTTAAAACAAGAGAGTGAATTTGAACTCAGTCTGAGTTAATTTCACTCCTCCAGACTGGAAAATGCTCTTACCCGGAAGGAGTGGATTCTTTGTGTGTTAAACCAACGACAGGATCACTCCAAACGAGTGATTTCAACTCAGCCTGAGCTAATATTCAATCCCTTCCAGTGTCGAAAATGCACTTCTCCAACTGGAGTGGATTTCACTCTTTTGTTTTAAGAGTGTAGATCATTGTGGTTACGCAATTGTAACATAACTTACATTACTATATTACAATTAACATCAACACCAAACTGGGCAATGAGAACAACACATTGCATCTTTACCATTCCCGCATTAAACGTTAATAATCAATGGACTTTTTAATTATTCCGGATCACCCTAGGCGGGCATTTTCCCTACCCGGGCAAGCCCTTGAAAGATAAACAACCACCCTGAGCCTGTAATGAAACACCGCTGACCTGCATCTTTTGTACATAATACAGGGTGTTTCATAATTGACCGGAATAGGAATTGATGCAATTCCGAAATATTGAGCCGGCCCCTCCGAAAAATAGTAAAAAGCCAATTGATCACGGGTTTTGGTCGTGGTTGCATACTTGAACTAGGGCAGCACGAGAATGTGTTGACGAAGGGATGCATTTGTTTTGAGTTCGGTTTGGTTGAATCGACATATTGCCTAGTAATTTTACAATTTGCAGATTCTGTTACATCACAGTTCCTAAAACAGCTAAAAATGATTAATAACTACGAAAATGGAATTTTTGTGTTTGGATTTCGATTTAAATAATTTGGTGTGTTTCAAATTCGAGCTGGATGTTTGAAAATTGGAAGGAGCTAAACGTTTTGCGATAGAAGTGTACAGTTTGTCGAAATGTGCATGTGTTGGGACCAATTAGTTCCATAGTAGGGTAGAGACTGAACCTACCAATCGCACCATCTACCAACACGGAGACAATTTAGGGTGTCATGTGGGGATCGATGGCCGAGGGGTTTGGATCGCAGGCCATATCGCTAGCAGTCCGCGCGCTGTAAAGGGTACTACCCAATTTTTTTTTCAAAATTAAATTAAAGGGTGATATAAAGTTTAGCTTTCACATTTAGAACAAAAGAGGCAATTTTACCCATCTACTTTACTTATTGCAAATGATATATAAAAGTACTAGCTTTATAAACCCGGCGTTGCACGGGTGTACCCTTAATAACGGATATTTTTTTTATGTAAACAATTATTTTATACCAATTGATCCCTTCCCCACTGGCCAGTACTCCATCGGTAAATTATAATCGCTATTCAAGTGACACCTACGACATAAAAAGAATATTTTAATAAAATTTGGTAGCTGTACCTTCAGTAATTTTGGCTAGGCGTTGAGTGAGTCAATCAGTGAGTTAGGACTTTGCCTTTTATGTATATAAATTGAATTTAAGAAAGAAAATCCATAAAAATTGCTTATTTATAACACTTAAAATTGAACTAAAAGCTGTGCTAAATGATTTTTGTCTAAGATATATAAATAAATCTTGTGTGGAAAATGGGCTCTAAGTAACAATTTTTTGTAAAAAAACGACTTTTCCACATTTTTTATCGAAAAAATAAGAACAAATGTCAAAAAAATATTTCTATTTCCACTTTTTGTCAAATACTAATTATACTTCTGATTGAAAATCAAAATGTCGTGCTTGTAAAATAAATAAACTACAGCTTGGCAACTTGGCTCAATATGACATGAACATTTGGCTTCAACAAAACAGAACCATGACGTCAGTGTAGCGAACAGTCACCAGATTCACCTGATTGGCTGATGGGAAAAGTGTCGCGAGGAGTCGGGGAATATTTAAATCGCCTTTCTGCTGAAAGCGTGTGCTTTTCATTAATCTCCAGCTTGCTGTGAAGATATGGTTTATTCTTTAGAGGAGAGGATTTTTTTGGTGTTGGAATTTCACCGCCTAGAACACAATGTTAATGCAACAAAACGGAGTTTCAAAAAGAAGTTTAATGTTACCAAAGGACCAAAATTCGACACAATAAGGATGCTGTTTGAAAAATTTCAACGAACTGGGAACGTGAATGATGAGAGAGCTGGATTTGTCGGGAGAAGATTTTCGCAAACAACCACTGCTAATGCTCAGCTGGTGGAAACAGTAATACGAAAGCAGCCTTGTATATCCGTCCGCCGTGTTGCAACTACGGTTCAAATCAAGCCAACGTCGACGTATCGTCTCATGCGGCAGGGCTTGCACATGTTTCCATACAGAATTCAAACTCGGCAACCTCTCACCGCTGCTTCAATTAATTCACGGGAGACATTCGCTAACGATATGGTGCAAATGATTGATGTTGGTGATATAAATGTAGACAACATTTGGTTTTCGGATGAAGCCTACTTTCAGCTGGATGGCTACGTTAATAAACAGAACTGGCGCATATGGGGAACAGAAAACCCCCATGTTGCAGTTCCATCATCTCTGCATCCACCAAAAGTAATGGTTTGGGCCGCCATTTCGTCCAAAGGACTCATTGGCCCCTTTTTCAGAACCGGAACTATTACTGCCCTCCGCTACCTAGAGATTCTTCGTGAATTTGTGGCGATTCAAAATGCCTTAGATGACGCTGAAAGCACTTCGTGGTTCATGCAAGACGGTGCCCGACCCCATCGCACGGCCGACGTGTTTAATTTCTTGAGCGAACATTTCAATAACCGTGTGATTGCATTGGACTATCCCACACATACAGGAAGTGGTATGGATTGGCCTCCTCTTTCACCAGACTTGACCCCCTGTGATTTCTTTCTGTGGGGATATTTAAAAGATCAAGTGTACCGTCGCAATCCCGAAACAATTGAGGAACTAAAGCAATACATCTCTGCTGCATGTGACGCCATCCCACCAGAAATTTTCAAACAGGCGGCCGGTAATTTTGCTCTAAGACTGCGTCACGTTATTGCTGCTAATGGCGGATATGTAGAAAATATCGTAGTATGAGTAAACACATAATTTCACCCACCCTATATTATCGTTTGTTTTCAACTTTATTTGCAAACACATGAACAAATTTTTGAAGGGTCGATTCTTTTTTAGGATCGACCCATAAAAAAAAATAGCAGAACCACTACACATACATGCACCGTTAAGCCATACAAACCCTCCTTCTTTGTGCTGTTTACTATTTTTTTCCTTTTATTAATATAAATAAGCAGGTGCCCGGATGTTGTAATGGTTTGGATCGCAGACAATTACGCTAGCAGTCTGCGCGCTGTAACGGGTGCGATTCCCGCCTTCGCCCTGGGTGTACTTCCTTTCTCTGTCAGTAATAAGTCCTTCTGTGGTTGTCTTACTTGACGAAATCTTATAAGCGGGTGCCTCTGGAGCTGCTGGGTCCGGGTTCGAATCCCGTTCAGGCATGGATGTTTGTGTTTGTCGAGTATATGCGGAGTACGTGCTCGTAAAATCTGTTGGGTCCGAAAGTCCTGTGGGCGGTCATTGCGCAGTTCACCATGGGTACAGGTCAATGGAGAAAATTTCCCTACCCTTCAGGGACATGTCTAAATTGCGGAGGTGGCGACAGATGGCAACATCTGTCATAAGTGTTTGTGTGTGTCTTGTGCTGTCCTACTTGACGATGGTTTATAAGCGGGTCCTTGCGACCAAGCACACAAGCCTGAAAATATATGTTCACCAACCAACCAACCAATAAGCGGGTCTCTGATCATGCACACAAGCCGGAATATATATGTACATACCTACCCAGCATAAATATGAAAAATACAATAATTGTTATGTTTAAACTGATGGTCAACATCAAGTTTTTTTTAACAATAATGCAACAACCTATCAAAATGAACAGCATCCTAATTTTTTTTTTTTGAAAACTAGTTGAACCTGTAATTTTTATCAGATGTAAATTCAAACAAACCAAACTAAAAGTACTACATTCTTGTGTAGCTCCAGTGCAAGATTTCATGCACGACCGAAAGGGCGGCCAATTAGTTAGCCGTTTTTCATTGGCGGGGGCCGGGTAAATATTTAGGAATTGCGTCCTATACTATTCCGGTCAATTATGGAACACCCTGTATGATACATGGTGGCCTATATAGGCTGATTAGCTAGGCGGGCATATTCATCGAAGTTTGGCGGCAATTAAATTATAATTTGAAAGAGAGATAACGTCGATCATGTGGGGTCTGTTGGTTGATGAGGCGGTTAATGTTATTTGTAGGGTGGGTTTTTGATATTCGCAATTGTTTAGTTCTTGAGAATTGATATTTGTTGCAATTTCGCATCAGAATTTGACATTTATATGTATTTTTAATGTTGCTATATTTAAATATATAGGGTAGACTGACCAGTGAGTGAACAGGCCAAAGTGAATGAACAGATGGTAAATACATTTAAAAAGTAAGGATCAAAAATCATTCCACTGGATGGATAGGCAAACTGACTTCCTCCCATCTCGTAGGAAGCTATCTTACATCTGATTGGTTGTAATGGGTCATTAATTAAAATCCAACATGTTTATTGACTAGACATTTTTGTGTTCATTCACTTGGCTTTTGTACGACTTTTTATTTGGACCCCCAAAAGACCCAAAGCAATGCAATAGTCCAATGACGAGCCGACACCTGAGTAGGCACCCATCGCAACTTTTAGGAGTGATATTGCACGCAGTGTCGCTGTTTTTGGAGAATATTAACGTGCACTCTACACGGGGTTTTTATTCGTCAGACTTTTTTGTTTGCACAGACCGTTCCGGGTTAGTTTGGCAATGCCCGTATCCGAACCTAGGACCTTTAGCATGCTATGCAAGCCCTTACTGACTGAGCTCCCCAGCTATTGCTTTTAATTCTAAAAACCTTGAATCAATCGTTTCATCGGGAATCACATGGAGTCCCCAAACCTATGTCATGTACACTCTTAAAACGAACGAGCGATTTTAACTCAGTCTGAGTTAATTTCACTCCTCCAGTCTAGAAAATGCACTTCTCCCATAGGAGTGGATCCTTTGTGTGTAAACCTCCGACAGGATCACTCCAAACGAGTGATTTTAACTCAGTCTGAGTTAATATTCGCTCCTTTCCAGTGTCGAAAATGCACTTCTCCTACTGGAGTGGATTTCACTCTTTTGTTTTAAGAGTGTAGGACCTTTCGCATGCTATACAAGCCCTTACTGACTGGGATCCCCAGCTATAGCTATTTCTAAAAACCTTGAATCAATCGTTTCATCGGGTATCAAATGGAGTCCCCAAACCTATGTCATATACATTAAATTTGGTGATCTCCCACAAACCACCCAATCCATTCACTTAAACTGACAACAACGCCTCCTATTAAAAACGCATCGCAGATCTTACAAGATGCCCCAAATATTCACTTTCTTCAAAACCAAAAAAAATAATTAAATAAATAATAATAACACCTCCCAACTCACACCTCAGCAATAAAGTCCCACGGGAAATTAATTATCTGATACCGATCTTGTCGCGAGGTTCGCTGTCAAGCATTCGCACCACCCATGGAATTATTTATATGAATTATTCATCTATATAGATGTATGTGAAAGTGAGTTTTAATTATTGCATAATGACCGATTTTAAATGAGCAATGTGGGGGAGAAAAGGGAATACTATAGAACGAAACAAGTTTTTCACCATTGTATGTTTAAATTGACCTAATGTTTAGTTATAACGCAAATGATCAGCTAAAGATATCAAGTTTTATTTATCAAGTCTAAGAACACAGAATTACTATTCAGTATCCGAGATATAAGTACCTGATCCCTGTGTATTTGTTGTTTGTTGGTTCTAATGCCACTCGGTAACCGAGCCCGGAGTAGAGAACTACCCGATTTTAAGGCGAAGTGGGGCGACTTCCGTTTTTATTGAGCGCCACTAGGGAGGAAGTCCGACTTTTGCTCGTCAGCATGACACATCCGTTTTACAGGAAGGTCCCTTTCACACATCTATTCTCACTCACATATCGAAATTTTGATCCAGATCAAGGGCCGAATACCCCCCCCCCCCCCCCTTATCCGGTACCCCCTGAGATATTGATTTGGGACGGGAACATGGAGGACTTTGTGACCACGACATATTTAACGTGCCCCAGCCACCATTAGCAGTACGGCGGTCTTTAGTCGGATGCAAGCGCCGACCACATACGGCTTCTGAATATTCCATACCAGAAATAGTAATCCTTAAAATAATTCACACATTTACAAACATGAAGTCAAGTCTTTCTTAGAGTTCCTCATGTTCCTTCTTCGTCAAAAATGGTTTTAAATTTTTATGAATATTTCGTAACAATAAAACTAAGGACACGGACATTGGCCTGCTGACTTGTTGATGGAACTTTCAACTAGAGATTTAGAGATATGGGTAATGTGTGGGAGATACGGATATTCGATTGCGATCGGTGCCATTGAAGAACTTGACCTTTTTAAGGGACCTGATGAAAAAATCCTGGAGTAAATCAACCTTTACTCAGCGAACAGACTTCACCAAATGATTTCATTATACTTTTTATAAATCTTTCATAACTGCAGTTCTATGGACATTGCGTTATTTTTGTGCCGTTTTGTTGAGGAAACTTTCATCTCATCCCCTAAAAACATCAAAAGGTCAAGTTAGTTCCTGGAACTCATCGGAAGGTAATATCCGTATCCAAACATTATCCATTTCATCCGAACCCCTCGTTTTAATATCAACATCACAAAGGGCTGCTGAACAAAAGATGATGCCAGAAATTTTAAATCCTTAAAATAACCCACAAAATTATAAATTTTGCTATTATGGAATCATTAACATATTTAGACAAATCATCAAATTATTAAATAGATCTTTTGCAATTTATTCATCCGTGGTTTTATGTGACGAAAGGTTCCTAAAATTTTAATCGAATCATTTAGGGGTGTGAATGGAGACACAGGTATTCTATTGCAATGGGTGTCAGAGAACAACTCGACCTTTTGTAGGACCTGAAAAAAATGACCTTAACTCAAAAAACAGTCTTCATCAAATGATTCAATTAAACTTTTTATGAAACATTCAAAAGTATATAAGACTGTTTGGTGAAGGAACTTTCAGCTCGTCTTGCAAAGAAATCAAAAGGTCAAGTTCTTCCCTGGCACCCATCGCAACCTAATATCCGTATCCCCGCATCATCTATTTAATCCTCGCCCCTCTTTTTGATATCAACACCCCGAACAGCTACCGAACAGGAGGTGATGCTTCCAGAAATGCGACCCCAGTCACGGTACTCACACTCACCAAGGAAGAAATTGATGGACAGGATCTAGTCTTGGGTCCGACACCCAAACCTGGGTCATCGTTTGATGTGCCCCGATTGGTCCAAACATAGAGATAAGAGGAAGATGGAGACGCTGCTGAGCAAAAACCAATGCATTGCCAAGTGAAGCCATCGATTGCTTTGTAGTAGGCCCAAACAAACAAGCCCTTGGCGAAGTATTTGGAGATATTCTATAGTGGAGTTAGTATTGGCTTACTTCATAGATTCGGCGATTTTTGATTTTCTAACAAAAACTGTAATGGGTAATTCCAATAATCCTTTAAGTAGAGTAAGTGACCCCCCTCCCCACCCCAAATGAGTAAAAAGTTATTATCGCTACAGGTTTTAACATTAAATGAAAGAAAATTTGTGGAATGGTTGATCTCCTAAACTCCCCAGCGCAACAGCCCATTACTGGGCCAAGGCCTGCCGTGTCCATTTCAGCTTTCGTGACCTAGGGCTCTGTGGTCCTAGGCATATGTCCCGGTGAGGTGGTCAGCCTCACGCGGAACCCCCAGTGTTTAGTTCCCAACATGCTTGGTACCCCGTTAATCGAATCACTCAAGGGATGAAAGGATGGGTCAACCTCGCCCAATCCGGGATTCGAGCCCCGGACCTGTGGCGTAGCAATGCGAAGCACTACCACTAAGCTACTGGGCCTCGGAATAGTTGATCTACACTTATTAAAACTAAATAATGTAACGTGCTTTATTTAATTAGATATTATTTTTCAAATTTAAAAAGTTTTTAATCTCCTCTCAAATTATGACTTGCACTACAGTTACATGGAATTACTAATGACAATGCATTTTTTTTTACATGTGCAGTAAATTACTACCATATTGCAAAAATTCTGATCTCCAACAACTACGGAAATATTCATTTTTTGATTTCTATTTAACGCTTTGTAAAATGTAAAAGGATGTCTAACATTTATTGAGCAGTTTGCTTGGCTACTTTACGACGGATTCACATTGTTTCTCGCCAAGCTTCTAATTTTTTTTATTATTCTATGGGTGCCCAAGCCCCAAACGATTCAGAGTAGCCCCCCTACTTCATGCCTTCCCTCCTGAAGACTTGGGGTCAGATCATCAGAAAAAGAAAAATAATGAGTGTTGCAGACTTCAAGAGGAGAGGGGATGATGAAAATAAGAAAAGAAATTTGCAATTTGAGGTCTGGGTCTAATGTCTGAAGAAGCCCCTTGTCTTTTGTGTAAATGGTGTAGCGTTTCAGGGCTAATGTTTTTGTGATATGCGTAAATTGGGAGTCCGCCTTTTGTTAAGTGGAGTAACGGTGAATGATATATATGTGGCGGTAACGGTATCTTTTGATGGGCAATTCTTTTCCAATATGCGTATCGCGGATGTTACAATGCATGACGCTTCCTGCATTGTTGAGAACATTGGTTCGTGTGTCTTTGTTACACGGGTCTTTGTTTAGCAATGTCAGCACCTCGGGACCACCTGTACAACTGTCTTCAAGTTGGCAAAAAAGAAAAAAGAATATGACCCACAGGGAAGTAATTTAGTAAAGTTATGTGTCAAACATTACAGTTTTGCTTTTGCCCAAGTTGTCACCAAAAAGAAAGAAAAAAAACACAAAAAACATTTGTTTTCAAATACTCGTTATTGAATAGTTATTTGCCTCAATGCAAAACTCTTAAAAACTCAAGTGACCAAATGTCGTATATGTGTTATCGTTAAAACCCAAAATTAGCTAAAACTAGAATTTAACAGTGAAAACTTGTATTAATTTAGACTACTAAACTAGTTTTTAACAATCAAAAACTAGATTAATCTAGCATATTTAAGATAAAACTAGAAATTAACTACGAATGGTCAAGTTTTAATATTTTGCTAACGTTAATTTCTTTTTAAAAAACGAAAGTGCTCAGTGTAAATTCTAGCTTTAGCTAATTCCGGGTTTTACCAGTAACATATACAAAGCTAAAGTGTTATAACTGATTTAGATTCCAGAATTTGTAAAGACAAATAAAAAAACATCTTAGGTTTTTTTCCTAATTAAATTATTGCTTTTAAGGAAACACTTAGTCAAAAAGAATGCAACCAAGAAATTATTCGAAACAAAACGGACATTAAGGCTTTCAACTATCGAATGAAGCGGCTCAGTGGCTGACAGGTTTAACGTGTCCGCCTTTTAAGCCTAAGATCGCGTGTTCCAGCCCCGGCTGAGTCGTCGGATTTTCTGGATGGGAAAATCTTGGGCACGCATGTCATATGTTTATGTGGCATGTAAAAGATCAATTGAGTACCCCTTTGGCTCGGGTTCTCTCGACAAACTTAAATCTTGACATATTTTAACTTCCACAGAGAGCTCAGATTCATTGTAATTTGAGCGTGGAAATCGGTAGCGAGGGTAGCCAAGAGGGTGCCTCATAAAAATGGCTCCCTAGTCTGGGGAATTTTCTTAGTCTGAAAGGGCTTGACAGCCAATATTGCAGCCCCATTGGAGAAAAAAAAGAATGCAACCAAGACATTCTTCGAAACGATACAGACATGAAGGCGTACAACTATCGAAACCCTACAGAGGTCAATTTCCTATAGGTAATCGAACCTCCAACAAAAATTTCCCAAAAACATTCCAAAATGTTGCAACAAACATCCTGACTTCCTATGCGATTGCAAAAAAAGATGCCAAAAAACCCTTACAATTTCACACACAAACATCTGCCCTAGAACACTTCCTTGGTATCGTGTTACACTTCGTAACGCTTCGTCAGAACGCTGTTTCTAGCGTCACCTTGAGGTGTCAACCGCCGAATCGTCTTGGAACACTAAAATAGCTATTAGTGGAAACAATTTGGAACGTTTAGCGTTCCTTCCAATCAACTAGTGACAAGTGGATGCCGATGACTGGAGACGTTTTAATAGACGTTTAGAGATAATTGTTACCTTTAGGAAACTGGACGGATTTTGCAGGATTTTTTTTATCGAAAGACAGTTTGAGTTTCGTTCTATTGATACATGTGATACTGTCCTCCTAAGACCCGAGTAAAATCCAATACGTATATTCTTTATTTTATATAATCTAAACATACTTATCATACAAATCTATGCTAAAAAGTATTTTTGAAAAGTAATTTTTTTAAAAATTATGTTTAATAGTTACTGGGACACACACCTTAAGTTCTAAAAATACATTTTTTGTGGTATAAATGCAAAAAGAAAGGCCGTATCATTTATTTGTAGTTAACAGTTTATTTTAACATTGTTTTAAATGCCTTTAAAATTAACTAAACAGGAATTTTCTTAAAAATTTGAAAAAAGTTTAAATTATTTTTTTAAGAACTGTACTATCGTATTGACCCTTGTTCAACTTCATTTTTTATCGGAAAAAAATTACTTATGCCTGTAATTAAAGGCTGAAAAATGATATTTGGATCTTCTTCTATTGGACGATGTGAATTTTGGAACTAATTAACGTGTGATTGTTTGTGGGGAGGATTTAAAAAATGCCGCTAGGTCGCAAGAGGATATGTATCGAACTGAATAAAATCTTAGAGTCATTCTGCAAAACCATACCTTAAGCATTTTAAAAACACCTTCACAAAGTTACCTATTTCTCATTTTTTTTTACGAAACAATTGCGTAGTTGTAGTTAAGAAGTTTTTTTTTATGTTAGAACGAAATCCACATTCCTTCATTTTAAGGTCAATTAAGTGAAACCAGTATTTCTTTATAACAACCAACAATTATCACAACCTAAAATTTCCGACTTCAAAAAAATCTGTAACGATGAATTTTCATTCTAAACTTTATTAATGTCAACCAAATTATAACTAATCAAAATATAATAAATCAAAGTCCTGGAAGTCAGCTACAGTGGTGGCCAAAAGTGTGGACACTTTTTTAAAGTTACATGTTTTTCAACATTGTGTGCTTGTAGAATATATTAATTTTCACTTTTGGCAATTTGTATTACTAAATTCTGCATTAAAAAATCTTCAATTTAATATATAAATGTTTGTATTTGAGTGAAAATTAATGCATTTTTCAAGCACGCAAAGTTACATGAAACTTTAAAAAAGTGTCCACACTTTTGGCCACCACTGTACTTTAAACAAAAAAAAACTAAAGAAATTTCCAATACAGGCGGAGTAATTTCGCTAAGAAAATAATTTTTTCAATTGGATTAACATAGACAGAAGATTTTGGTTTGGAGTAACCACTGCAATATCAAGAAAAGATATTTAAAAAAAAAGATTACAGAGCTTAAATAAGTATGTTCAAACTGCAAATGTAAGCAAGCTAAGACACACCAAATGCTTCAATATTTTTACGAAATGTAGTTTGCTGTCTATCCCGAGGAAAACATCCAATCAAATCACTGCCAAAGTTACATGAAGTTAATCCAACAAACCAATATCTTATTTGTAAGAACACAATCAAGTCTATGAAAAACACAAACACACACAATTAATATAGTTTGACCCAAATCCAATAAACAATATCCGATACCTCTGGAAGCAGTCTTTAAAAAAATCGAAAACGTGAGAATCACAAGATGAAGTACAAATTTCTGCGGATCAATTAACGGTTGCGGTTTAAAATAAAACATCTCAATCAATTTCCCATTGTTAGCCAGTGCCCTGTGCCTACGACAACTAATTAATAGATAGATGCATTGATTTCAAAAAGTTGTAACTGATATTTGTCTGCCAATTTTTGGAAAGATAATTTTTTTATTGATGCCGAAAGAGAAAAAAATCAAATATTTTCTAGACAAGCCCGCATTCCTAAACAAACTGTAAGTAATGGTACAATAGAGTCGTCAATGAGTGGAATGCTTTACCAGAATATGAAGAGAGTGGAAGATTTTAATAAGAATCTCGATAACTATTGGAAACTGGTAAGGAATTAGATATATTTTGAACCAACCTTGCTGGGCCTGTGGCCTGTTGTTGGTCGACAATTTTTGTATTTGTATTTGTATTATGTCTTTAGACGGGCCCCTCAAAAACCAGTTAACAAGTCTTTAAATCAGATATCACGTCGGTACAGGGCAATGTCACATGGGTACAGGGCACCAATTGGAGAACCGATCGAAGAAGGGTATAGGAATGAAAGCCGGCAGAAAACACATAATTAGAAACAAGTCATTTGACAAGAATATATTGAATACTCTCTACCAGACATTTGTTGACACATGATTTTAGGAAAGCTAAGAAATGTTGTAAAAATCAAAATTAAAATAATTAGATTGGTAGCTGATAAGCTATTTTGTTAGTTGCTTCTATCAATTATATCAATGGTAATTAGTTTAATACTAAAAAAATTATTTGAAAAAAATTTATCCACAGTGGCACAGTAAAAATTATTTAATTCATTATTATATATTTTTTAATTTGAATTAAGAATCTATAAAACACAAACATATTACTAATAAGGGGCTATAGCTCAGTAGGTTAAGACGTTAGGGAGAGGGAGTGCACGTTAAATATGCTTCAAAGTCCCAACACTGCGTATGATGTGGATCTTAAAAGTACGTTAGGTGCCTACTCAGGTGCCAGTTCGTCACTTGACTGTGGTTCTAAATAACGATGCCTGTCGTCAATAGCCCACGTGTAAGCGCAACGATATTCAAACTCACCCTAACAAATAACTGAATTTACCAAATCAGTACGAGTTAAATTTTTGTCAAACTAAAAACATCAATTTTCACGATCGTGTTTTCCGGCCTCGCGAGTGGCAACAGTTTGCAAGTGTGTACGAAAATGGCGTTAAATCTCTTACGTCGGATGCGAGACGATTTGTCATAGATCTTGACGCATGAGTTTGGGCCCTTAAAGAAAAGAATGAAATATGGATTGGACGTGATCAAAATTTATGAATTGTATTTACAGTATTTTTTTTTTTAAAGTTCCGTTAGGAATTGCTTTTTGTTTTGTATAGCTAAATAAATATTTGTATTGTTTTTGGTGCTCCTTTTGTGGGAGACCATCCATTTTTGTTAGAACTGGGTCATGTAGAAATTGCGCTTAAAGGTAATGGAAAAGTAATTAAAAGTAGATTATATCATATTAGATAAATTGATATTTCAATGTGTTTAAGAAACTTACTTAAAATTTCTTAGTTTAATACAGTAGAGATAGTATTCTGAGACTTAGTTAAATAGAAAAATGGTTATAATTTTAAAACCGGATGTTGTCGTCCGGATGGGCCTTGGGGCCCCTGTACGGCCAACATCATGTGTTCAAATAAAGTTCTTCTTTTTCTTTTACCTTCCTCTGAACTACTCTCAAATACCAGGCTTATCAATAATGTCAAATAAAGTTTTTAATTATGTCAAGAGAGTATTTTTTGCTGTTGTTTTGTATGTTAGTTTGAAAAAAAAATGTCAATTTAACATTAGCCGTAAACAAGGTACCTACCTGCCTTTAGAAGTAATTGTTATTTTTCCAGTATCTCTTATGAATGAAGTGGAAATTCAATTTCTTCATCTCACCCCATACAGAATTCATCATCTTCCTCTAAACGGTTAATAATATTGGTGCAAGATTGCAACGAAATCATGGAACTTTCTAGCTGCCACTACTATTTGTAGCGTGGATTTTCCAATTTTGTGGTAAAGCAAATAACTTTCAGATACACCGCAAAAGTGGTAAATCAATGCTTCAAAGAGAGGCAGCAGCTGGAAAATTCCATTATTCCGGTGCAATCTTACACCAAAATTTTTATCTATCCTCTTAAGACCCGAGCAAAATCCTACAAGTATATTCTAAATCTTAACATACTTTTCATACAAATATTGCTAAAAAGTATGTTTTGCAAAGATTTTTTTAAAAAAATTATGTGTATAGTTGGGGACACGCCTTAAACTCTAAAAAAACACATTTTTTTGTGCTATAAATGCAACAAAAAAGATATATCACTTATTTGTAATTAACAGATTAGTTTAACATGGTTTTTAGTGTAAAATGCCTTTAAAATTAACTATTAAAAGAACTTTTTGAAAAGTTTGTGAAAAAAAATTTAAATAATTGTTTTAAGAGCTCTAATATCGCATTGGCCGTCGTTCAACTTCATTTTTTTATAGAAATAAATGACTGATACCTGTAATCAAAGGCTGTAAACTGATATTTGGATCTTCTTCCATCGGACCAGGTCAATTTCGGAGCAAACTAACGTGTTAATTGTCTGTGTAGAACTGTAATATCGTATTGACCCTTGTTCAACTTCATTTTTTTATACGAAAAAATTACTGATACCTGTAATTAAAGGTATCAGTCATTTATAGAAAGGTATTAGTCATTTAATTGTCTGTGAGGAGGTTTTAAAAAATGTCCCCAAATGGGAACGCCAGGTCGCAAGAGGCTATGTCTTTCCCTACTCCTGTGTTATTCACTGAACAATTTCTTGAATCAAAACAAATTCATTTTCCCGATAATTTCACCCAAAAAACTAAATTTCGTCCCACGATCTTAGCACGACTCTCACCCCCAATTAAACCTTTTAAGGGGATAATTCCTGCCGCTAAATGCCGTTTTTTCTCGCCAAAAGTTCACCTCGCCAAATTGGCGGGGCGTACACTTATCTCACGTGCGGGAACAAACACCAGTTTTGGCCACCCTTTAATTTTGGCCCATTATCAGGCCGCTAAGTACAGACCACCGGCGGAGAGTACAGTGTACCTAGGTACTAATCGGGGAACGCCCCCCTCATCTTCGGTTTTATTGTTGTGTACCTTTTATTGTTGCTTGAGAAAGTGAAATTAAAATATATCGGGAAAAAAATAAGTTTTTTTTTATTGTGAAAACCTAAACATGAAATGTGTGTTGAGAATAGTTCTTCTTAGTTTCTGTATATTTTTGTCGAAACTTTTAAGAATAAGTTACTACGGAGAAAAACACATAATTTTAAGATTTTTTTTTTCAGAATTTTATTTAAACAACAAAAAAAATTCTTTAATATTTTCGATAGAAAGAATTTTTTTTTTAAATAGAAAAAAAACCATAAAGTAATTAAGTTAACATTCTATAATATATGCTTCGTTAGAAATTATATAATTTTATGGAACCGCATTGTTTCAAATAGCATCAAAAGGTCAGAACTTTAAACCTTCTATTTTCGATTTTCTCAAGTTTCAAAACATCTATTTACTATTTTGCATTCGTGACTGCTCTCTTAAAACAAAAGAGTAAAATCCACTCATATAGGAGAGAAGTGCATTTTCGACACTGAAAAGAGTAAAAATTAACTCAGACTGAATTAAATTCACTCGTTTGTTTTAAGAGTGTACAAACTTATTTTAAGCAGTATAAATAATTCTTTCATTAAAAGTTCGTTCGTTTTATTGGGATTAATATCCATAATTTAAATTAAGTTTTAACACTACTTAGTTTTGTCTTTATAATACTAATTATTGAGAAATGTTTTTTACGCTACTTAGTTTTGTCTTTATAATACTAATTAATGATAAATGTTTTTTAATCTTAGGTCATGGTAGTCACAAGCAAAGCAATTTCACACTCATTTAATTTTTCTTCACTGGTTAAACTAACTCCTGAAGAACAGGTAAACAGATCCGGGATGTCACTATCTTTAACATTTCTTGTACAGAGAAAGTAACGTAAACATGTTTGGTTCGATTTCCTTTCGTTGTGTTACGTTCTTCTTGGTGTAAATGCATTATTGGAATGTTAAGTTTAGTTATAATGTGGAGGTGTAAGGTGCGTTATGATGCTTACAATGACAGACCAGGAAAACTTTTGTGGGGGAGTCTGAAATAAGTGTGTTGTTTTCGTATGTATAGAAAAGCAACAGAAGATCAGAGGTACCGAAAAACAATTTTAATTGTTTTAACATAATATTTTTTTTGTGTTCAACACATGTTTTCGAATGTTTGTAAGAATAGGTTCTAAATATGGGCATTATTCTAAATATGAGCATAAGAGGAAATAGGCCGACACAAATTCCAACTGAAAATTGAGTATTCTTAAATTTTAATTTCGTTTCAATATTGTATAAGAAAAAATACTTACTTCTGAATTGTCACCTTGTGATTGCCATTTTTAATGTGGAATTTCTATTTGAGAATATTTTTTAAGCATGAAGCAATATTTAATCCTAACTAACTGTTAGAGTACTGTTATGTTAAATGTTAAACTATCAGGAGGTTGAAATGGAAATATGTCCCTTATGTAGAGTCTTCTTTTTGCTACAACTCAATTGAAACTAGGGGTGTGAACTAGTTAATTAAGTATAATTATTAATCTAATTTTATTTATTTTTCTGTTATGCGGGAAACTAAATTTTTAATTTGTTACTAAGTTATACCCCTCATACGCGTTGCGTCAACACAAAAATACTGCCTGGCAGTTCAAAACAAATACACCACTGCCGTTTAAAAGGGGTCATCTGACTTCCGCTTTTTACTTCATTTCTGAAATTTTATATTTATACTTGTTTCAAAATAGTCTCTTAAGTCCAAAGTGATTAGGTCAGCATTTACAAAGCTCATTTCCATCAAAATAACTTAAATTTGTATATTTATTAACTTAAAAAAAGCAACACTAGTGACGTTTTAGAAGGGGTGGTGGAAGTTAAATTAGAAATGTATAAAATGGTTTTCAAAAAATATAACTCATGGAAAGAGATATGTTTACGTGGAAATAATGTGCAAATGATACTTGTATTCACTACTTTTTTGCACTTTACCTTTTGAAATTTTACATTTTATACTTATTATATAGTCCAAAGTGTTTAACTCTTCATTTTAAAATCTCACCTTCATTTGAAGAACTTAAAACGTGTAATTACATCTGGAGCTTTAATTCGGTTTTATCTAAAAATGGATGATAACGTTTGAAGCATTTACTACAGATTTTCCCCCATATCACAGTGCAATACAGTTACGAAAAAGAAAAAAAACTGACGCCTGATCTATTAGCATGAAAACACCAGTGGCGTTCTACAAGGGGTGATGCGAGTGACTTCCGCTACGGTTCCCGTGAACAATAGCACCCAATTTACATGCCCCAATCAGGAGCCCCCAAAAAGTTCGCAGAGAGAAGAAGCCCCCAAATCAATTACAGCTCCCGCAGATAACCTTTAAAAGTTCGCAGATCATCATATAAAAAAATTGATCTGGGATGCGAAAGATTAGAACGGACTGTTGCTTTTTCAGTTCTAGGTTTTTCTTTATGGTACATTACATTTTTTTTAGGTTGAGCAACAATGTATGTGACAGTAATGTGCTTGAATGGGCTTTATACTTGAAACACTAATCATTGAACACTTGAAACTTGTGTAATTGCATTTACTAGAAAGGGTTTATACTTTACTTTCGACTTTCAAAATTATGTGATATATTTGTTCCTTTTTAACAGTTTTTTTTAGTGAAGTTGGAGAATTTTGTGAATGTTCTCACATTTCTCCAAATAAATAATCATCAAATTGGAGAAAGTGCAATCATCTTGTGTTAGAAGATTTTATCGTTTAAAGGTTTCATTTCAGTTTCCTTCGATTTTTGCAGCGATTGGTGTCTCGCGTGGCAATTATTCCTCAATCGAGGATCGAGAAATAGTAAATAGCTTATTTTCATTTATATTGCCATAACTATTTATTTTTCTTATGACTCATCAGCTATAAATACGTGTTTCCCTCAAGAGGTTACATATATCAAAATACTTTTTTCTTGCATAGATAATATTAATTTCAACTTTATTTCCATACATCTTTTTTAAAAAAATATTTTCGACTCATTATTACGATTTTAAAAAGACTTTTTTTATAAAATAATAAAAACAAAAACATATTTAAACAAGACTAAGACTACGACTAAAAATAAAAATAATGCAATAAAAATAATAATAGTTTTAAGAAAATTGTAAAAAACTTAAACCTAAAACAGTTATTCTTAACAAAAGACCTACATTTTGCGCCTTTTGACTCCCTTCTATCCTTTCCCAAAACCTTTGGTAGCACCGGGTCATATGCAAAGGTATAATTATTCCGTATAAGGCAGCTCTATATTTACCGTTATCCAGATCCATTCATCTATCATAACTTGTGACGTCAGGGGCTGATGGGTACATTTTATTATCAAGAAGTCCCACGATTTTTTTTCACCCATCTTATTTTGTGGTTCCCGTTATTTTATTGATGATGGGAAGAGAATGAAGTCAATCAGATTGAATTGGAAATTTCTTTTGATAGGGGTTTTAGCATTTTGGGGTGGGTTTTTTGTGTGTCTGATACATTCAATAGAAATATTCAATTGTATAATGTTTTTTTTTTTGTACTCGCCTACAATTGAAATAGTTTTTTGTATATTGCTTTTCGTTCACTTGTGATCTTAAGAAAAAAACCAATCCATACTAAAAAAATATGTTATGGTACGGCAAGTTTGAGGCAGAGGTTTGAGGTTTTACGGCATTCACTCTTAAAACAAAAGAGTGAATTCCACTCCAGTTGGAGAAGTGCATTTTCGACACTGGAAAGGAGTGAATATTATCTCAGACTGAGTTAAAATCACTCGTTTGGAGGGATCCTGTCAGAGGTTTAACACACAAAGGATCCACTCCAAAAGGAGAAGTGCATTTTCCAGACTGGAGGAGTGAAAATCAATCATACTGAGTTAAAATCGCTCATTCGTTTTAAGAGTGTGGTTCTTAAATACGACGCCCGTCGCCCATAGCCCTCGTGTAGCTCTAGTGCGACGATAATTCAATCCTAACCTAACCTAAGCCATTGAAATTGACCAACGAGGTTTGGAATCGTCGGTCCGCCCCCACATCCGCCGTTGACCATCCATCCCCCCCAAAAGAAGGATGTGCCCCAACATTTCACGGTCGGCCGGTCGGAAGTGGGGCAATTTCCAGCAGCGTCATTCCCCCCTCCCTCCTTCTTGAAGAAGAATGGAAGAGATACTTCCGCTCCTTTGGAGGACAAAGGAAGTCCCAAGGCATCACTCAAAACGAGGATCGTCCTTGTCTTGGTACACTATTAAAACAAACGAGTGAATTTAACTCAGTCTTAGTTAATTTTCACTCTTTTCAGTGTCGAAAATGCACTTATCCTATTGTAGTGGATTTCACTCTTTTGTTTAGTTAAAACTCCGACAAGATCACTCCAAACGAGTGATTTTAACTCAGTCTGACTTAATTTTCACTCCTTTCCAGTGTCGAAAATGCACTTCTCTTATATGAGTGGATTTCACTCTTTTGTTAAGAGTGTATAATTCTAACATCTTCTCATTATTACACTCTCAGAAATAATAATAATACTTTCACTTTTGGCGATTCATTAATCCTCAAGCCTCATTTCGTTAATTTTTACGATTATTTTGTCAAACTATTGTGTGACTTCAAAAGTCACAAAGGAAGGTAAGTACACAAAGTACTCAAAGTAAACGCGAATCCTCACTTTAACTATCTTGATTTGACGATTCTGTATCTTGATTTTGAGGAAACTGAATATCAATGTTGCACTCACATGTTAAAAAATGAAGAAATATTTCTTAAGATTAGACGAAATTTGAATCCTCATAAAAGTGACTAATCAAATTTTATAACTTTGAGGAAAGGAAAACTCGGAGTATTTGCTAGTAAACGTCATCGTTTAAATTAAGAAAAATTTCGTCGTTTTTGAGTATTCGTTTCTGAGAGTTTATGGAGGGGGTTTGAAGTCATAAAATTAACACGTTGACTGCGGCGATAGAGATTAAAAATTGGCATCGATAGAGGCTGATGTGAAGTAGAAGATCATCTTGTTTTTTAAACCTGTTCGTTACAATAGAAATTAACTATCTGTTCTTCATTTCCAAAAAAAGTAATAATCTTAGTTCGAGGTCGTAAAATTACAAGGCTAGGTTGAATTAACGTCGCTAACTGAAGCTACACGACAGGTAGTCGTAAAAATACGAGGAAATGTTACTAGCCTTTTCCGATCGAATAACTCATCAACTTTCACTAATCATTGAATTGAAAGCCAATAACCAGATTTGTTTCAGTGATTAACTTGCTATGAAATCATCACTAATTTTTCATAACTTATATTTTTTTGCTTTGTTTTTGTTTGAAAAAATTACAAAAATAAAACAGACTATTTGCAATTTTCAATAACTAGATAGTTCAATACAAAACTAAACCGCACTGCGAAATGCAGTATGTCTGGTCGCCCTTTACTTGAACCGAAAGATTTAATTTCCTCGTAATTTGAAATTGAATGTACTCTTTGAAATCCTCAAGTATTATTCTGAGCACAGTGGGATCGGTTGCAAAAGTGTAAAATCTAATATTCTACTTTCTATATTCTCAAATTGATCATCGAATAACCTTAAATTTGCATGAGGTGAGCCAGTGAGCGGGCGCGCGTAACATACTCAAGGATTTTTTTTTACAACTAATATTCTTATGTTACTTATAATTTTCAAAGTTCTCCAAACGTTTAGACTCGGTTAGAAATTCACTCGATCAACTTATGTTCTAAATTTATCTACTGCAGAGATACCCCTAAAAAAAAAAATTACCATCAAAATGTGTCGTCAATAGCCCGCGCCTGCTCCCGGGTAAACATAATTCAAATAGGTGACAAAAAACGCAAATACTGCATAAGCTTCAAAAATCTATGAACGGAAATTTATCAGTCACATCTAGAATTACTAGGTGTCAATTAAATATAATACAAAAGGGTAGATGAAAGAGCTAGATCATGTAGTTTGTGTCACCACTAGGCCATCACGTTTATCGAGTTTACAAACGAACTTGAACTCTGAAGAACGGTTGGCGAAATGGTACTATGAATTTTATCAGAATGTGCTGTTATCGATGAATCGGAAAAGCAGGACGCGCTGGCGCGTCCTCAGCATCCGAAGTGTTAAATATACATATACACGAGACAAAAACGTGTAAGAACGAAGTTAAGGCGTACTATTCAGATGAAGTTTTAAAAAGGATTTGCTTACATTAAATACTTACATTTTTGAGACAATTTACGAGATTGAAAAAACTCGAATTTCGGAAGTGAAAAGCTAATTTCCGAAATCTAAACTCTGTAATAGAAAGAGACAGTGGTAGCGTATTTCAAGGCTTTTTGCGAATTTATATTTTAAATATTCAAAAAGTATTTAATTTTGTTTGGATTCACTTAAATTTAATTTCTTTGCATTTTTTAACATTATATTTCTGTAGATGATAGTTGTAAACGATTCCTGCATGCTACAAATTTGATTTTTTTTTTGTAAAATTAATACAAATTGCTGGAATTACGGTGCAATTTCCAGTATTCGTAATTCCCCCCTCTACTTGAAGAAGAATGGAAGAGATACTTCCGCTCCTTGGAGGACAAAGGAAGTCCCAAGGCATCACTCAAAACGAGGATCGTCCTTGTCTCAGGACTGGAGGGATTTGAAGTTGTAAAAATTAAATTTACTCGAGACCAAAAAGTGTAAGAATGAATTTAAAGTGTTCATACACACTTGAACAGATTTTCTACAGTTTTAATTTGCAAAGCCGATTCTTTTATATTTGAATAAACTTATAATTTAAAAGTTAGCGTACTAAATCTTTTGAAAAAAAAAAACATATGCTAATTAGAATTTTATGCACTAGCAGGTTTTTGAACACTCATAACTCAATACTTTATTGACTTGGATGCATAAAAGTGCCATGCAATTAAATCAATTACCCAATCGTTTTAGGGTTGTGAATCTCAAATCATTTTTCGAGCTGGTTTAGGTTTTTTTTCTTTAATTTATTCTTATGAGCAATTTAAAAAAATCCCTTTTTCACAAACTTACAACTTTGAACTTAATAAAAAGAATAAGTATTAAACCAAACATTTTTGAGGTTCAGCAACATATCATACTTAAGTATATATTTAAATAAAAATAAACTTAGGGGGATGTGCGACGAGCATTCCCTCTGTCGGACTTTTTGGTTGCACAGATCATTTATACACTGCTCAAAACAATTAGGGGAGCACTTTGCGTACTCTTACAAACCCTTGAAGATAAAACGTTAATTTTTTAACTAAAATTTAAGTGGAAAAATTTGAATAATAATTTGTGAATAAATTATAACTATAATTTTTTTTAATTTGTTAAAAAAGGTTAAATTAATTTTTAAACATCTAAGAATGTAAGCACGAGGAATTTAGGGACAATTTATGTAATAACATTTTTTTGAGAGTGAATTTTATTTTACCTTGTTTTTCATATTTTCATTTAATTATAACAAACATTTTTAAATTCTTCAAAAAGACATGATTCTTTGATCTAACGATACATAAGTGCGTGCTCAACTTAGTGAGAAAAAAATCGCCAGCTATTGATTTGAAATGAAATCATTGGTGTGTAAGAGTTTCAACCATGCGCTCCCCCAATTGTTTTGAGGGCTTCAGTTGCTTTGACAATGCTCGGGACTGTACCTGGGACCTTCTTTCGAGACAAGCGTCTGACCGACTGGGCCGGTAACTGATTAGAGACTCCAATAAATAACTCACTGTCCGCCAAAGACTTCCAAAAATTGCCCCTTAGACCACCCACACCCCGGTTCCCCCCTTTGATCCCACCCGCGCCAAACGAAACCGCCCCTGCATTTTCACGCCTCTAATCGCCTGACCATAAAGCACCGACGCACACGCCTCACGGTGGCGGAAAATTGATTTAAGTAACACCTTCCGTGTTTGCTTTGGCTCCCTGGCGCTGACAAAAGGTAACGGACGTAGGATTGAGGGAGTTTGGCGGCGGTTTTTGGAATGGATGGTTAACCACGAAAATGTGCTAGAAAAGGTGGTGATGGGTTAATGTGTGGGTTTTGTATAATGTGGTGATTTGGTTGGGGGAGTATGAAAATAGTTGGGTGGGTAGGTAGTAAGGTAAAGCTGGATACAGTCTGTTGGTCTAGAAACGTTAGTAAATCATCAAATGCCAATATATGTAAGAAGAATATTAAACCACATTTTTATAGAAATGTGTACTTTGACTAAACCATTTTTAGCAATCATTAAAAAGAAAACCTTTTTTTTTAACAATTCAAATGCTTTTGCTTTCTATATTTCACGTAAAGGACTACATTGCATTATGAACCACGCAAAATATTGTATTCCGTTTTTTTTAAAATAAAACTGAATAGATTAATAATTAAATGTATGGTTTGGTAAAATAACCAAAAACATCGTATTACGTTGAATATTCATAAGAACTACAAGCCATTCAATTAATAAAAAAAAATTAAAAATTGCTTTTTGTTTACTCTTAAAATACAATATAATTTACATACACGCTGTTAAACATTTTGTGTTTGGTTTCACCAAAGTTAGGGTTTTTAGAAGCTGCAATATCTGTGTGGTGAAATGTTATGCAAAATTTTCTGTATTCGATTGAAAAATATTTCAGGTTTATGAAACGAAAACCCTATGAAATAGTTCTTAACTAAATTCCGAAACTATGGTTATCATTTTATCACACAGTCGTTGCAGCTACTGGAAACCATATTTTTAGTTAAAAAAAACCCAAATACTTAATATTATACACAATAAAATAATAATTACATCAACCCCCCCCCCCCCCCTCCCAAAAAAATCCCCCTCTATATACCCAAACAAAAACTGCCAACCCTCACTCAAATCTATCCACACTCAATTTTTAATTACAGTATCTATTTCTGGTGGCAACACCACCAACACAACAAAGTAACAATAACGATTAAAAAAGTAAAAAAGTTCTTCTAATTCGAACAGTACATCGTCTGCCGTTTGTTTTTTCGAATTTTCGAACAACGCGTACATAGAACATATGGGAGACGTACCCAATGATGCGTTTTCCGGCGCTTTTATAGGTGCCACGCGTCGGGTTTTTTTCAGACGTTTTTAGGGGATTCCTATTGGAAAAGGAACCTATATGGTTTGAATTACAAATCGGTGTCAGTAGGTTGGTCGTAATTTCGATCGGAAAGTGATCGACGTTTCTATGAGGATGACTTCAGGTCATGTATTGATGGGGGAGGGGTGAAGTTCCCTTATGCATGTATCTGTTATGAAAACCAAACAATGCCAAATGGCTTATATATTTTAATAAAACGTCACTTTAAAGACATACTTCGGGTTAAACAACTTTCTTTTGTGAAAAAAGGTAAGTCCAAGTGGCTTAGTGGTTGTGCTTCGCATTGCAACGCCACAGGCTCGGGTATCGAGTCCTGGCTTGGGCGATGTTGACTCATCCTTTCATCCCGTGGGACAATAAAATGAGGACCAAGCTTGCTTGGGATTTCTACACTGGGGGTTCAGCGTGAGGCTGACCACTTTACAGGGATATATGCCTAGCACCAAAGAGCAATTGGTCAAATAAGCTGAAATGGCCAAGGCAGACCTAACGAGCAGTTGAGGCGAGGAGTTTAGTTTTAGATTTTAAAAGGAACCTATTGTTTTAATTACAAATCGGTGTTAGTAGGTTGGTCAAATTTTGATTGGAAAGTGATCGACCTTTCTATAGGGATGACTTTCGGGTGATGTATTGTTATGGAAGGGGATTTCCCCCGACACCTGTATCTATTTTGAAAACTTAAAAATGCAAATGGCTTATATTAACGCCCCTTTAAGGAAAAACTCAAGTTAAACTTTTTTTAAAAAATACTTTTGTTATACTACAATTTGATAATACAACAATTTGAGAAGACAATGCTCTATATAAAAAAAGTTATAGCAGTAAGAAAGTTATAAAAGTTACAAAATAAATAAAAAGTTATAATAGTTTAAGAAATATGATATTTTCGGAAATGTTACGATGATTACAAAAATATCATTCATTTGGTGGGTGTGGGATAATCTGACAAGATCCAAAATAAATCATGGGAAAAAAACCTTTAAAATTACCGTTTTTTGTTTCAACGAAAACAAACAAGAAACCTGTCACGATTTCCTCAAAAATACCCCCACTTCGCAACCACCCCTTATACTGACCACTGCCGGCCCACACAAAGGAAAAGGCCCCGCCCAGTCGTCTGTAGACGTCACATTTTCAGTAAACATAAACACTAATGAGAAGGGAAGTGAAAAGATGACTGACTTCTCAATAACCCTTATCCTCTCTCTTGCATAAGGTACAAATCCTTAGGGTTGCTGGATCTTATTTCTCAAATAGTAGCCAAATAGGCCAAAAAAAATAGGCCAAACTATACCGCATGATATTATACTATTTGAAAATATATAGTACTGAAAACTGTAGAGGATGGCGTAATATATCTTGGTAAGAATAATTAATATTAAAAAAATATGTTTCTTGATTTTGAACGACAATCAAGTGTTGGACCAAAATCCAGGAATGAAAGCAGGAATGATTTATATTACGTAAAACAAGTGTTTTAAACTTAGTGTTTTTAACTAAAAAGAAATAATAAGCCAGAAAATTATATAATACAAATATGTTTAGAGAGTGTCACTTTTGGAAATGTGTTGTCTCTTTTTTAACCAAAAAAAAAAAAAATTATCCATGTCCCCGATTTTTAACATAAAAATGACAAGTTTTAAGGAATATTTCTTAATGTTCAACAAAGTAAGTAAAGGGGTATAGGTCTTATCACTTTTTCCATGTACAAACTAAAAATTTCTGACCATTCGGATAACATTTGAACAGAAATATGCGCGTTATTTTCATAATAAGAAATATAATTAAATATTCATTCATTATTTTTTTGATAAAATAATAACTAAAACACGAAATAAAATTTGAAAATGTTCAAATCATGTGTTACACGACACCTTTTTTAGTTTTTCTATATTTTGAAATGCTCAATTGCTCAGTTTCTCTTAGTGACTTATTTTACAGAGGATGAAATTTTACGCCTTTTGTTTTCGTTAGGGTAGACAGACCAGTGAATAAACAGGCCCCAGTGAATGAACAGTTGGTAAATACATTTAAAAAGTAAGAATTAAAAATCATTCCACTGGATGTATTGGCAACACTGACTTCCTCTCATCTAGTCAGAAGCTATCTGACACCTGCTTGGTTGTCCTGCTCATTAATTAAAATCCAACATGTTTATTAACTGGACATTTGTGTTCATTCACTGGTAAAAGTACTGTTCATTCACTTGGCTTTTATACCACTTTTTATTTGGACCCCCAAAAGACCCAAAGCAATGCAATATAAAGTCACCTTTTTTTTTGTAGAATTTACATATAATGACAGATGTGTTCACATTGTCATAAACCCACAAGCTATATTTTCTTAAAATGTATGAATTTCCTTAAAACAAATGGTGCTTAAGCGTTCATTCACTGGTTAGTCTACCCTATTTGCCCAAAAGGTTTTTCCTATTTCTTTACTACATCTAAACTTCAAATTTCAAAGCGTGTTCCCAAAAAAGGCCAAAAGTGGTAACCCCACCCAAACCCCAGTAGACCACCGGAACTAGGCCCCCCACTTACCAAACCATATACCCTTTGCTTGTGGGCGGACAAGAAAGCGGTGCCCTTGTAAACCCGACCGTCACAGTGACGAGACATGATGCATTAAAACATCAAGGAAGAGAGGCTGAAATGAGGTGGGTTACGATTTTTAGAAACCAGTGCAAGGGCCGGGTTGCCAAGTGACGCATGGATCTTTTACATGATAGGCCCAAAAATGTTGGGCTGTATGGCGATGTATGGCATACAATTCTAACACTAAATGATTTACCTTTAATTAAAATACCAAATGATTTAAGTTACATACAATTAAAATACGAAATGATAAAAAAATAGCATCAAGCTACAAACAGGTTAAGGGTTATCCTGTATTGATTACGATAAACAAAAAACAAATTAAGATCTTTAAACACGTATTCCCTGAAAAGAAGACGCGCGTGGAGAGTTTAATTTTGAGCTTAAATAGTCGAACCAGAGAACATGTTAAAAAACAATCCTGATTCAAAAGGGAGGTAAGAAAACCTTTTTACAATGGAGTTATGAGTAGAATGCTTTACTAGATTATGTTGTGCATGTGCATTCAAAGAGAGTAGAAGTATTCAAGAAGAATCTTGTAGTTTATTGGAGACTGGTAAAAAAAATAGTCTACTTCGCTGAAACTATGGCTTTTTGTTGTTCAAATCATTCATATGAAAAAAAAAATGAAAATATTGAGAGCCTGCACTACATTCTACAAACTCAAAATTTTTTATTTCTTAAATTCTAAACACCGATTCTCTTAAGATAAAATCAGATACTTGAATTAGAAATCTCTCTGTGATGGTGAGTGATGCTCTTATTGCCCAATGCAATTTGGTGCTCTCTTGACCACTAGTTGTCCCCCTTGCGTTCAACAAGCTGATGATCAGGTCAATTGACCATCAGTCCGTGGCAATAACAAGACATTATTGTCACAACTCTACTTGAGAAAAGCCAATATCTACTAACTCTAGTTTATTGGTTTCTTATCAATTTGGCGACTTTCATTTCATTCGCGCCAACAACCCCTCTAACCCCTTTCCCAAAAACCAATGACCGTCGGTCAGTCACGGTACCAAAGTCATTAGCCCTGGCGCCGATCATTTTGATGAGGGGTTACATGGACGGTACATGGTACTTTGGGCTCCTTGGAGGGTCTTTCGGATCCCCCAGTCCGATGTGGTGGCAAAAGATGATGTTGTGACATGTGAAGTCTCACTTTGGCGGTAATTTGGGGTCATCACTTCCAGGAAAGAAGGGGGTTTGGCGTGGTTTTTGTCACGCCCTCTGCTGGGAGTTTTGGTCATGGTGAGTTATAGGTCATGTTGTAGGGTGACCGGTGAGTTTGATGTACCTGTTGCAAAATTTAAGGTGGTCGTACACATTGAAAATGGCATTTTTGAAAGAAATGTGACTTTTTTACTTGTTTATATTAATACGCAGGTTTTCTTGTTTATAAAACTGTCATCCCTTTAACTATGCCGCAATTAGAACGAACGTAGATATCATTTTAGTAGAGGTCAGTAGCACTAGAATCAACCAGATGTTGAAACTTTAAATGCGTTTTTCTCGCATTTCAGTTTTTCATTACATAGCTTCAGTTGGAAAACGATAGCGGGGATGACTTTAAAAAAAGTGGTATTTAAACCCATCTGTCTATCTCTCTGATACCACTCTACAACTTGAACTAAAAGAACTTCAATTTTAGTAAACGAGTTCTTGACACCATATAAAGTCATATAATCCTGTATCGAACATCATATAAATGTTTTCGAGAAAAAAAAGTGTTACTTGGCAAGAGGTAGCTGCATATAACTTTTTGGTTTTAAAGGTATTGCCTGATAAATGAAAACAAAACTACATATTTCAAAGTTGGGTCAAGAAAAGAATAGCTCAAAGAGTGATGTATTCAAATTAAATCTGTTACATAACCTTTGGTTCTATGTATTATTTGTCTTAAATCTTGCTAGGTAATTAAAGAACAAGACATATTTAGGTATTTATGGTGCTACTTATTTCGATAAAGAATTTCACTTATGCAACCTCATTGCAAAAAAAAATGCCAAATATTTTTTTTATTTAAATTCTTTAAAAATATCCCACAATATTTCCACAAAAAATTATTTTTTAATTTTTCTTACTATTCATTTGAAGCAACTTTGTAAATACAGTTAATCAAATAAACACCGTAGATTTTCTATGAATATTTACTTTTCTTCAAAACTCGGAGGGTCACTCACTGAGGTCACCTTTTATTTCTCATGCTTCCCGATAGATGACGCTCCCACGCAATTGAAAAATTCCCAAAGGGAATAATATCCCCATAGGACCCGCTGATTCACCTACTTATCCCTCTGAATAATCATCGATTGCATTAAATATTCCCCGCAATTCGATATCACTGTGAACGCCCAGATCTCTTTACTGAAATGAAACCTTAGTGAATTGCATTTAGTTGTATGAAAACGTATTTGAACATTTTCTATGCGGAATGAAAATGTATTTAAAAAAGCTAATTTTTTTTCCAAATATTTTTAGATGTATACTGTCGTGTTTTTATTTTTTATTTATTTTTTTTTATTTTATTTAGTTTGTTTATATTATCAGGAAAATCTGGTTTTACTGTGCTTTTAGATCCCCTATGCTACACGTTGGGACTTAATAAGTGGAAGCTTTTATAAAGTCCATGTCCTTCCGTCTGTGAGTCATCCACTCTTACATCCCAAACTACAAATGCTACAGACAAGTGTTATAGTTCAAAAAATAATCAGGGCATTGAAACTAGAAAACATAGAAAATCCCATTTCAATCGATTTCAAGGTACTTAAAGTATAAAAAAGAAACTTCAAAATTAAATACTCACTTAACAAAGCATAAGAATGCCATTTTTAATGGAATTAAATCACCATTCCCACTCACAACTATCACACTAGGAACTTTATATCAAATAAAAAAAACTTAAGATTTTTTTTTGATATTAATCAGTAAAACTTCACTTACCTCATGAGTGAAATGTGTTTGTAATCTGCAAATAACTATGTTTTCGACAACTTAATATTTTATTTTATATTTTTCTGAATTGCATATACATTAACCACTTTTACTTTCAAATTACTCTTTGTTTGAACCACATAAAAGTTATTTGTGAAGTAATTTATAAATTGATTTAAAGTTTCTATGTATTAATACTCAAAATAATACATGGCTCCAATATTTATGTATACTTTATATTTTGATCCGCCGAATGTTTTAAATAAATCTATAATTAGTGGTTTAGGAAAAAGAAAATTTAAGGAAGAAACTTAGTTTGTGTTATTTTCCTTTTCTTCCGATATCTTCTTTTTTTTCAGTACTTTCAAATGATCAGCTGGAAAAGTGCTAAATATGAAGAGGAGCAATAAACATACTATTTTAAATAAATAATTCATAGAAAATTGAGTCTACTTTTTATAGAAATATATTTATTTTACAAAAAACACGTTATAAAAATATCGGACAAAAATACAATAGTTTCGTTTGTACAAAATTGCAGCTTCTTTGACATAAATTAACAATACACAGTAACTAGCTATACAAGTATCAAATAAGGGATTTATGAAATGACATTTGTAAAAAATAATTCTTCAGTTCCCATAGTAAGGAGAAAATTTCGTTCCAAAAATATTGAGCGTTTTATAAATTAAATTGTAATTTAATGTTTCATTAAAAAAATACTTAAGAACTAATTCATCATATGTGCAAGTATGATGAAGAGAAGAAGAACTAAACATCATATGTGCAAGTATAATATAAATATAAGGTCACTTAAACTTTTAAGCATGCAATATATTTGATCGTATTTGCCAACTTTCTTAATTGTTTTGAAAATAAAATTGCAATAGCTTTATGTTATGCGTTTTTATAAATGTTTTTTAATAATGTTAAAAAGTCTGATGCAATTGCCTTTTTTTTGCCTCTGTTGCTTGAATTTGCTGAAATATTTTAGACTGTAGGAAATATCAGTAAAAAATATACATAAAAAAGACGTATACAAATTGTACATGGACTAGATTTCAGTCATGGCAAACATTCTCGACTAAAGTTTTACCTGATAAATCACATAAGTGCAAAGTAATGAATGGAAATTCAATAATATTCATTTTTTTAATTAAGCTATATATGTCGGCTAAGTTTCGATAAAATAACTTAAAGCAATAATTTGAATCATTTTTTTTTCTCGCTGAACTATATATGAACATCTAGTTATGAAAAGTACTGGCCTTAATTGTGACTTTAAATTCATATCCACTTTTTGCAAGGAAAAGTAATAAATAATGCCGCTTAGCACACTACTAAAAAAAAGTATTAATATTTGTCTAATACTCGTAAAAAGTTTGGTGAAATTGAAATAGCAATGATTTTTTAATACATATAAAGTTTCACTCTTAGAATGTGAAACATATTTTTTAAAAAAGTTATAAGATATAAGATATATTTAAAAAATAATAAAAGTTATATTATTATTTTTTAAAAGTTAGCCAATAAGGCATGAGTAAAATTGAGCATATTCAGAGTTTTCCCCAATATACTGGACGGAAGTAACATTCGAGTAAAACACTTCATTACCGCAGAATACGAAAAAATGGCAGGAACCGTGTATATTCTCAAATAAATACTCTTTACTCTAACACAAATCAGATATTGGCACATAGTGTCAAATGTTTGGCTGACGTATGCGTGTGGTAAAACTATGGCTATTTTCAGGAACGTCTTTATGACTGCCTACAAAGTTCTTATGTAGTCTGGTGTAAAGTTCAGGAGCAGAATTTCGAGCTTGTCGAAAAGTTATAATTGTCAATATACTATACAAATTGCAGGACAAACGATAATTTGAGAATGAGAATTTATTTAACAAATGTATACTTTTTCAAATGGAATGTAGGCTTTTGGAGAATGGCATATCGTAACCTCAGCGAAATTTGACTCAATTGGCTGAGAATTGTGCTTGCAAATCTTCTCTTTCTCAAGCAATGTACCTGTGCAAATTTATAAGCACTATTCGGCAAGGAACATTTGCTGTATCAAACAGCGAAAGTCTCAAACAACAAGGGACTACTTCGACATATTTTCTATAGTTCCACTACAGAAATCTTCGATCGTAATCTATCATTGGCACACAGGCAGGAACGGAATTCACTGACTAATTTCATGGCAAGAGTTCGATCTAGTTATGTGCCATCTGAAAGCATCTCATACTTAGACAGTTTCTTGACTAACTTCACTGACTCGAGTATTTTGAAAGTTATTTTGACTAACTTTCCGGACTTTAGGGACTAACTTCATTGTTATCTTCGCCGAAAAGTCATTCAATTCACTCCCTCAGCAAGAGTTCGCTTAGGGCAGTGATGTAGCTTTGAGCCATCTGAAGCGTCTCGTACTTGGACAGTTTCCTGTCGTTTCCGATAGACGGTACGACGTCTCTGAGTTTGTCGAAAGCTACGTTCAGACTGTGCATGCGACGTCGTTCCCTGGCGTTGGCCGCCAACCTCCGTTTCTTCATGACGACCGGGACAGCAGACGTCGTAGCCTTCCTCTTGCCACCTACAGACATCGGAGACGCTAAGTCGTCACCGTACAGACTTCCTTCGTCGTCCAAGTCGTCTTCGCCGGCGTAGTCGGAAGTCGCCAAGGTCTGCTCGTTGTTGGTCTGCTGATGGCCAGTCTGTTGCATCTGATGCAGTTGGTGGTAGCCGGAGAGGTAGTCCGTTGCCGAATCTTTGACCATCAGATTGTCCTGGAACGTCTGCTTCTCCTGATGACCGTCGTAACCAAAAGTCTGAAGATCTGCCATGGTCTTGCTTGGGGCGTACAGCCTCTGCGAAGAAGACAACCTCTGAGCAGGCAGATGCCTGTTGTTGTTGTTGTACATGAGATTCGAGTCCGGGAACACGAAAGCCGAGTTCTGGATGGCGTTGTTCTTCACCGGGCTGCAGTTGGTGAGGTCGTAGAACGTTCTGAGGGCGCTGTCGCCATTTTGGGGACTGGGGACCGGGGTGGAGGCTGTACTAGTGGGGCTGCTGGGGGATGGGCTGTAGTTCCCGTCCGATAGGCTGGCGTACATCGGGGCGTATCTGTCGTCCTGGAGCATGCTGAGTTCTAGTTTCGAAGTCTGGAGGGTCGATTCGAGGTAGTTGATGTTGTTCTGCTGTCTCATCACGTCCATCATTGATAGCAAAGGCAATTCGGTTCTGCAAAAAATACAAACATCGTTTTTAAAAGTGTTATAAATTATGGTTTTATGTTGTTGTTAAAATATATAACCATTATGTTATTATTTATGTTTAACACTACTTTTTTAGAACAACAAAACCATTTCAAATTCTGAAATAATTTATAATTATTCATAATAATAAAACAATCCGAAAGATTTTGCGTTCTAAAAATATTGGTTGAAATAAAATGTTTAATTAATATGTATTTATGCTTCGATAAAAACTAACCGTTTTACATGTCGAAAATCGATTGATATAAAATTTTGCACATTTATTAATACCTGAAAATGATTATGCTTAGATACATTTATAAATTTCTACGTTTTCTACGTAACGACAGTTTGAAAAAATACCCTAAGTAATAAAAATTTCTTAATTGTATTGATATTTGCAAAATCTTTCGATCAAAAGAACTTAAGTTTAGTTCGTACCTAAATAGAATGCATTTATTAAAAAAATAGACTAATTATATTTTAAAAATTTAACTTAATATTGAAAGCTATAAATCAACGTGAATTGTGTCACTTGATGGATTAATTGGATGGTAAAATGTTGGATTAAATCATAGATGTTTAGAGTAAAATTATAGTAATGATAACTCCATTGTGAATTATGACACATCGTCAGATAATTATAAAGCCATGTGTAACGATGAAACTCATCTAAATTAATTATAACTACGAATTACTTACAATAAAGCTGACTGATTTTTTGGTTTTCGAAAACTTTATTTATTATATATTTCAATATTTCATTAATATAATTTTGAAAATATATTTTATAAAAAAAAGGTTTATTTAATGTATTTTGTAAGAGTATAATAATTTATGAATACATATTTTAAACATAACATATATATTAACATGACGCATTAATTTCACCAAGGAATAGTACCTAAAATTTATAAATCTGTTTTAAGTTTTATCATGTAGTAACTTTTATGAGTTATGTGCAATACAATTAATTTATAATATTTCAATAATTACCGGAATAAAGAGGTTTTTTCTTACCAATTTTAGATTAATCTGTATTTAACTATTAATCAAAATATTATAGTAAAGTATTTTATTAACCAAAATACTTTGAAGAAATACAATAAATTATAGATAATTTTTAGTTAAAAACACAATTGTATGTCAAGGTATACAAAATTTAAAACAATTTAATACTGCTAACGATCTTTTTGAAATTATAAGTATAAGCTCAAATATTGCCTTCACATTATTTTTACATTTCCCTAACATGACCAATATGCCAAGAGTTACAATATAAAAATATATGACCAAAATAAAAATATATTTACAAAAAAATGCATGACCATAAAAATACATATTTACAAAAAAAAAAAATATGACCAGATAAGTTATTTTTTAAAATTTAAATATACAATTTTCGAATACTTTAAACTTACACTAAATTCTTTAAAAAAGTTCAATTTGTCCAAATAAATACACTTATTAAGTTTGTGCAAATATAATTATGTAAAACTATGACCATTAATATCGACTGCAAGAATTATTTTTAATTTTTTTTGTCTAATTTTGTTGAATATTTTGTTTAATAAATACTGGGCGTAAATGAAAGGAATATTTTTTAAAAATAAATAAGTAATTTGTTACAAAAAAAGTGTGAAGTACTCAGGCATAAATGAAGTTAAATTGTTTTATAGAAAAATTACTGAAATATTTAATTAATTTTTAAGTAAGCTACGCATATTTATAAAGCATATATTAAATATTAATAAAATATATTTCCTCTTTAAAATCATTATTTAATTTATTAACACCATAAATCTTATAAGAACTACAATGAAATAAAATTATTTTTCTTCCAACAAAAACTGAATCATAATTTTATGATGCATAAATTAAATTCAATACAATTGATACATTTTATTTATAAATATACGTAAATAAACAACAGCAAAAAATAAACTTACCTAAATTAAACAATGCAAACTCCACAGAATGTAATCCAAAAAATTTGCGTTGTATGCAACACACTCTTTAAAACATGTCAAACCAAATAACTAAAAAACAAAACACACGTGGATATGTATAAAACCTCGGGACCCTTCTTATACCTTGGCGCACCTAATAGCTAATGTGAGTATTTTTACGTGCGTAGCCCCGTTATATACCTGTTGTTACGTTGTGAGGGGGGAAATACCCCTCCCCCCTCTTGCGGCCAAGCGTATCATTTTGAGGGGGGAGGGGGGATGGCGGGAAATAGAAAAAGGGGAGGTATAGAATGTTTTTTTGCTTTGTTTTTTGGTTCTGTTGATGACTTTTCGATTCCGGGTGAATTTGTCTTGTAATTGATGGGGATCGCCGTTGATTGGTTTGATTTGATGCGGATTTTTTTATAAAGGGATTTGGTCGGGTTATGGAAATGTGTTGTTGATGAAATTTGATTTGATTTGATATTTATTTGGATCGTTTCGTATTTTTGGGTTAGCAATGTTTGAACGATATAAATACATTTAACTGTAAAATTACAAAAATGCATAATTATTATTTTATTTTGAAACGTATACATTGTATTGTAAATAAAATTGAGGAATTGGCAATTCTTTTTTTTTAAATGTTTTTAGGAAGTGTTAATAGCTTGTTTTATATAATATATATTATACTTTAATATATTATGCTTTTTAATATATTATACTTTAATGGCGTGAGTAAAAGTGAACTATATAGAATTGGATCGAATAATCTGAAAAACTAATAGATATAGACATATTTTCAGACATTATGTGGTTTTAACCTGCAGAAAAAATTTATTATGCAACTGAAATTCGGGAATAGACATTTAACAAGCAAGAGAAACCTACATACTCCGAGGTAAAAATATAAATAAATTAAGAGAAATTTTATGTATTACATGATTTAGTTATTTTAACTAAATATTTTAAAATATTTTTTAGCCAAAAGCAAATGTGCAAAAGTATAAACTTTTCTCTATGAGAATTGCATTTGAAATTTTCACTTTATTATTTGCTACAACTGATAGCTATTGAATTAAGAGTTTTAAAAGTGCGTTTTTTATTTTTAATTAACAATCTGTAGAATGATTATACATATATTAATCGTCAAACGTGCGTTTTTGTGAGAAAAAAAATCATATTTTTGGTTTTTTTGATGTAATGCAAATATTTGATGATTATTATCAATTTAGCTCATGCAACTACGCTTATAAAATTAAGTATTTTTTATAAAATACTTTTACATTAAAGTTTAATGCTGCATTATTTTTTTAAACAAATTTTATGTGTAAACTGTGGCTGACGGAAATGGAATATTAAACAACTTTTCTTTTCGAATTTTTTTAAAAAAGATAAAAACTCCTAAATTTCATCTTTATTTTCAAAAAAGAGAAAAAACGAATACAACTTATTACCCTCTGGACTAGACAGTTATAAATACCATTATTCTCATCCCTTCAAAGCGGCATTCCAAAAAAGATTTCCACCGCTACTTAGAACAAAAATTTAAGGGCGCGAAAACATTCGACCAGACGACCCCCCTGAAAGCCCAGCTCCACAACTTCGAACCATCGACGACTCTTTAATGGCTTTCCTCGGCTTGAGACAAAAAGAACGTTTTGCCCACCGTCGTTCCAAAATGGCTTCTTGTAGATCACCTCTTATTTATTTCGAATGTTCTATTTAGCAGACGATGTTTGCTGTAAGCGGCAGTTTTCCTAGGGCACCCTGGGAAGCGCCCCCACAAACAAGAATTCAGTAGTCATTTAGGCTGATTAATTGGTATTTGGAATGGATGTTCGAAGGCTGTTTATGGCTGCGGAATACTTTTTTTAGTGGTATTGATAATGTTACTGTAGAGAACGAATCAGAAAACACCTAGTTTGGTTAGCAAGAGGTTTTCGAATAATACTAATTGCTCAAGGTTAGGTTAGGTTTGATTTATCATCGCACTAGAGCTACACGGATGCTATTGGCGACGTGTGTCGTAATTTAGAACCGCAGTAAAGTGACGAGCCGACACCTGAATAGGCACACAACGCAACCGTTAAAGGCGACATCGTAAGCGGCATTGGGACCTTGGAGGATATTTAACGTAATAACTACACGGGGTATTATTCGTCGGACATTTTTGGCTGCACGAGCAGTTTATAGGTCGGCAGTTATTTTGGCGATGCCCGGACCCGAACCTAAGACCTTTCGCATGCTAGGCGTGTGCCTAACCGACTGAGCTCCCCAGCCCCACTAATTGCTCAAGACTCGAAGAAACTATGATATGAATTGTAAGTAATATAAAAAAGTATGGCCGGTCTCTTCTTAGCCATTTGCGTTACGTTGTAGCCAATTACAAAAATGCATAAGGCGGTCAAAATTCCACTTAGTATTTCACGCGATTTGATAAGTATATTGCAACTCAGAAATAATTTTTAAGTTCGCCAAAAGGCGCTAATAAACAACATTAGATCATAAATAGTTTTAAACGTTTTCTAAGAAGAATTATTGATGAATTCGTTTTTAGTTACCGCTTTTAACGTGATCGTACTTTTGTCTGGAAATATTGAATACATTGTTTCAAATTGGCAAAAACATTCATTCACTTTAAAAAAATATATATAAAATAATTTTTTTTTATTTTCGATTACCAAATATAAAATGTAAGGTAATGAAAGTCTTGCGATAGAGTCGAGAATTTAAAGTGGAGTTTTGTTCTATACTTGTTTTGGAAGGTTGCCTATTCTGAAAGTGATTTTTGAACATTGGTCTTCCTGTAACCACTCTATAGCTCGAACAAAAGGAGCTACGGAATTCTAATTTTGCACACTTTATCCTAGTAGTTGTATATCAATAGTACGCCACACTAAGTTTTTCGAGAAAATCACACATACGCAAAGGGTAGCTGCCACATAATTTTTTTTTTTAATATTTAAAGTTATTGAAATTACCTAATAGTGCAGTTAGTTACCTACAATTATATTAAGCTATTGAGTGGTACTTGAAAGTAATATCTCCCCCAATACACCCCTAGCTTTTAAATGCATTTATACTGCAGTTCAAGTACTATAAATCAGTATCCCAGTGGAAAACGTACTAATGTGTCATAATAAAGAATATCGTTTTTTTACTAACATGCAACGAAATATGTTCCTGAGTTTTAACAATACAATACTGACGCCCATTTCCAAATTCAATCAATTTCCACAGACCAACCGACCACACACACTGTAGCTGTTAACAACAGTTTAAGGCCACAGTTAGCTTTCAAAGCCTCACCGCTCAACACTCCAACACGAGCTCATACCCCACCGCCTCTAAAGAACATTCGAACACCCTCTAAAACATTCGAAACATCCCCCATACACACTCAAAAAAGAACGTTTCCCAGACTAAATAAAAAAGTAACTGGATCGTAGTGTTGCTAGTTCATTTTTCCGATTGGCTGAGTTATGAAGTAGCCATAGGACACATTACATGAGGGGAGGATCGCGCGGCAACAAAAGCTGTTTCAAATTTAGATTCTTTGGAACGGTATAGGTGAGTCACTGCCTGATGCCCCAAAGGTCTCCTCCAAAAGTCATGGGACATGCAAGTATGGTGCGTTAGCTGAAAAGAATAAAGACCCGTAAGTTTATGTTGATGCCAAATATAGCCGAATGGCCAAAATTTCATCTATAATAATAAAAGAAAGAATATGTGTGTAGGTCTGTGGATCGCAAAAGACCTACTTAGACTGCTCTAAAAAAAATTCGAAATTTTTAATATAGATTCCTTTTAATGCGTATATGTGCACCTGAGGCTTCGTTTTTTCATATTTGATTGTGATTTTATTAATATAATTAGTTTCAAAAAACGTCATCCCCGTGGGAGTGCGGGACCATAACAGGGCTAGAAAATACATGGACCGGGCTGAAACGGGGGCTTGACGCAATCCTCTATTAGTGTTTGCTTTTTAAGTGCGCATGGGCCAACACGAATTCAATTTTGTTTTGATTTTGAGTGTATTTTAATAAGTAGGCACACCATAACAGGGCTTCAAAACACAACGACCGGGCCGTAACAGGGGCTTGACGCCGTTCTCTGTTAATATTTGCTTTTTTCTTACGCATGCGCCAACACGAATTGAATTTAGTTTAGATATTGAGTATATTTTCACAAGTAAGCATGCCTCTTAAATGCCTCCTCGAAGTTAACGGGTTCCCAGTAAGGCGGGACCATACTGCTAGTAGCTCAATAAAGCTACAGTGAAATAATTTTGCTTAGAGTGTTACAGTTTCATACTAAATAAAACAAGAAGTTCTAAAAGAACTAAAATAGCCTACTTTCCTGTTACTTAAATACTTACTGAAATTCTTATCTTGAAAAAACTAGGTTCGTTACAGTAATTGTTACAGAATATGTCACCTAACCCGCTGCCACAGGTAAAAAGGCGACAAACACAGCATTAATTCTATATTAAACATTTACCAGCTGTAAATTCGGCTACTTTCATTCATTCTATTTCGAAAATTAAATAATTATTACTTAAATCGTTTGCAAAAATTTATATTTCAAAGAATAAATATGAAATAGTTCTCGCTTTCAAATAGAATGAAAACGTTGCATATACCACTATACAAAGACACTTGAAGTTAAATATATTTGACGTCATTTCAAATTGATAGATGTCGCAAAAATAAATTTATTTTAATTTATTGTCTAAAAGAATTAAAGTTTCTCGCGCGATTGTTGCTATGGCAATGGTGATTTAATTCTAATAAAAAAGGCTTCCTATGCTTTTTAAATGTGAGCATCAAACTTTGCAGTTTTTAAAATAATTGAAGTACTTAGAATTCGAATTCTTTTCTGAAATTTTCCATGTATTCTCATTTCGATGCGCTGAATTTTTTGACGTGTCTCACTTGTCCGTAGCATTTGTAGTTAAATTCAGCGATTTAAATGACTCTAAATTGAATTTCAATGCTAGTTCAATGGGAAATTCGTCGACAAATAGTAGATTTATGTCCGTCCGATCGTACAGACAGACGGACAAAAAGTATGAAAGTTGGGTCTCTGAGGTCATAGCTTTCTAACAAAAAAAGAATTTTTAAGATCGGATAGATAGAACCGATTTTGGAAGGGGGGTACGGACAGACGGACGGACGGACAGACGGACAGACAGACGGACGGACATCGACCGCATGCCAATACTTACTTTTTTATTTTTTTTAATTCTTCGAATTAAAAAAAAAAGAAAAGTAGGCTAAAAAATATTATAAACTCGTCCTGTAATCTATCTACATGAATTAAATGTCTTATAAACACTCAAATTCTGACCCTCAAACTTTTCGATATATAAATTAAGCCAAAATATATTTTTGGAGTTTTAGAATAAAGTACAAGAAAGGCGGGAAATGTTTTATTCCATAGGATGGCGAAAAAAAAAAGAGTGAAGAAATCTCACCAAATTTTAGTACACGTGATAACTCTGAATAGTTTTGCAACCTTTAGCAATACTTTAGGAAATTTCTAGATTCGAAAGCAAACCTGTAACAGTCTAACAGCCATTCTAACAGCCTGATTGATTTAGTTTCAAGTACATTTTGCACGTGATTTTTAAAGCACTCTCTGCCGTTAAGTCCTTGCCGTTTACTGGCATTTAAAGATACTTCAACAATTATGAGTTCGTAAATTGTCACCACTCGACCATGGTCTTTCCCTTAGCCCTGAAACCACCATCAATTTCTCATTGCTAATCCAACTAATCCAACCACCAACCAATGTTATCAAGCTTAGTACATCAAAGAGCATGACCCCCTATAAAAACATACCTACTCTTCTCCCCACCCTTTCCCAGTCAGATTAATTTGTGCGACTCGTGTTCAACAAAAAGAAAAACCGTCTCTGCTAGTAATCCGGATTTAGAAAGCTTCCTAAAAAAATTATTTTTTTATTCAAGTACAAATCAACGATTGCTCATTGCTGGGTTGAGTGTGGGAATCAAAAACAGTTAAATGTCCAATTTTAACAGTGGGAATTAAACCCGTAGCGTCATTTAACCTCTTGCGACCTGGCGTCCCCATTTGGGAACAATTTTTAAAATCTCCCCACAAACGATTAACACGTTAATTAGTTCCGAAATTGCCCTGGTTAGATAGAAGAAAATCCAAATATCAGTTTTCAGCCTTTGATGACAGGTATCGATCATTTATTTCTATAAAAAAATGAAGTTGAACGACGGTCAATATGATAAAAGCTCTTTAAAAAATATTTTTAATTTTTTACCAGTACATAGTATTACTTAGAATAAATTAAGGTAATGCAGCACTACCAAAAATTTTCACATAATCCATCACATATGACTTGATGTTTTTCATCTGATATCATAACATTTTCTTAATACTTCATTGTAAAACAACTTTTAATTCCTAATCCTACAATCCAATTGCAGTCACAATCGCTAATCCGTCGAAAAATCCAAAGTTTTACGTAACAATTTCACACCCTATATTCATTCCCACTTACAAAGCCACTAAAACGGGATTATCACACATTACTTTTCAGTGGCAATTCAATAGGTTTTTATATTCAAATAGTGAAGATGTTAAAGAAACTTTCGAATTGTTATTTATTAAGTGTTATATTTAAAAATGGCTAAGATTTATCGTGAAGTTGTAAAAAAATAATTTATAAAAATTAAAATGTATGTGTAATCAAAAACCAATATTAAATTTATTTATTTTTCGCCATATAGGGAAGGTCCCAGGTTCGGGTCCGGGCATCGCCAAAATAACTGCCGACCTGTAAACGGCCCGTGCAGCCGAAAATGTCCGACGAATAATATCCCGTATAAGGGAGTGCACGTTAAATATCCTTCAAAGTCCTAACGCTGCGTTCGATGCCACCCTTAACGATTGCGTTGGGTCCCTATTCAGGTGTAGGCTCGTCACCTGACTGTGGTTCTAAAATACGACGCCCGTCGACAATATCCCTCGTGTAGCTCTAGTGCGACGATAATTCAAACCTAACCTAAATCGGCATATAGGAAGGTAAGTGGATTTTTTTTAATCTACTAAACTCTAATTCCTAGAATGCTTACGTATGATGTATGAATTTGGAACGTATGAAATAAATATTTAGATTATTAATTTATTTATATTGTTGTTGTTTTATTAAAAATTTACTCAGCTAATTTCTTTATCGTTTAGCATATGACAGTATTTTTTTAAAAAGAAATATATAATAAGCATCGTATTAATATTGAAATATTTTTTTATAAATATATAAAATATTTTATTGAAAGAAATGAAACTAAAAATAAAATTATTTTAGAAAAATATAAGTTACGTTAGTGCATTTTAAATTTCTTTACAATAATTAAAAAGAGCCTTTCCCTATTTTTTGATCTTTTCGAACGCATACGTTTCTCCTATAAATTAAATGCATTAACACATACCAACCAACTCTTAAAAAATAACCAAAACACCACTCCCCTCTCAAGTACCATCGCAGGCAGATGGATACATAACACGCGCAACTTCGTACCCGCAGCCTCAATGGGTACCGAATTTCAAAGTACCCGGTACAAATGTACCCCCCTGCCGTTCGTGTCTCCAAACACGGCCACTTGAGGAGGGTACTCCGGGGGTACTTTAACCCCCGCAGTGTTGAAGTACCCCTCGTTTAGGGGGTACTTTGAATAGAATATTTGTGAGAGAGTTCAGTATCGAGCGCGTGAGATTTTCACAACGTGATTTATTCATTTGCTAATTTACAATTTTGTAGGGGGGTGTTTTTTAAGAGTACTTGAGGGGGTACTATTTTTTTTTAATTTGGTGGGGTACTGGGTGTAAGGTAGTATCCTGTGTGTGATTTCGCCGATTAGGGTTGGTTTTGCTGCATAATTTTTCAGGTTGTCGGGAAAGGTAACCAACTTGAAAAAATTGTAACAGTTTTTTTTTATTTAAGTAAAATTTGTTACTAGAAGATAGTTAAGGTATCAACTGTTTTTTTCTATTCTAATGTTTAGCCAGTTGTCGACTCTTCTGTGTGATTTTTGGAGCAACTTTGAATTTCAGCTTTGTGGTTAAATTTTAAGGACAGACGAAAAGTAATATAACTTTGGACGTATCTCCTTTTGTATTTATTTCGTACTTTAAAATCAGAAGCACAAATCTCCGTCCTTTTTATAGCAGAAATTACCCCTTATAAAATCCCACCTTTATGCGGACATTTATTTGGAAATGAAGTTTTCAAAGTTATTCGTAACGTCGTCGCTAATGGGTTAATTTATCCCCTAAATACTGTTCAGTTCTATGGTCTTTATTTGTCTTATTTTGTTTATTTAAATAAAATTAAACTGAATGATTATTTTTACATGGGCAAATTTTCTTGCCAATAGTCGTTTATGAGTTGTTGTGTTAAACTTTTTAAATTTTTATCTTAACAACTGCTTAACTTTTTAACTTAACAACTGTTTAAAATTTTATCTTAACAACTGCTTAACTTTTTAACTTAACAACTGTTTAAAATTTTATCTTAACAACTGTTTATCATTTCATTTATTCAAACTGTTTAATATTTTATTTTAACAATTATGCAGTTGACGTCTGTGTCTATTTTTTGGAACAACTTTCAAGTTCAGCTTTGTGGTTGAATTTTAAGGACTTCGCCAGACTAGACGAAAAGTAATAAAACTTCGCGACGCGTCTTCCTTTGTATTTATTTCATACTTTAAAATGAAGAAGACACAAAGACTCTTAATGCTTCCGTCCCTTTCAACCCCATGAGTGCCCATTAAGCAGCAATTACCCCTTATGAAAGTCATCTTTTCAAGTGCAAGTGTGTCCTCTCTATTCAAGTTGTCGCCTCACGTCCAGTTGTGGTTTGTTTCTTACCGATGCCTGCTTCCTCTTTTTATTTCGGGCAGGTGAGGCGAAGGTGAAAGTTATGATGCGAAGGAAAAGACGATTGTGTTGGTTTTTAATTGTTATTTTTACACACATTTGTTTATCTCTGACTGCCCCGCCGTTTCAAGATCCTTGGCTCAGCTTGGGCAATTCCATCCCTCCAAGGTGTCATACAAAATCTAACGAAAAATGCTAAGGCTCATTTCAATTTTCTGACCAAAACTGTCCGCAGAAAAGTTAAAAAGTTTACGTCTTGAAATCAAACCTGTTACATTTTATTATATTTAATTATCCGACTTCAAATTTTAAAATTAAAACTTAATATATTAATTTTATAGGTTTTTTTGCACTAATAAATAATTCCCAAATAATTATATTGTACATGTTTATACACAGCTTTTATTTAAAAAATTTCGTAAAATATCTTATTTTAAATCTATCGAATCATCCTCTAAATATAAAATACTTATAAAATACTTTGACAAATTCTTTTGCTTAATCAAAGCAGCATAAGTGGCGAAAAAAATTAAACTATATATAGGGCATTGCTATAATGCGATAAAAAAAATAAGACCAAAGAATAACTCCTCGTCAAAAAGAACTCAATTTTCACAAGTAAGAGTGACATAAGAGCCAAGACAGTGCTTAATGGCTTGAAATCTCAAAGACGACCAAAGATAGCTTCTCGAAAATTAGTCGAAGTGCCTGTGATTATAAAAATCACATCCTGTTTTTAAAATATAGGTCGTTGGAATATTTAGCTTTGGGAATTTTTGGAACCGTTATTAAATGTCCCGGGATGAAATTATGAATGGGTTATGTACGTGGGTACTCGGGCCCTTAAGGGGTAAGACTTAGCCACGCGACATCGTTAGAATGTGTTATTAATTATTGTTGGAAATTTCGTCTACTACTAATTTACCCCATTTCCTGTGGTGGTAGTAGCTTTAAATGGTTTGGTGCTTGTTGTTAAAGTGGTAGAATGGAATGGTTATAGTAATATGAAGTATTTTTGTGTAATGGAATTGTTAATTTTATTAATTGATATTTTTAGGCGAAATAAAGTTTAAAACTTTAAATGGAATTTAAATGGGCCCTCTGGTAGATCAAGTACAATTTCAGAAGTTTTTCCTTCAATTTATCAGAATTTTACTAAAAAAGTCGTGGCCGGAATATTTCCCTAAATTTACATAATTATCATTTCTGACGAATGAACATGGGCATGTGCCTGGCGGCGAGTTTATACGTCCATCTCTCAGAGAAAAAAAAACGAATATCAAAAGTTTTTTTTAAAAAAGGTGACGTTTTAATTTTGTAAGGAAGGTGTTAATGGGTTTGACAAATAGGTGACTACCCAGCAAATTGGCTAAAGTCTAAATTTGCTTTCACTGTATAAGGTTAAAAGTTTAATTTTTAAATAGAAATTCAATTTTCCCAATTTTTTTGAACATTCTGAAACAGATGATTTATATGGCTCTTCAATACTTTACATTTTAAAATTAAGTAAAATTTATAAGTTCCTAAAAATTACGTGTGTGTGTCTGGAAAACCTGGCAATCAGGTTTCTGGTTTATATTCCTGTATTCCCTGAGGGATATAATATGCGGGAGGCTCAAAGTAAAAGAGGACAGATCACATGGGAGTTTACTGACATAGTCAAACATCATATTAAGTCAAGTAGTTAATCAAAACTTATCTCTATCATACATAGATGTGTAGAAGCGATTACCATTTCTGTTTACATAAGAGTGACAGAGCGTCCAAATCAAATTAAACTATTTGACCTACTACCTTAATAATACAGTTCTTCTTAGGAACGATATTTCGCCAACACCTAAGAATAGGTGGATCTCCTACATACATTTATCGATATTAGATTAAGGGATCGTGTAAAAAGTACCATCAATAATATATGTTATATATACACTGAACCAACAATTTGTGTAGGGTGCTTGATTTTCTCAATAACTTTTCCTTTATCATACGCCGTCAGCGGCATCTTTGCCATCAACATCCTCATTACAGTTGTCTAGATTAGGTAAAAGTTTTAAAATTACAGAGAAGTTCTTGACGTGGAATTCGCCCATATCGCCAATCTGCCACAGAGGACAGCACAACGTATCCCTGATTATACTGTTCTTCATAAATGTATAAAAGTGATGGAAGGTTGTTAAATGTGAGATAACTAACACAGATAGAAGACACAACAACAGCTGTTTGAAGATTGATTCACTTGTAGGATTTTATTAATTGCAATTAGTAAACAAATATCAATCAAGCTTGATCTTCAGCTTATTTCATTTTAAAGTAAAGTTTACAAAGGTTAAATAAATATAAACATCTTGTTTTTAAATAATTCTATCATTAAAGTTCATAAAGAAAAGTTTTATCAAAACGTCAAGGGTCGGCATTTTCGATAAGCCATAAAATCATCTGGTTCGATCGATCTGTAGACGCCCCTTGCTGCAGGCTCGAGCAAAAGAGTTGCCACTAACTCTACTACTTAGGTTGCTCTTTTAACTAAGTCATGTAATAGCTTCTTTCTAAGAACCTTATGTAACTAAAACTACAACCCCCGTAAACAACCCCGATCCTCTATCGGCATGTCAGATCACACCGGTAAACCCCCCAATACACACACCCCGACTTCAATCAAAGATTCTGCTCTTGTAGATTCCAATCTTTTTCTTTCTTTATGCCGCACTTTTTCTTTTCACAGTTGTTTTTCAGGTACGAAATCATTTCACTTTGACCGCAACCGTTGTCTTAACCACAGTCGCGTGGCTGTCTGAATATTAGAGCCTGTGGCTAAATGCAATAAATGAAAATTGTTACCTGAAAATAGATAGAGATAAATTATTCATAACCAGTGTTGGTGTTTGTTGCATCTAATTTTTTTTAGGTAGCCGTTAATTAACTATGCACAAAGTACATTACTGTCATATACTACATACCTATAATTGTGAAAAATTCATGGAAGTTCAAGCAGAAGAGTCTAAAAATACTTTGAAATGATTGTATACTTACCAACTAAATTGTTTATTAAACTAGTGACAAATATAGTATTGTATTTAAATAGCACCTCATGATCTATCATAAAGTTAATATTATTTCGAACGTCTGATTCAAGTATTTTTTTACATCTCATTTGTGTTTATTATTTCACCCCAAAAATACCGGAGATATTTAGTTTTTCATAGAATAAAGCATTCATAGTAAAAAATATCGTGCAAATCTTACGTCATTTAATCTCGTTCGAAACATTTCTGGTCCCATTTTATTCATGTCGATAAATCAAGTAAAAATGAAGTGGTTTTATAGCAATATGGTATCGTCATATAGTCACGAGTCAGATACACATCACCATTTGACGTCAAAAATGACGTCTCAAAAATGGACAACAGGCTAAAAAAATGAATGCAATATTAGAGTATTTGGATGATGAAAAAAATAACGTCCTAATCAACGTCACACGACTATTTTGGAGGGTGACAAAAAAAAATTATTCAATTATTTTTAACTATTCATCAAGAAGAGCTTAAACGATCATAAAACTTTATCAGTTATCCAATTGTCGTACTTGAGGTTAAACATTAAAGTCAAAAAATAGCTTCCACCGTAAAAAAAAAAAAAAGAGAGAGAGAAAGTTACGTACAACCGTTCGAAGCCCAAGAACAAAGTAACAATACATATATCCAGAAAAAAAAATCTCATTTACAATTCCTTTTTTTTTTCTCTTTCCTATCATCTTATATGAACAACGGAACCGCAAAAAAAGGAGTTAAAGTAGGGGTCATATGCAAATGAAGGTAGATTTTGACCTTAGATGGGATGCTTCAAAAAGGTGGGAAAGTTGCAAGAGTTTGAAGAGTATTCTAGGAGTAGGTAAAAGCAGGGTTGAAAGTCCTTTTTTCTTTCAATTATGTAATAGGGAATATAAAGTAATGGAAGCATTGCGATGGGGTCGAAAATCCGGAGAAATCCGTAGAAAATACTATGTTTTCTTTACACGTTTGGCTTTAAACGGTAAAAAAAAAATACTGAAAAACAATTTATAAAAAGGGCAAAATGATTGTTGTTGAAGCAGGGAATAACATCATCATTGGCACAAAAATATCATTTTTTTCCGAAATATTGCATTGAAAGTTCTTCAGTTGCATGTGGTTGCATCGTGTCGTTAATGGCATGATCTAAAGGGGACTTGTTTTCACTTTTTGTCGGGAATTACTTTTGTTTAGGTATTCAAAAATGAGTATCCCTCTAATACATAATGTTGCAATATGGCAACAAGTAACATAATCCACTTTATTCTATTAAAGTACAGCTCCCTCTCGACAAACCTCTGTTTTTTCCATCAATTACATTCTATTTTGAAGTTTTAGTTACTAATACCCTCATAAATGACAGTAATAAAAGTGTATTCAAAATTAAAGAGTGAAGTTATTAACTGTTGTGAAATTAAGGCTTTGACAGTATTTAAAGTATAATGATATTAGTACTAAATACAAATAGTTTTGAAAAATAATTATAGCCCAAGAGGGTTATTTTTAAATATATTTAATAGTTTTACTTCTCATTCTTATCAAACTTTTAATTTTGTAGTTGGCGTTTGCCACATGGCAAACATTTTAAAAATTGAAATTATTTAAACTCTAATTCAGATAATTTTTTTCAGTATTCTCCCCGTAATGTATAAGTATTAAAGATATAAATATATTTTTTCGGGATGAAAAAAAAATCATGCATTACAGGGATATTTTACTTATTACATTACATTTTTTTTAACTCCTTGCAGTGCTTTTGGTTGTACCGAACATTTTTTTCTAAAGAAGCCCCTTGCATAAAAAAAATTATCTTCATCTATATTTGTCATTTTGAGAGTGAAACCGAAGCAACGCAACTCCTGAAATCGCAGTACGTTGAAAAGTGAAAATAAGAACATTACATCATGTGAAACATTCCCATTGAATTATTAGTTTTTGTTCAGCCCCTTTTATATTTTAGGACAACAATCAGTAGACACACTGGTATTGATAATTAAAAAAAGATTTTCAATTTTTATTTTGCTTAAGTGTCACATCAACATGAACTCATCAGAATTCAAAAGCTGCCAGATGAAAAAAAAAAGACTTCAAAGAAACTACAATCCATTACAAGTACTTTAAATATATCGCTTTCATATCATTTACATGAATAAAAAATTTATCATACGCACGTTTAAAGTAATTGAAAGGTTTAGATACAATGTTTCAACGAAGAGGTAATTTGCATAGTTTAGTAACTATTCTTATATTTATGCATACACATTTGTACATAGTTACAATAATAGTCAAGAGATTATTTTTGATTGCTGTCAAGTGTTGAGAAGGAAATTATAGGATTGAATTCTTAAATTGTAATTTGAAACGGTAATTATGTGAAGTGGCTTCCATTTAAAGGGCGTATGTTTCGTGACATTCAAATTTTCCCACCGTTTTCCTTATTAATTTTCCATTTCTTTTCTTATTAATAGAATAGTCAGAAACATTTCATTAGTAAGAAGACACTTTGTTTTATTAACATAAGTTGTACAAGAAAAAGCCACTGACTAGTATAAAACTTTTGAATTAAATTCAGTTAAAAATGAGTGCAGAATAAAATGATTAATTTAGCAAAATAGTGAAAGTTAAATAATATCAGCAAGTACACTCATCTTAAACCTGTATATTAGTTGATATATATTTTTAAGAATAGTTTACTCAGTATGTATTCAAGAAATATTTTTTAATGACTTATAGGCAGTTGTTAGGCCAAAATGTACAAGAAAAAAAATTGTTTCAACAAACAGTTATTGTCTTACAGTATACTTTACTAGACAACTTTACAAAAGGTTTACTTACAAAACTTACTTTTTTACTTACAAAAGGTCTCTGCATCATACCAAAGTACCTTTTGTGTAATTCAAGTATCCCATTCGAAATAAATTATTTCAAATTTCTAGAAGCTATTATTGTTTTGAATTACATGTCTTTTCATTTGTCTTAACGTGTTTTTTCTGTTATTTCTATACGCGACATTTTTAATTTAATCTTTGACCGTATGTGATTAATTTTTGCTAATTGATAAAAAGCAAAGTTCCGAAAGAAGAAAATTTAATCATTTCATTATTTACTCTACAGTATTTCATACTGAATGCCTCAGTCCCTTACAACAAATGTCCTTTAGGACGTCCAAGAAAGAAGCTACTAGACTATTTTTTTCCCTTTCATTTTGCATTACTATACCACTTCCTCACTATCATTAATTCTAGTTCTAAAAGTTCTTATTTTTGCGCCAGCTTTTCGCTGATGACTCTCAAAAACCCCTGTTATTAGTCTTAAACACTTGTCCCCTGAAGATACCTCCTTCACCTGCTTTCGCCATTTTGGTGGGAGGCTAGTGGAACAAATTGCCAGTGGGAAACCGAAGTTCTTTTACGAAATGGAACGAAGTCATCCACAGCATTTTCGCGCCATTTTGCCTCTAAGTCGTCCGATTCTTTTATTGGTCTGAGCCAAGTCTTCTTAGAAGTAAAATGACGTGAATCCATCAGAAGTTAATTCATTTTTGCTTCTGAGAACCCCGACTAACTCTTCACAAAAGTGTTTCAGGATAGTTTTTTTATATACTTCGGCGACATCCGACATGTTAGGCCTAGCGAAAGGGATGGGTCAAGTCCGATGTTTAGGATGAAACAGTGGTTTTTAACCGTATCCAATCCGACTTTTTTTCCCTTCTCTTTGATTATTTTGCGTTTAAGTTTCCGGTTTTTTAGAAAGCTAGCTGCAGAATAAGTTCATGATTTGTTAAGATTGCCTTATAATCGCCCGTCCGTTTATTATCTTCGGTAATTTGTCTTTAAGCTGCTTATATGAATGATTAGACTTTTTTTATGTGAGCTTGGGAATTGCTTGTATAATTACAGAAAATTTTAAGAATTATAAAAGCAGAAATATAAATATTGCAAGCATTTGGGTAATCAATTCCTTCTATACATTCCTATTTTTTAACAATTTAAAAGGGAAATTTAAATGGGTCATAGATTCCGAAATTTTTCTTCTTGCTTTGCGAAGATTCTCTTTTTTACACCATAATAATTATTTGCATTCTTGGAATACGGATGCGTTTGATAAGAAAGTATTTTTAAAGCATTCAAAAATTAGTTAAAAATAATTATGCATTGTAATAGGCTAAGCCCGATCTCCGGGTAGGCTGTGGCATCTCAAGCTTGCTCGGTGAAAATTTGAAGGGGCCATCAAAGCTTCATATTTAAAAAAAAATGCTATCACTCATGGGTATAACAGTTTGGGTACACAATTGTAAGACACAATACGTTCAATGGGTAGAACAGCTTGTTAAGACAATAATTTTCATTGCTTTGGTTAACGTATAGTAAAAAAAAATTAATACAAGGTGATTAGAAATAGCCCGTTATACACTCTTAAAACGAACGAGCGATTTTAACTTAGTCTGATTGATTTTCACTCCTCCAGTCTGGAAAATGTACTTCTCCTTTTGGAGAGGATCCTTTGTGTGTTACGCCTCCGACAGGATCACTCCAAACGAGTGATTTTAACTCAGTCTGAGATAATATTCACTCCTTTCCAGCGTCGAAAATGCACTTCTCCTAATGGAGTGGAATTCACTCTTTTGATTTTAAGAGTGTACGTCTCTTGACCCATGACTTGTCCCTAGGGGGAGGGACAAATACCAATACCAGAGCAGACTGTCTTTGCACGAAAGACTTGATAGGACCCAGGTAATCGGTCTACCTTGGTAGGAATTTTTCGATACGTAAAACATAAAATTGGCTAACTGACACAGACACAGATGTAACGATTATGTCACTGCCTTCCATTTACACTTTCCGACCAAAGCAAACAGAGATGAAGATCTTGTCCATCCCTCCTAATTGAGATGTCAAGCGGAAGAAGTGAAAGTCTTGCACAAACACCATTAAATAAATGACTCCATCTCTCTATCCATAAGCATGTGGGTGATTTCAACACGGTAGCACCCTGGATACGAATCACAGATCGCAATCGAGGGAGGAGTGTGCCGAGCAGATGCAGACCACGCGCCTGGTATCGAACCCAGGCCCCTTATTAACCTCTGGCACCAGGAGGTTGTTGGGTTATGTAAGGCCGAAATACGAAATATTATTGTAAAAGGTTTGGGGATGCTTTTTGAAGCAATGGTACATGAGAATAGAGCCCGATCCCTGATTAGGTCAAGCTTCCTTTTTAAATTTAAATTAAAAGGATCCCTCAACTCAAAATCATGCTATCACCTATTGCTTTACCCTATTGAATTAAAAATAAATAATATGAATACAGCAATGTGTTCATACAACAATTCCGCGGCTTTGGTTAATGTATGATAAATACAACCATTTTTAATTTGATACAAATTGGTTGCCATCAGTGCCATTATATGCATATTTATCCATTTGTTCAACATGCATTAGCCTGGGACGCTGTGAGGAGGAAATGACATATTTAATGGTAAGTCTGCACAAATCCAGAGTAGACTCTCACATAAAAGTCCACAAAAGTCCTGATCGGGCCTCCATGTGAAGTTTTGTTAGAAATGCTTTTTTTTTTAAACTTAAATCCACTAATTAAAGTAACAATCAATGTAAAATGAATTTTGAATTGCAAGCTCGTAATTGAAAATGAAGGAAAATTTAATACTTGTATATATTGCTCAAAATTTATTTTATAATTTTCGGGGATAAAAAAAAGCACTTTTATAACTGTTTTTTTTTCTGTTATCCAATGTTAAAGCATATAAAAGTACTTTTGTAATGAAAAGTACTGCAATCGATTAAAGGCTCTCATTACGTCATAGAGGTAAAACAATACAACCTCCCACCAATGGACATTCTATCTGCCCAACTGCTGCAGGTGGACTTCATTACAGAAAATGGAACGATTTTGAACGAAATAATGATAACCGTTTAGAACCGTAGAAACTTGACCTCACCACAGAAATGAGATATTCAATGGGGCTTTAACTGAAACCGAACTCGATCTCGCATAACTCACTAAGACTGGTGGATTAAATTGGGATTAGAGAGGTAATCGAGATATTTTTTGGTGTATTGGGTTCGGTTTTTGGGTGCATATTTAAGGTAGAGATGAGTAATTTCGTGTCCGTTAAAAGTGAGCAAATGTGGTAAATTGAAGCCTAGTGTAGGGTTCTTTTAGCTTTTAAGTTTAAGATGTAATTTTTTTTATTTATTGACAAATAAGATGCTAATTTTTAGCATTAAATAATGCGAGACAAAAATTAGTATTTATTAAAAAAAAGGATAAAATCAGTTATATCATTATTGACTGCTGCTATAACTACTGTTTTAAAACGCTTTGGTCTTTGTAAAAAAAAAAATTTAATTAAATTAAAAGTACTTTTTGGATAAGTTAAATTGTAAACATGTGATTTTAAACATGCATCCTAAAGTAAATGAATGACTTTCTTAAAATCTATGAACGATGAGAAGTATTACATTTTGTAATTCACACACTATCTAAATAATGCATTTGATACAATTTGGTTTTAGGGATCAAAGAGTTAGAAAAAGGCACTAGTAAGAATTATACAATAGGCTCCCTCTTGACCAGTCTCCGTTATTACGAAACTATTAATATCGGTTCTTCGTTCTATTACGAAACAAGATTTATTTAGCTGATTTTATCAATCAGCTAAATAAATCTTGTTTCGTTAACGATTCTCCATTCATATGATGCCAATAACAATAGAGAAACTATTTCATATCGATCCAATCATATACGTATTCAAGTTTTCGATTTTCTTGACTTCTACAAAAATAAGTAATGGATTTTTAATTGTATGTTACTCATGTATGTTGCTTGAATGCATCGAATAATATGCCACATCACTTTAATTATGAATTTGTTTATAAGGCAAACAAACACGGCTTAACAATAACGGCAAGTGTTAAAAATATAGTCTTACACTAAATTACAACTATTAGGATTATGACCTTGGCCGAATAAATTATTTTATGTTCCCCACATTCTATACTTAAGGTAGGCGAATACCCAAAATTCTAAAATTTTTACTATTACTTTAATCTTTTCCAAATTTGGCATAGTGATTTCAAATATAATGAACAATTCTTTTGGGGCAATTTTTTTTATTTAAATATAATTGATTTATTTTAAATGGTGTTTTTCAACTAAAAAAAGGGGTTTACGACAACACTTCTAGGATAAAAAGTTTTACATTAATTTACCTGAAATTTTTTACAGATGCTATTTCAATATATATCTGTGCCATGAACCTCTAACATCTGGTGTAAGTATACAAGATTTTTTTAAAAAAATGTCCAACTGTAAGTTAATTGAAAAAAATCCTTTTTTTTGTGGTTAATTGACAAAATTTTTCTTAATAACTTTTTTTCTTGTAATTTGGATGTAACTCTACACTCTTAAAACAAACACTCCCAATTTACCTCAGTCTGAGGGGATTTCACTCCTCCAGACTGGAAAATGCACTTCTCCTTTTGGAGTGGATCCTTTGTGTGTTAAACCTCCGAAAGGATCACTCCAAACGAGTGATTTTAACTCAGTCTGAGAAAATATGCATGCCTTTAGGGTGCCGAAAATGCACTTCTCCAACTGGAGTGGATTTCACTCTTTTGTTTTAAGAGTGTAGAGGGTCATTGCATTTATCAGTTCAAAACAAAGAATGTAACACATAATAAATGTTCATAGGATGAAAATTTAATGTGGTAGACTTGTTGGCGTAAACCTCATTTTTTAGTAGAAAAACACCGTTTAAAATGAATAAATTATATTTAAATTAAAAACAAAGCCTACATAGTATTATCCATTATATTTGAAATCACTATGCCAAATTTGGAAAAGATTAAAGCAATAGTAAAAATTTTAGAATTTTGGGAAATTTTGGGTATTCGCCTACCTTAACACAATACCTAAAAATGTATCTGACACCTTAGACAACGTCCCTTATCAGTCTACAAAATGTCCCCGACCCCTAGTCCTGTCAAAACAAGGGAGGGTCATCACTCTAACAAGGTGTTGTTGATAGCTGTGAAACCATATATCTTTTCGAGAAACACCCGATCTTGGAATATGTCTATACGTTTAACAACTTATACCTTACAAAACATCAGGAATTGTTCCTAGTTTTCTGCTGGATGTATCCATTCGGTGTTTGGATTCTCTCGGCAAAATTAAATCTCTTCGTACTTAAACATCGACAGAGAGCTCAGATTCACTGCAATCGTTGCAATCTGAGTTGTCAAAATTAGTAAAGAAAGCTGCCAAGATGGTGCCATAAAAGAAGTTCTGAAGTGGTTCTCAATTCTGGAGAATATGCCGAGTTTGCAAAAGGCATGATCCACCAATGAAGCAGCCACGAAAAACAAAAAACCTAAAGTCGGACAGACGGACCATAATGTTCAAAAACCACTTTAATTTACAGAGTGTCCGTAAGATAATGTCCGAATTTTAATGGCACATTACAGGAGTTTATTTAATACTAAGTATAACAAAGTGAATAGATAATGAATAGATGACACTGCAACTGTGAAAGCGATGTAGTGGTACAAGCGCATGCGCTTACCTGAAACTGTTGGAGTTATTCTTTAATCGTCACCTTCAACCACAATAGCTGATGCTATTGCAATTTGAACTCGGACATTCTTTTACGGACCTGTGCCTGTAGAATCAGTACCCTCGAAAACATTAAGAAAACACAAAATCTCAATTTCGTACTTTCGACCCCATCCCTATCACAATACTTTCGTTACCTCATATTTCAGACGAGACCATTATTAATGAAAAAGGTATTTGATTATTGTGACCTTTAATATCTTTATTTAAGTCTATGACCTCTGAAATTTTTAATGTTCCCTACATTCCATACTGAAAACAATACATAAAAAATTTATCTGACACCTTAGACAACGTCCCTTATCAGTCTACAAAATGTCCCCGACCCCTAGCCCTGTCAAAACAAGGGATTGCCATCACTCTAACAAGGTGTTGTTGATAGCTGTGAAACCATATATCTTTTCGAGAAACACCCGATCTTGGAATATGTCTATACGTTTAACAACTTATACCTTACAAAACATCGGGGATTGTTCCTAGTTTTCTTTTAGATGTGAAAGAATATAACGTCACATGAGTTCCCAACCGGTGGTACGCGTACCACTGGTGGTACGAGGGAACATTTCAGGTGGTACGCGGGAATGATGTGAGCAACATGATGCTATAAATAGCTTCTGTACGCATATGCAGTGAGCACGCAAATATATTACTCATTATTTTAAACATCAACATTATATTAAAGAGGAAATCTTTAATTAACTTCTGGATCGGATTTTGCCGAGTTTGTACTATTTTGTATTTACATGTTTTTATCCCTATAGGTAATAAACAAAACTGTAAATTAATACCATTTTAATGTTTTTATTTCTCCTTTACTATAAGCATGTAATAAATAAACAAATATCTAACCATTAAATGCGAAGTTTTTTTCAGGAATTTTACTGGAAAAATTAATAAATTAAAAATTAAAATATTTAGGTGTGTTGGTACACCAAAAATTTTTAAAAAGTCAAGTGGTACGCAGGTGAAAAAAGGTTGGGAACCCCTGTCTTATGGTATTGTTTATGGATGCTAGGCATGGAATATTGCCTATATACAATGTAGAACATTAATTATAATAAAGTTGCCCTATTTTGACTTTAATAGTACCTTGGAGAGTAAGAGGTTTAAGTTATTTTGAAGAAATATGTAGCTACGTGTCGAGAGAAGAACCTCCATTTAGTGTAATGCAATAATCAACAAACTGTATGTTTAATAAAAGTACGGTTATTTTGTTTTTCATTTGTTGTTTATTATCATTATTTATTGAATTTTTTAAATTATTTGGGTAAACGTTAAAGTATTTTTAAAATGGAGTCTGTGTTCTAGGGTCTTCAAAAATGCATTTCGAAATAAGCTTTTGAAATGAACACTGTTGAAAAGTTTGGTAGAAGATTTCACTGGATTCTTGTAACTTTCTAGCTGCCACGTGATTTTAACGATTTTGTGGTAAAAACTCAACTTTGATACTCCTCAAAAAAAAAAAGATAAATCAAGGCTCTAAATATTGGTGGTAGCTAGAAAGTTCCATTATTCTGGCGCAATCTTGTACATAATTTTTTAACTGTGCTTACTATAATAAACTTACTATACCAAAACCGAGCTTAAGTTTGCAGCAGAGAAATGTACTGAGCGGAAGAATCTTGGTAAACAACCCGTCTGGCGCCGCAAAATCGCGTACTCTGATTGGCTGCTCCTTTCAACCCTGATATTCGTGCGCCCTGTTACGTCAAAATCGAAGGAAAAAAATAATTAAAATAACACTCTAACTGAAGCTAAACTAATAAAAATAATAAATTTATGTCTTGAAATAACAAATAAATTTGTTTATTGAATGTGAAATACCTTTTTGTATTCGATTCTCGCACTCAAAAATGAGAACTATTTACCCTTTTTCTCTTAGAACATTTGTATACTGCAAACTTAAGGTCGGTTTAGGTATAGCTCATGTCAGAATTATAACAAATACGCAAAATAGCTGCATTTACAAAACAACCAGCAACTATTTCTCCAAATTTTAAAAACAAATCCAGTCACACCAGACCTTAAAAACAAGCGGATTACTTACAGGAAGAGAGGTATGTATTCCTCCGCAACATTGCGAAGTTCCGATTACCGCTGTCGATAAGTCCACAGATTTGCACCAGGATAAAAAGAGGTTTTTACAGGGGGGGTCAGGGGTCACAAACAGTCGATTGTTTGAAGGAAAGGCGACAAATTGTTTACTTGGGACATGAGAACATAGTTTGGGGTGAAAGCCCTGGGAGACATTTGTTAAGTTTTAAATAAATGTTCTCTTGTATGGTGTTGAAAATATGCATTGTGCACATTTTTGTGATTTTGATGCTTACCTTGATTAACCCTCAGTTGTAATTAAAGAAATTTGTATTCAGAAAATATGTTTTAAATTTGGTATTCCTCTAAAGACATATTTTATCTTAAGCAGTTTACTTATCAGACACACAAACTTAGTTCATGTTTAAGAATTTAGAGCATGTTTGCTAATCAGTGTTATGTTTCTGACAAAATAGACTTATAAACTTAATCTCAATTTTTCTAGTTCCAAACATTTGTTATTTAATAAATACTTATTGGCAGGGGCGGCGCCCTTGTTGGGAATTTAAATCTTTAATTCTTTTAAATCGGAAACCACTGACGCCATTTAGATATTATCCTCCAGCATTTTCAAACTAAAACATTTCGGAAATAAGAAATTAACCCTGGAAAGAAAGGGACATCCCAAGTCAAATATATCAAAAATCACGTTTTCGTATATACACTCTCGTAATCGTATAATAGTGTCTTTAAAAAATTGTTTCCCAATTGGATAGAATAAAAAGAATCATGATCACATTGGTCATGTTATTTTAGAATCAATGTTTAGTAACAATTTCAAAGCTTTACAACTATGAAAACTGCGTGCCTCAGGCATATAAACTCTGGGATTTATAGTTAGTACTTGTATGTTTCTTGATCAGAGGCTTGTTTCAAAAATCAAAAAGTCTTAAACATTTTATTTCATTAATTTTTCTACCACCCATTATTTGTTATTTAGATACTTTCTGGGTTTTTTAAGTTTTTTTTTTGTTGGTGCTAGTTTAATCGGAAACCAATGACATTTAGATCCTTATCCTTCCTTACCTTCAAAATAAAAACAATTCGGAAGTAAGAAATTAAACACATCCTGGAAAGAAAGGGACATCGCAAGTCAAATATATCAAAAATTACACTTTCGTATCCTTTATAGTGGCGTGTGTGCGGTGTTTGTAATTGGCGTCGCCGGAAACTTGTTGCCAAGTCACCCGTATAACACGTCCTTTCAAAGTCGTCCTTACGTCAGGTGTTTAAACGTTTTTCACCTGCGCGAAGCGTCTTTCGCGCCAAAATTGCACGCGTGCCTAAATCCGCGATCAGCTGTTTTGATGATTTTGGCGCGAAAAAGTTAGCATGCGGCTTTTGCTGTCAGTGGTATTGATAAACAAATATAGGGTTTTTAGTTTTGGTTTATTGATTATTTTTCAAACTGAAGGATAAGACAAATTGGCCTGGCCGAAGCGTAAACGTCATAAAAAAAAGCTTACCCTTCGGCAAATTTGACTGCATGAGATTAAACTTGTGAACGAATTAATATTTTAGTGTATGTAGTAGTATTAATATTTTATGTAGTATCAAATGATAAAACCATTAACGACTGTTTTGTGAACACTGTTAGCCCCTTCATTTCTGTAAAAACTTTAATTTTTAGTTTTTAAAATTCGTTTGGCCTCAACAAACTTTTCAGGGCAACGGTTTTGTCTTTTATTTTGTTTACTTTAATAAACTTTTTTAAAAGAAAGCTCATTTTCGTAAAAGCAAATGTTCTTATACCAATGGTCGTCAAACAGTTAAAAAGATCAATACTTTAAATTTTAGCTAAAATATGCTTTTGACATGTTTTTTGTTATGTACGTTTCTTGAAAATGTAATAGTTCGGACGTTTGCATATCCCTCAGAGGGACAAAGGGGGTCAAAACTATTTGAGAAATTAAATTCTTTTAGAGGTAAAAATATACATTTTTGGTGTGCCATGAATAAAAAAAAACTAATTCAGTTTATTTTAGGATTAATAAATATACCTTTCTAACGTTTGTTTTAATCCAAAATACCCTTACTGAAAAATTTTCTACAAGACCTATGAAATCTGCCTGGATCTCTTGATACATAATTTTTTATTAATAATGGAATATAAATTTGCAATAATGGAATATAAATTTGTGATATAAGTAACTATTTTAGCCTATTATAAACAATCAACTCTCGAAGTTTCAATCACAAAAGTAAAACAAATTAATTTCAGACATGAAAACAAAACCTTGCCTCAAGTGCATGACACTTCCTCTGCGGCAAGTGGCTTCCGCCACTTGACTCATTAAGGTTCTTTTGCCTGCAGGCTCGCGCCTAAAAATGAACCTCTAGGTCAGCACCTGTGGAATAAAAATGGAATGTTATATACAACCATCGGAGTGTGCACGACTCTCGCTTCATCGAATTCACCTGCGTATGATTGTATGAGGAGGAATGCTGCATGTTCGGAGGGTGTTTATGTACATACATGAATGATTCTTTATAGTCTCTCTATTTTTGTTAAATTCTTCGTTATTTCAATTCTTAATTGAAAATTTAAATTATAAACTATTCACCTGACGATCTTAGCACTCCCTCTGCACGGGGTATTATTCATCAGTCTTTTTGGCTGTACGGACACATTTTCAAAGGTCTTTGTGTACAATGTACATACAGTCGAATGATTCTTCAATATGCGTCATCAAAGTATGTACTTTCGTGAATAATTTCATTAGTATTAAAGTCTCCAGAATGCCATTAGTTTTCTTTACGGAAAATTTAAATAAGCTTAGTGCTTTGGCTTGCGTTGAAAATATTTTTTCAGGGAATTAAGTCGTCGTCGCACTAGAGCTATATGAAGGGCATTGGGGATGGGTGCCATAATTTTGGGCCATAGGTCACGTAACTGTCGGACAGCTAAATATTCACCCAACGAAACTTTAAGGGCGACATCGTACGGGGCGTCGAGACTTTAAAAGCATATTTTACGTGTACTCCTCAACATGGGAAACTCGCACAGATGACACCCAAAAATATCTCCTTGCAATCTAGCAGGCTCAGAACAACTCTCCTCCACCCTCGCTCGCCGTGGGAGATCACGGGAAGTGTCTTCCCCAACAAGCCAAAACAGACATCAAACTGCCCTTCACATGTACATAATAAGGGGGCATTTTTGGGGTAATTTCATGTAATTTCGTAAACAGAACGTCAAAAGAGGACTTGGGTGGTTGACATATCCCGAGGGTGTGGGACACGTGATTACAGTCTTCTGTGTGCTTTTAATTGGTGGTCTCGTTAAGTTCTGTTGTTTGCATGGGAATGGCTTTATTGAATATTCTCATCTGGTAATTTGCCTCCTTGACTGTACTTGTAACTGTGTTTCTTGTGTGTGTCTCGGGAAGGTTTAGCTGTAACTGTAATTGAAATATGGGTCACCTAGGGAAGGAATTTGCTCCACTTGATTTTTTATGTGTAAGGATGTGTTTTGTTTGTTTTTCTCAGGTTGAGGAAATTGAGTATTATTAGAATTAATTATATTGGTTCGGAAATTAGTTTAAATGTGGATTCTATCTCACTATAGATAGTCAAATGTCCTTCTGTTAAGTAGTCACGTAATAATGTTATTACCCGGTAAATGACGATGTTTTTGACATTCAATTTCAGAAATGCAGTGTTTGTCAATACGGAACGAAAATTAAAAAGTTAGAAAAAATATTTCTGGGGATTTTTTAGGTAAACAAACAAATAAACCGTATCGAATTGCAGATTCAGTCGATTTATGTTTTAAGCAAATAGCTACAGCTCAATAATTAATATCTCTAACTTACTAACTAAGGTAGTTCAATCTCAAATATATATTAGCAATGTTTTTATATTCATTTCATTGATATTAAGTTAGTAGAATTTTAAAACAGCAATTCTTTTTATCCAATTAAACCCATAATTAAAAGTAAAACACATTTGAAGTTTATAGAAAACAAAACATTTGCGAAACATTCGCTCAAATGATCAACCATTCCTCAACCAATCATGAACTGGCGAAGCCCAATATTCGGCATGGCCAGATTTGTGTCCGTGATTAATTTTTCGGCTTTAAAATTATCATTATTTTTTTTAAAATATCATATCTTATTTACTTTTCTTTTATTTGAAAAAATATTTAAAAAATTAAAACAGACTATTTACACAACTTTTCATCACTACATAGTTGAGTAACAAACTTAACTGCAAAATGCAAACTCTTTTTGTGACTACTTAGGATTGAAACCAAAGTGTTCAATTTGTACCACTCAGCATAATATGGCCTTCACTCTATGAATGATTACAACTTACAATTAAATTATGCAACACATAAATATTGGTTACGCAAAAAATGAATTATATTTAGAAGAATTCCACCAGGGGGGGGGGAGGAACTGCTATTCCTTTTGCCACATAATTGAATTTGATATTTTCCCCCAAACTAAATTTAGCTAATGCCTTTCTATTCCAAGTTTCCCAATGAGAAATAACGGAAAGAATATAAAAGTGAGCGATGGTTCACCCGAGGAATTTGAGCAATAATGAACCAATCCAGAATTAATCTTACACCAGTTTACACCAAACCTAAGAGTTAAGTTTATCGATGAAAAGACTAGATTGCTTTTCAAGCAAAGTAAAGTAACTCCATAAATGATACATCCCAATTAACTTCAAAGCACTTTCGCTGCAAGAAAACGTGACCATAAAAAATTGGAACAATAGCTTCCTTTTCTTTTTAATACTTTCGATATCTTGTAAAACAAATTATATTCGGAACCTTCTTGATAACAGGGCGTCTTCGTTAATGCATAATAGCTAATTTCCTGGATGACGCCTTTTCTACACGAGTTTTACACGCGTGTCACCTTTTAAAAAGGTTGCGGAAATTTGATACTTTGTGTCCTTATTACACGGTTATGTAAGAAAGGTAATAAGAAAGTCTAGTGTGGTGTCATCTAGTGTGTAGTCAATTTCATTTATTGTGGTGGGGATCATTGAAAATCACTTTCAAATAGTTTTGCAAGTTGGAAACCGTTGTAGATGCAAATTATTTCTAGAATCAATAAGGATATTCATTTTATGAGTGAAGCCTATAAAATAGTATAATTGGCTTGCCCAAATTTGTTGGGTGATTAACTTTTCGACAATGGATTCACAATTAAATCTTTATGAATCATTTATAAATATCAAATATTATATTTTTACCCCAATTAAACTTAATAACATTAATTACCCTTTTCACATATTCTTCATATCATATAGTACTTTAACATTCCAACTACACCCTGTCGGCGACAGTCGCCTAGATCACTAGTTCCCACAGAAACTTTTCAGAGTCATCGTAGCTTTGCACCTTTTCATACGAATAATCTTAAATTTGATTGGTCGGTGGAGGAAAGCTGGACATTCCTAGCCATTTTTGTGGATCACATTCTCTTGTTGACTAAGACGACCAGTCTCTCCCGATGTTTAACTCTTAAATGACTTAATTTTGTCCAAGCTTCCCTGTCGACTTATTTTACATACATAACTTTTGTTTCAAAAAGTAAAAAAGAGGGAATATATTTTCAGAATTATATAGATAGTTGAATAACAAGCTGAACTTTTGCGAAATGCAGACCGTCCAGTCAATTTAAGGGGTCACAGGAGTCTTAAAAATGTGCAAAGAAGGAACTACAAAGCATAGTTTGATCTTTCATGTAATTTTTTAACTACTCAACATACAAGTATAATTTTTTGATATGTAATTCTAAAAGATTTGTTTAATATAAAACAAATTTTAAAATTTATGAAACTTTAACCAAAACTAAAATAAATAATAACAAACATAACACTATTTGAACACATTGTGATTAGGCTTGCGCGGCAAATTTTGAGGTCAAAATTGAAGGCATGACCAAGAAAATGACTTTATATTGTACAAATATGTACAAACAAAGACTTATACCTAAATTCTCAGCTCATTTTTTTATTAGAAATTATTTTAAGAACTTTTTTTCTAAAAAAATTAATAAAATTTTTAAAATTTTGATTTTAATTTTTTTCAAAAATCATTTCTAATTAAAATTGAGCTGATAATTTAGGTATAAGTCTTTGTTTGTACATATTTGTACAATATAAAGTCATTTTGTTGGTCATGTCTTCAAATTTGACCTCAAAATTTGCCGCGCAAGCCTAATCACAATGTGTTCAAATAGTGTCATGTTTGTTATTATTTATTTTAGTTTAGGTTAAAGTTTCATAAATTTTAAAATTTGTTTTATATTAAACAAATCTTGTAGAATTACATATAAAAAATTATACTTCTATGTTGAGTAGTCAACAAATTACATGAAAGATCAAACTATGCTTTGTAGTTCCTTCTTTGCACATTTTTAAGACTCCTGTGACCCCTTAAGTATTTCTACTGCAAACTTGATAATCGTGGCTCTAGTATGAAGCACGAAGGCTATTGGTGAGCATTAATATTAAGTCCACTACGACTAGTTTAACGTAATTACTTATGAAATAGCAGACAATACTCTAAAACTATTCAGCTGCAAGCTCTTATTTTTAGACATATTTAAAGTCTTATTCATCGTACAAAACTTTCAGAATTGATCTTAAAATCTAAAATTTCCTTCCTAGTTAAGAGAAGATATATATTTATCGAGTATGAATGTTAAAATAATTTTCTTTATAAGGACTATGACTTATCTTTGAATTTTGTTTCTGTACCGCACTTGTTAATCTTGAGCATACACTAAAATGTATTCTACAAGGCAAAAAATTCGGAAGATTTTAAACATAAAACTAAATTTTAAAATTGGTATTAGAGGAAACTACAATAATTCCAAGAAACTATTTTATAACAACGTTTGTTTGATGAGTAACCGTAAATTTCAGTTTGATTAACACTACTCCCCTCAAACTTCGAGATTTTAGTTTTACTTATACACGTAATGTCAATATATCTTCGAGGATAGTATAAATAAACGTTGCACTGAAATTTGGGGTAATGATAGCATTTAATGAATAGTGATAATACAAACTAGGTTCTAAAAAAAATATAGGTGTGATTTTTATGATCGTGTAAAATGTTAGATTAGATTTCAGATTATGCTTAAGTAAAACCAAGGACATGCAGAATGAAGGTCAAAATGTTCTTTATTAAGACAACTTTAGAAAACTACAGAATAGTTAACAATGTACTGTAATAGCAGCAAAGGAAAAAATATCTTGAGCAATATTGCAACCATGACAAGTCCTGAAAGCTAGCATCTAGCCGTTGCAGTTTCCATTCACTTTGAAAAAGTAGTGGCCGTCTTGCAATTTTGTGGAGCTTTCCATTCTCATGAAAACAAGATATTTTCGTTAGTGATACATAAAACGTTTAAATATACCTTGCATTGTTGGTTTGTCATTAAACAGTGACGAATTTTAGATACCTTGAGACTGCCAATAGCTTTAAAAATTAATATTTAAAGTACTATAAGACGACATTTAGATCTTTTGGTTCTAGTGCGTTTTAACTTAAAATATTAAAGCAGTTGAAACTCGGGCAACTTATACGAATTACTTTTTGTGCCCTAAACCAAGAGTTTAATTTATAGTTTCCATATAACTGTAGTCATTAATTTCAATAGTACATCCAAGGTAATCGGAGTAACATTAAACTTCAACTGCACTTTTAAAAACGTTAACAAATAAGGACTAAAAATTAAGAACACGTTCAAAGTTTACACTAGCATGTGGATTGTTATAGAAAAGTTTTAAAAATTAAACATGGCACAAATTACAATTCAATATTAAACTGCATTTTCGCGTCTCATCTTAATTGCTAGCGAACTAAACTCGTGAAATAATTTAAAATTAAATAACAAACTAGCTAAAGCAACCTAAATAATACTCCCATTTCTGAACCATTTCAAAAATGCCTAGCATATTTGAAATAAAGTTAGAAATCGAAGGTAGAAAGGCTGGGCGACTGGTTCACGAGAATAGCCAAATAAGGCTAGTCTCGTGAACCAGTCGCCCATGGGATGGGCCAGCAGGCCCATCCCTGGGCCAAGTTAATTGGAAAATTTAACTTACACACACATTTGGATAAAAGTTCTCGGGAGTTGACAGGAATCAGTCAAAGCTGTGGCGCAGCTGGTCAGTCTCCAGTTCTGCATTGTCCCGTCTCAAAATGCCTCACAACCGTAGAGGTTACGTCCAACAGGACAGGAAAGCACTAAAAAGAAGCATTTAATTCATGAAGGCGGCAATTAAAATAAATAAGAATTAGTTATTTAATTAATTATTATATAATTAATAAGAATTATTTAAGCAATTGGACATAGTCCCGGAACCTCACAATCAAATATAGACAAGCTATACAGTCATCAAGCGTAGTAAAAAATTTACAAGGTGCCATTAAACTTCAGAAACATGCTACTTTTCCTGGTCCTGGAATAGAATTCTGATTATAATCTTACAAGTGAAGCTATTCAAATTAATGCATTGCATTTAGTAACTGAAGAATTCATCTTATCAGCACTGAAGTTTACAGGAGCGTTGACTGCCATCAAAGTTGTAGCTCATTCTGCAGTGCTCTCTTCCACAAACAGCGGAGGTTACATACAACATGAAATGTCACTAAAAAGTAAGGAGTTTTCAGTTTATGAAAAGGTTACCTTTGAAAGTCCAGGAACCTCAGTAAAAATAGCTATAAGAACCTAGCTATAATGTTAAAATTAAAATAAAAAATTACAAGCAGCATTTACTTTCTACTTTTTTTAAAACTTAGAGATAAAGGTCTTACTAAATTGTTAGAAAATTCGTTGATTAAAACATTTCATAGCGTTTAAATTTAGTTTATTGCAATATTTCTATACGTACTGTCAAACAGCGTCTAAAAGCACAAAGAGTATTAATTTAAAAGAAAAACATGCTTACCTATCAGTACAGATTGAATATACCTCGGAAAGAAAAGTCCTTACAGGATCTGATGGACATCAGAATAAATCTTGCGGAAGTTTTTTTTAGATGCCAACTAGAAAAAATGAGTGTGGAGTGCTTCCTCTATTTATATAGTGTGTGAAAAACGCTGCTTGCAAGAGATTAGATGCGTGATTTACATGTAACCCATGTAAAAAAATATTACTTTTAAATATTTTGGAGATTGGTGGAGGTGAATAATCGCACTAGAGCTTTGTGATTGGATATTAATGAGTTATGAGCCATTCTTTTGAATTGGTTTGCTTTTTGCTGAATACATGTTGCACTACAGCTACATATGAGACTATTTCTGATGAGTTAGAAGACAGAAATTTTTTTTATTGCCGACCCGGCAGCTCTACGGTTAGGGAGCTTGCCTTCGGAGCTTTTGGGTTCGGGTTCGAATCCCTGTAAGGCATGGCTGTTTGTGTTTGTCCCGAGTATATGCAGAGTACGTGCTTGTTAAATCTGTTAGGTCCGAAAGTTCTGTGGGTAGTCATTGCGCAGTTTCCCACGGGTACAGGTCCCGGAAAACTATCCCCCGCCCCCTTCAGGGACATGTCTAAATTGTGGAGGTGGCGCGCGATAGATGGCAGCATCTGTCACGTATGTGTGTGTTTTGTGTCTGTCGTACGTGACCAGGGTTTATAAGCGGGTCTCTGACCAAGCAAACAGCCCGAAAATATATGTCTACCAACCAACCACATAGGGTGGCATGAGGGGCCCGATGGCCGAGTGGTTTGGATCGCAGGCCATAACGCTAGCAGTCCGTGCGCTGTAATGGGTGCGGGTTCAATTCCCGCCTTTGCCTTGGGTTTACTTCCTTTCTCAGAATCAAAATTATAAATTAACTAGCACTTGTGCCTTTCTATTCGGGCTCCGTATAGTGACCCAATGTTTTCCGATGGCAGCTCAGTACGAGTCGTTCCTCTACCCTACTATAGAACTCTTTGGGAAAGTGTTCAAAAACATTTTTTTTAAAGAATTACCACCATCCAAAACGCATTGAAAACACAGTCTTTATTTCCGATTTTCGACTCCATCACAATATTCTTAACTTATTTTCCATATTAGGTAACTGAAGGTAATAATAAAAATCATAAATAAAATTACTTAAAAAAAGTTGTCCTTGTTTCCGTTCGGAAAAAGGAACTTTTTCAATTGTCTTTTCAGAGATCAGCAAAAGGTCAAGAGCAACTGTCTGTCTTTCCTTAAAAAAAAAAAAAAAAACGAAGGCGCGGTCGAACAAAAAAATATCTGAAACTCTTTTCTTCAATCGAAGAGTACCTTTTATTTTTTTTTATAAACTTTTTACACAAAAAATTTACCCCCCTCCCGTGATGATACCATTTCGATATCATTTATGGTTTTTTTAGTTACATAAAAAACATGATGTAACAGAAAGGGGCAAAATGTAATAATCATCATCTTGAAAGTTTTGTTCTTAAATTGTTATGGTTTTGACATAGAATTGTTTTGCTCGCTTCGTTGTGGATTCCTGGGTGGCCAATTACAGCGACATATGCTGGATTTAACCACAGAAAGTTTAGTTTTTTTTTATTCGTTAAACGTATTAAACTCTACAATTTGTTGATGTGTAATTGAAAGGGTTTTCATATGATTGATCAAACGGTACCAAAGATTTTTTTAACTGTAGGTAGTTGCTTTTTTCTTCTAAGAGAATGTACTCGCTAGCAGCTTAATACATAGCATAGAACATAGATGAAAGAATAACTAAACAAAGAAAAAGATTGAAAGAGATATCGATTTTTTTTATATATACAGAAGAGTGTTAAGAATTTTTAATAATTTCAAATTGTTTTTCATACCAAATTTTTTTTTCGTGGAGAATGTACTCGCAGTATAATGTGTAGCACATTTTTTTAAAAAATAAACTAAGAATATGATTGAAATGGAGAGACTTTTATCTTCAAAAAAGTTTGAAAGATGGGGAGAATTTTAATTTTTTTAAAAATTGTTTAACAAAATAAAAGCTTTCAGAAAAAAAATGTTGAATATTATTTTAGAGAAATTGTGTTAAGCAGTTCTATACTCTATTATTTATTCTGCTTTAACAAAATAAAGGAGCATAAAGATACACTTTCATTTTGTTAAAGCAGAATAATTGTAATTTATTCAAAAGCACTTCTAACAAAATTTAAAATTCGCCGAGGTTAGTGCATTTATTATTCATTTTCCATAATTCAATTCTTCGATTTACAACGAAAATTTATCAAACATTATCAAATAATAAGTGCAAATGAGAAAAAAAATTATGAAAACTAATAAATAGGAAAATTTGGAGAAGAGGTTCTTTTTAAGTTACTGCCCGGAAGCGATTTTTTTTATATATATATAATGTACAATGACAGCACAAATTACGAAAATTCTATTACATGTTATTTCACTTGGGAATATTAATGTGTAAGATAAACCCCCACACCCCGTTCCCAACACACATCAAAAGAATTTCGGCATCTCCCACGTTAGAGGCATGAGAAAAATCCAGATCCAAAAAATACATCAGATGTCATTCTCATAACATTAAAAACTACATTATAAATGACACAGCACGACTTTTGTATTACAAAACGATCTCCAATTTAACCCCTCTATCTAAACTAATTTTTCGCTGTCGATTACATGTTTCCTGTAAGTTTCAGGAAAATAAGTGTAACGGGATGTTATTTTTACCCGTTACTTTGAAACTTTAAGAAGTAAGTTTTTTTTTTAAAGTCTTGGGTGGATCTTTTTCGGCATGGTTCTTTTTTTTTCAATTTATTATTTTTTTTTTAATATTTAAGAATCAAAAGAAATAATATGTTTTTAAACTTTTTTTTTTCAATCTGAAAATGCTAATATCTCATGAAATGTAGGATTACTGTTAGTGCTTTTGCAAAAATTTAGTTTATATTTAGTATAATTTTTCCTTAAAAGGGATGGTCTTTTTTTAAATATAGATTTCAAGATCAAGGCAATCGAAAACTTATTTTGACTTTTGGGTCTATTATGAGTACCGCCTAATTAAAATAAAAGACCTAAGTTATGCTCGAAAATATGTAAAAATTTGTTTTTATATATATCTGAGAATTCTTAAACTGCTTTATTAAAAACCTTAAAAAAAATCAGCTATATTTTTCTCAAGGTATCTCATCAATTGTGGCCGGTACAGTAGTTTTTGTGATATTGTCATTTTAGTTTTAAATGTAGTATGAGTTTTAAATTGATTTATAAATTATAACCTCTGCTATTTTCGCTTTATTTCAACTATTTGAAGAATAATAATGTGTGTCAGCCATTTTAAGGTTGTTTAAAATATTACATAAATTATCATTCAATTAAAAAAAATATTCTACTGCTGCTATACCGATTTTATTCTACTGCTACTCTTTCGGTGAAAAAAAAAAGGTTTCTGAAAGAAAAAACTACATAAACTGGAAATAGCTAGCCAGAAGGAAAGACATAAACTTAACATCCCTCAATATCTAAACATTTTTATGAATCCAACAATGGCTACCTTTCTGTCGCCACGCTTGGCTGCATTTTCACCGGAAAAGCACCTGTTGGCGAATTAATGTATCGGAGTTTTACTTTCAATTGGCGACCGCTCAGTGAAAATTTCCCACTCTTATGCACAGTTATGTTGTACAAAATGGCCGTTTTGGTATGGTCGTGGGAGTTATATATATGTATTATTTTATAAGGGAAGGATAGAAAAGGAAAAATGTGAGAATTTTGTATTTGGGGTGATTTAGATAAAGGGGAACATTTGGTTGGTGAAATGTTTTTTTTTTCGATGGGAAAATATTTATGGAAAGCATATAAAAAATAAGAAAGTTGTTAATTTGTATTTTTTTCAGTTTTGAAAAAGTAATGTGAATTGGTTGTATTTTGTTAAAAAAAAATCGAGTACATTTTTATGCTGAGAAAAAAGCAGAGGAACGAAATTGTTACAACACATGATCAGGGGAACAAATGTACAGTGAAAACAATGTGTATTTCAATCGAGATTTGTGTACACATTATAATCACACACAAAAATAATAATTTGTCTAACTGTAGGTGTACTTACCTACATTTAGATAAATTATTATTTTTACTTTCAATTATTTAATATGAAACATCAGGTACAAAATATATTAAAACAACTTTGAAATATAATTGAACAGGGATTAAGCAACTATATGTAATCATGCGAATTAAAAACGTAATTTTACTTTTGAAGGAAGATTCTTTATATGATTCTGCTCAATATTATTTATAATTTAAATGTTATGACCCTCCATCATAAAATAAAAAAAGAGTCAAGAAATGAATCAAAGTAGGTGTCCTCCTGAAAATCAACTACTTTTTAATTTCACTATGAAAGTAAGCAAATTGCTAATATCTTCTATTAAGAAAGAAGCCAACATTTGTGTAGTTTAAAATTATTTGTTGTCATAAAAGAAAAACTGGAAATCGAATTTTTGAAGTGAAAATCTAGGTTGCAGTCAGTAGACGAGTAAGTAATTCTATTTCAGATCTTAGGTCAGATTATCAGGTGAATGCTTTTCTTAAGCCAAATACATAGAAGCTTTAAATTTAACAAGAATTTGCTAGTTGACTCGGCCATCGGCATCTTCAGTCTTAAAGGTGTAATATATGACGTAAAACTGATTGTTTTTGAGGGTTTTGATATTTTCAAATGTAAATTCTAAGATATGCATCAGCTTAGTATACAGGTGAAAAGAGTAGCCGACATAAAACTTTTTAATTTATACAAAAAAAAAATTACCTATACTACTATAATTAAAATTACCTAGGTATAATATTTTCTTTTATCGTGTCAATGACGATGCCGAAATGTGAAAGTTAAGCTAAATGAAACCATGTGTTTTGATAATTACTTCTGCAATTTTTTGAATATTAATGTCATAAAGATCTACTGATGATGGCATAACTATAATATGTCTCTCAAATTGCCTCTTTGCCGGGCATTCAAAAATGTGGTTTGTTGTGCGTATCTGGGCAGTTGTTACAGTTGGTATAATGCTTAAAACTTTTTATTAGGTATATAATTTCCTTTAAATATATTAAAATTACCTATTTGGTATAAAATTTCCTTTAAATACATTAATTTATTGAGCGGTAATTGAAAGTCGTGTGGCGTTGCACACCTCTAGTTTTTAACAGTGATACACGTAATGGATACATTGAGTTATTGATAGAAAAAACAGAAACTTTTCCTCACCTATAAATAGCACATTCCCTTAATCACATCTAATTACGCATCTCATCAAAACCCACCTGCGTCAGTTGAATTCCACGCGCCAAAACACAGCATTTTCGCGCGCAAAACTCCCCCCTTTTTTTCCTAATTGACAAACAATAAAAACGATCGCTAACACGAAAAATGAGCGCGCGCGAGCGACACGCTTGGCGCGTTTCGGCAAGAAAACGCGCGCGTACGACTCTTCTGAGTAAGGATGTTGAAGAAGGCAATTACTTGGTATTTGGTACCTGTTTGGAATTTTTCACTGAATGAAAAGTCGTTTCAATCTTATATATATATTTTTTTTACTTTTTTAAAGATGTATCTTTTTAGACTGAGTCATTTTGATGACAGTACCTGGGTAAAATCACAATTTTGTTTGCCATATAAATCTCAATTGGCTAGTTTCATGTGACGCATTTAGATCCAGTTTTCGTTCTTGCCTTTTCTTCCATCCGAGTGCTGTTCCCACGTGACATTGATTCAATAATCTTTGGTGGTGTTGCCTTTAAATAAAGGGAATAACTTCGCAAATATTTTAAGTGTCGGAATGGTATTAATAAATAATAATTTGCGCTTGGAAAAAACTCGTACTCAACTGCATTTTTATCTAAATCAATACTAATTATGTTTTAATACTTTACACAATTTTTTACAAAGCAATTGGGTGGATCAAAAACGAACTGCTGATTGATTTGGCGTGATAGGTTCCTAGTTTCGGAGTCTTTTGCTGCTCTTAACGTAAACACTTTATCATATCTGTTAATTATTTTTTTTAATCTAAAACTTCTTTTGTTGTAATAAATATACTCTGAAATAAGTAAAAATATTAGACAAAAAAGTATCTTTTTTTAAAATTTCACAATGCTACCTCAGTCAAAAATCAATTGAATTTTATTATAAATCCACCATCTCAGTCTTTATTATAAATCCACCATCAATACCCAAGAAAAATAAGCTTACACATCTTTTCTAAAAAGTAACGGATTGAGAAAAACAATATATTAAAACCAAAACATCAACATCTGTAAACTGTCCTTCAAAAACAACCCCTACACTTAGCTCCTAAGGCACGCGCGCCATGTGTCGCGGCAGAAGCCGACCGCCCCTGGTAAACCGTGACCGTCACGGCTGATTCGGGGCACCCCCGTACCGAAACGGGACACCTGCGAGAGTAGTCCTTCAAAGTAGTGATGGGAATAATCGAATGATTTGAAGAATCGAATACCAAGTATTTATTTTTAAAAAGAATCGAATAAATAATCGATTCTTTTCACGGTTACAGTTAAAATTAGTCCAAAAAACGTTATTTATGTTTGGTTTGTTAGTATGACGTCACCTAGATATAGGAAGGCTATTGATGACGAATTTATTGTTTTCAAGGTCTCTGTCAAGTGACGAGGATAAGTTTTGTGACGGTCCGACCTCAACACAGCCAAAAAAAAATTACCATAACTGCCGTGAAGAAGCTGCCAAGTTTATGTAAATTAATCGGGCTCTCAGAATAATATAAAAGGCTCCAAGTTCAAGAGTTCCTTCCCTTATCGTTTTCTACGTTTATCGTGTTTGTGTCCTTTTCCGTATAGTCCTGCAGGCAGGCTACGCCACATTTTTCATAAATGCCAATGTCACTGCCTAATTAATAAAGATTTCCCAGTACAATCCGAGCGACAACCATACCAGGAGCCACCCGTGCCCGGGGTAGGCGTCAATGGTTTAGGTGTCTGAGGTCTGACCGCCACGTTCGTCCGCCTCCACCCATTCAACAGCTAAGTGTCTCGTCATCGGCTCTGAATGTTTTGCAATACTAGGACTTTTACTTGCATTATATTGTTTGGACTTGATAATTGTTAAGGCTTTAATGTTAATTGTTTAATTATTTTGAACATTGAGCATGTCATATTCCGTGACAGAATGTTATGTTCCAGTTCCACTTTAACAAACTACAATCGACACTTGACTTTGTATGTTCCTTCAATTAGCTAAGTCATTATCAAGGGGTGTCACAAGTTGGCACCCCCAAAAAATAATGGAGGACAGAACCTTCCAAGTAATCCCCCGTAGCATGAACACGCAACTAATTACGCCACGGGTGGGAGCTAAAATACATATATTTTTAAAAAACAAACACTGCAAATTGAAACAAAACTTTTGAGAATCACCATTTAGTGTAAATAGCACAGATTGCATTCAAAATTGGAAAGACTTAAACGCAGTTAAATGAAAACTGATAAATATAAACTGCGACTTGTTGGTTTGGTAGACATATATTTTCAGGTTTGTGTGCTTGGTCGCATCTGCGACTTGTACCATCTCACTTGCCTTCGATCGTTTTTGGCTTATTTTTAGCTTCTTTACAGACAGCGACTTTAACGTAGCTCAAAACGCTTCGTAACTTAAGCCCAAGTTCAAGTAACTGCCAGTATAGTATGAATAAAAATTCAGCGAAACATTCTGAAATAATGGTTTAGGACTTAAAAATTAAATTGACTCTTAATAAATATTAAAGCTGTCACTGCTGCTTACTTTTAACTCAAAACGAATCTGGCAACAGTTCTCGTTAGTTTCGGTTCGGGATTTTAGCGGCAGTATCAGGTTTCAAAACTCAGCGAAAAATTTTCTAGCATACACACGTCTTTTGAAGCCTTTATTGAAACGAAAAATAAGTTCATTTTAAGAATTTTTCTATTTTTATGATTTTATTTATTGTAGTAAAAATTAGTCTGAAAATTATTAGCTTTTATCTATTAAATTAAATTTACTTATTATCAAAAATGAGAAAAGCTTGCAAGAAATCCTGGGTTTGGGAATATTTCACCCTTTTAAATGAGAATCTAGTTAAGTGCAACATTTGCAAAAAGACATACAAAGCTTGTAGCAATACAACAAATATGAACAAGCACCTCAAAACCCAGCACAAGGCAGTAATCAGCCGGCATTTACAAGCAGCAGAAGAGAAAGTGGATAATCCACCAGATGACATGTCTTCTGAAGGTGAAATGCAGCAAGCTGAATTAAGGACAGCTTCATCAGGGCCTTCCACCAGCCAGCAGTGCCTTCCAACACAGTCACCATCTCCTGACATCTCAGAAGTAGCAGAGATTGTTGCAGGTCCTCCAACCAAACGTCCCAGGAAACAGTTGAGGCTGTTTGGAGAAAAACCTCAAGAGATGTCCTACTCTGACATACAAGCAATTGATATGGCCTTGGTGAAAATGATTGCCAAGGATTTTCAACCAATATCAATTGTTGAAAACAAGGGTTTCTTGGAGTATTCCAAAAAGCTTAATCCCTTGTACACCCCCCCAAACCGCAAAAAAATAGCAAATGAGATGATTCCTCAGTTATATGAAACAGGCCGGAATGAGCTTATTTCGAAATTAGCAGCGGTTGAGTACGTTGCCCTAACGACAGACGTCTGGACTTCTGACACCAATTGCTCATTTGTCAGTATAACTGGCCACTATGTGTATGACAATACATTGAGCAGTTCGGTGTTAGAAACTAAGCAACTGGTGGAAAACCATACAGGGGCAAATATCGCCAGTGCCATAGCAGAAGTACTGGAGATTTATGACATAGCTTCAAAAGTTGTGATGGTAGTGGCTGATAATGCTGCGAATATGAAGAATGCCATTGAAGAGCATTTAAAGCTTCCGTATCAGCCCTGTGTTGCACACACGCTCAATCTGGTAGCAGAAGATGCCCTATCTGTATCAGAAACACTAAGGAATCTCGTAAAAAAATGCAGATCTCTTGTGGGCCACTTCAAGAGCAGCAATATCTCCACTGCTAAGCTTCAGCAGGCCCAGGACCAACTGGGACTGCCACAGCTGAAGGTGAAGCAGGATGTCAGTACGCGTTGGAATTCAACGTTACAAATGCTTGAAAGACTGTTGACGGTAATGATCAAGAATCTTTTTGAACGTAGATCATATGCATTAAAATAAATTAGTTTATTTTTAACGTTAATTTTTTTATCATTATTTATATCCAATAAGTTGCTTATTTAGCTTGACTAAAGGATAGCCAATGTTTACGCTGTATGATGTATAAAAAATTATTCATTGTAGTTTTTATAACTATATTATAAAGCAAATGGTTAATGTTCTACTTGTGCATCAAAATTGATAAAAAAAATTAAAACTTATGAAAATCTTTAAATTAAGTGTGCTTTTTTTAAAAATAAAATCCCTAGAAAAATATTCAAATCCCTCAGAGGGTACTAAACATTTTTAATGAAACATTTAATAAATATTTATTATTATTCCGACAGATTAAAGTTCCACTTGCCGTTGCCTTGGCTAACATATCTAACCCACCAGAAGCACTGCTGCCATCAGAGTGGGAGACAATTGAGGAGTGTGTGCCACTATTGAAGCCAATGGAGGATATGACGACAGAGCTTTCTGGGGAGTTATATCCGACCCTTTCGATGGTAATACCGATGCTTAGAGGTCTGCAGTACACAATTAGCAACAAGGTAAAAATTCTTACATTACCTTTATATAACAATTTTATATTTTGCTGAGGCAAATATTTGCGCATCCATATACCTAGACCAATTTTATTTTATCATATTACAATTGACTTATTTACAGGGGCAGTTGCCATCTCACACAAAGGGGCCAATAAATGTCACACTTGAAGGGGGGGGGGGGAGGAAGTGTTCTGGCAGCTGTGATGCTAAGGGGGTTACAAGAAGTGTGACACCACTGAACTCTCTAAAAATTTTGCAATTTAATAGATCAAAATAAATCAGAAAAAGAGGGGAGTTTAATTTCTAACAAAATTCATGTGTTTGGTAACAAAATTTAGTACAAATAACATTTACAATATATTGATTTATTTCTTAACTTATAGCATATTTTAATAATTAATGTCTGCATAATTTATAAAGTATTTACCATGAATTGTTAAGACATTCACCATAAATTGTTTTCCAGTAGAGTGTGACACATAGGAGGGAAGGGGTTTGAGAAATTGTGATACTTAACTTTTTGACATAGGGAAGGGAGGGAGTCGAAAATGTGTAGAAAAAAGGCAACATCATTTATGTACAGCCTCAAAGAAAATATTCCAATTCATTTAAATTTTACAATTCTATTGCCAATTATCTCAAATTAATACTAATTCATTTTTTAAACTAGGACCCAGGCACACTTGATGGCATGATGTTAAAAACTGCCCTACTAAATTCCATCACAAAAAGATTTTCCGATTTGGAAAAATCTGCTATTCCTCAGAAAGCCTGCTTCTTGGATCCCCGATTTAAGAAGGCGGGTTTTGGCGTGGACGCAAATGCCAAGCAGGCCGAGGAGCGAGTTTTGGGTGAGCTTCAAAGCCTTCTTTCAAAAAAGAAAACTTTAACTGTTCCAACAGCTCCAACACCAAAGATAACAGCCTCCAAATCCTCCATTTGGGACATTTTTGATGCAAAAATTGAATTATGCAAAGGGACTGAAACTCCATCGTCAAGTTCCATGATATTGCTTAGGCAGTACAAGGAATTATCACACTTGCCACGGCAACAAAATCCAATGGAGTTTTGGTCTCTGCAGAGTACTCTGCCTGAACTGGCACAACTGTCAAGAAAGTATCTTTGCATCCCTGCTACATCTGTGCCCTCAGAGAGACTCTTCTCCAAAGCTGGCCTGATAACGAATGACAGAAGGAATCGTCTAAAGCCTAAGAATTTGGACATGCTTTTATTTTTAAATTCCTGCTTGTAAATTTGTAAATTATTGTTTTATTTGTACTATTTCAGCTTTTTTTAATTATATTTTCTGGTTCATCAAAGTATTTTATTTTTAAAATTGATAGAAATATTCGTTGGTATATTTCGTAAATAAGGAGCAAATTGGCTTCTAGTCTGTTATTGTATTAAATTTCATTTGTTTTTAGCATTTTTTTATGCATTTGAACCATTGATATACTACCCCAATATATTTCGTCATCAAGAAGCAAAATTGCTTTTTTTTGCAGATTTTTTGCTAGTTTTTTATATGGCTTGCCAGTTTATTCATTTTTCTACAATGCATTTGATAACTTGTTAACCAAGCAGTTAAATAGTACGTATCTTATTATTGTTATATTATTTTGTCTTTTATTGTACTGGTTCTTCAACTATGTACTGAAAAATTGAATTTAAAAAAAATAAACTTAGCCCCAGGTCTGGTAAGTTTGTACCATGCGATTAGCCAGAAAGTGTCAGGCATTTAATTAAACATATCTGGTTTTACGTTAAAAAAAATATTATACAAATGGGATAATTTCAGATGACATAGCTAGAGGAAAAAATTAAATGTTTTGATTTTTCCCTGATCAGTGCTATGTTCCCATGCATGTGACATCCAATCTAGGTTAGAGTAAGAATTCACTGACCTGATGCCCCTAAAGAATACTATTAATTTTTGCATTATATATATATTTAACATTTATCTTAATATTACTTTTGTTTTCCTTAATTTTATTATCTCTGGTCCTGGTACAAACTCACTAAACTTAAAGGTACTACATAAAATGAACTTGTTTGTTTCTTTTATCTACTTTTTATTAGGAAGGAAAATAAACCCAACAATATAAACTATTTACATTATGCAAAATGCTTTCACATTACAGTAATAGAAGTGGAATCAGACAACAGAGTAATGCAAGATAATAAATGCAATCTCATGAACACAAAAAACATCAATTCTGTTTTTAACTTTTCCGTACACCTAGAACCACAATCAAGTGACGTTACTTTACCATAGGCCAGGTATGTATATTTCATTTATTGGTATGTGAACAAATTAACGAATTCGACTTGGCTGACTGTCTGCAAGATGTCTGAAAGCCTGTAAAATTGAGGATAGGACAACCCAATGGCTCAAAAGCTAATAAATTTAAATCTTTTAACTTATGAATTAAATAATGTTTTTATGGCCAATGTTAAAAATCACTGGACTGCAGCTGAAAATTACAGGATAATTAATGCATTAAAATTCTTAACCCCAGGTATTTAAAACCGATAATTAAAAATAATTTTTATTCGGGTACAACAAGTGTTGTGTATTTGTGTCAGTTCAATAAATATTTCTGTCATTACTTATTTTGTTTTCAAAGAACACAACACTATTTTTGGCCTATATTTCATTTTGTCATACAAAGCTCTTGAACTCTTCAAAAAAAATGCACTTAGAAACTCTTGAAATTTAGAACCACAGTCAAGTGGCGAGCCGACACAACCTTTAAGGGCGACATTGTACGCAGAGTCGGCACTCTGGATTTAGAGCGTATGCAATTTGCACTCCCTGTACACAGGGTATAATTTGCTAGCATTTTTGATTGCATAGACAGTTCATAGGTTTACAAGTATTTTTTACAATGCCTGTTCTTGAACCTGGGACCATTTGCTCAAAAGACAAGCTCCTTTACCCACTGGGATCCCAAGAGCCCCACTAAAAAGAGCTCGAGCAATGTACTTTATTGGTCTAAATTCTTCACTGTCCACAACTAGCAAGGCAGCAGTTGGAGTTTTATGCAGTGCCCAAACTAAAATATAAATTTAACTGAAAGTTTGAAGGATATATAAGAGTACTGAGTAACCAAAAGCCAGTTATTGTAATGTAACATGTAGTATAAAAATACTTAAGTTTTTCAAGCAAAAAAATAAAAAAAATACAACCATCTTCTTAAAATTAAATGAATACTTAAACTTCAATATTTTCAATCTTGAAAAACATGTATACACACATAATTCATTTATTATGACAATCCTCTTATATCAAATCACGAATTATATAAAGCAGTTCTATTGTTTTTGTTTACTATTGTAAAGTTGAAAGTTTACCCTTGATACTATCTCGATTCTCCTCACTATTGAATAAAAATTAAAGTTCCTTTCTCGATACTCTGTCTGTACTACTTCGATTCTCCACTCTTGATTCTTGAATAAAAAGAAAATGGCTTGTACTCGATTCTGGAGTATCGGGATTCTGTCTCGATACCTTCGATTGATTCTTGAATAAAAAGAAAATGTCTTGTACCCGATACTCTCGATACTATTACTTCTGTTTTGTCATGCCAATAATCGAGAAATTGTATACAAGGTCGTTTGATACCCTTTAGCAGTTCGAATACCAACCAATGAACAAGCAATGTTTTCCGTATTATAGGCTACTACTAAATTAAATGCACCAATGGTAGAGCGTTATTCATCTTTTATTTGTACACTTTAAACAGAGTTGTGGAGAAAATAATTCAACGATTCTTTTCGATTCTTTTTAAGGAATCGAATAACTCGAGTGATTTTAAGAATCGAATGATTCGATACTCTGTACTCGGAATCGCCCATCACTACTTCAAAGGGTTTCTTGGAGATGAGTCATAAGGGGCATAAGGGGAGCGTCTTCTGCAGTCGAGGGGAGGAAATAATTAAGAGAAGACTGAAAAATGAACTGGGATGGAATCCATTGCAAGCCAATATGGCGTAAGAAATTAAACGAAAAAAATTATATGAAATATCATGTTTATTTTTAAGTATGAGCTATATTGCCTATTTATTCTTCAAAATAAAAAAAAACAAACTAGAAAACGATAAGCAATAATTATTGAATTTTCTATGGAAAACAGTTAAATTATAACGCTAAAAGTTTAATATAGGACTAAACGCTGTGTTTGGCGTTTTTTTAATGCATTAATTTTGCACATAAGCAGTTTTAAGAACAGTTTCAGAAACAAACTTACTTGTTTTTCTTTATATTTTCGTTTTAACATTTCGTGCACCCTTGAAGTTCGTTTTACGGCGAATTAAGTTCTGTACAACTCTTTTCACAGCTCACGTTGCTATCATGCGGATGAAACAACTTACAGGAACGAATGGCGATGGACGAACAATAAAGAAAATGCAGTTTTATACTAAAGTGAGGCTGGGTCTTATTGACGTCGCACTAGAGATACAAATGAGCTTTTCATAATGGGCCTCATAATTTGAAACTCACAGTCAAGTGACGAGAAGCATTCGCGCTACAGACACTGGAATAAATCTCAAAAGTTATCATAGGTTTTGGTTCATTTTTATCGGTATCGATATTTTTTGACCTACTTTACTTTTTTTTTATTTATTTCGAAAGAACAAAGAGTTCTATAGTAGGGTAGAGGAACGACTCGTACTGAGCTGTCATTTGGCAGGCATGGCTCACTACGGATCAGTGGCGGATCCAGCCGAAACTTAAGAGGGGGGCAAATGTTACACAGGATTCCTATTATCAACCTCTGGCCCAAAAGTTCAAAATCATGAACGTCGGCGATAACATATAATTAATAAATTATGATTATTATATTGATTTAATTAACATATTATGATTATTATATTGATTTAATTAATATATTGATTTAATTATTATATTATTATAATTAATAATCTTTTTATTATTTTTTTATCAAATAAATTAAGATTATACCTCATCTTTTAATAATTGCAATTTTGATTATTTTTAAGGGGGCATAATACCTTTTTGGAAGTAATATTTATTACTGTGAAGGAAAAAGTAGAAAATATATCAGTTTTACTTGAAATGTTGGCATCTTTTAAGACGAGTGAAAAAAAAAGTACTTTTTTTTTCACTGCTTTAAGGTGAAAAAAAGTAATTTTTTTATCATTGTTTCTAAAAAAGTATAACTTTACGCACACGTCTGATAAATAAAATTATAGTGTAAAAGTCAGATTTTTTTTCACGCAATTATAAAAAAAGTATTTTTTTTATCACTGTTTCCATTAGAAGAATAACTTTTCTTTTCGCACGCGTCTGATATTACAATTATAGTGTAAAAATCGGATTTTTTTTCATGCAATTATAAAAAAAATATGTTTATTTAATACAAGAAGTTATACAACAAAAAGAAGATGCGTGAGGTTTACATAATGACTAAAAATATTTCAAATATTTTTTACGAAATAAAAATATAGAGCATATCCCCTATTATTAAGGATCATATCCCCTATTATTAAAGGATTCAGAATATAAAAAAACGGTATTCACATGTTACTTTTTTAATGCACAACCTAAATAACTTTATGACAGCATCATTTACGACATAAAATGAAAAAACAAAATACTCTAATGACATAACACTTTTTGAAAGTTTTTTAAAAAATGTTAACTTCTGAAGTTTTTTTTAAAGTGTAACAGTTATTATTTTTTTTTAAATAGCTTCCTTTTTCTTACCTTTTGTACGAATTAAAATTATAAATTAGGATAGTATAAATAAGTCTAAGAACATGTTGTCATTTTCTGAAGAATAAATTAAATACCAATTTAAAATAAAAAAAATACAAATTTTTAAATTATGTAACAGTAATTTTTTACACGTTTTGTATACTACCTTGATCGTAAAATAGGAATTAATTTATAAACACCAACAAGTCTAAATCTAACAGAAATAAACAATTGATCAAAACATTAAACAATATTTCACGGAACACTTGTTAACCACTAATAGATATATAAATAGTGCATATTAAAGCGACATTTATATTTTTACGAAAACTCAATTATATTAAGTTTTAACATTAAATGAAATTATTATTAATATCTTACCTTTAAATGGGCCTTTAGACACTTATAAATGACAAAAAACTCGATACATAAAGATAACAAATAAAAATAATAACCTATTCCGCGCAGTGTCAAATACTAAACTGTCCACTGTCCAACGCCAAATATTCTGAGGCTATGGGCTCAGTTTCTGTTTTTTGCTCATTGGCCAGTCCAGGAAATCTTTCTAAGATCTGGCAAAAACTGAGAAAACGTACGACCGCCTTTGCGAAAATGCTCCCAACAGCTAAGTGATGGGGGGAGGTCGTAAATAATTGTCTCCAGTTTCAAGCAAGGACCCTGCAACTTCAGGTTTTCTTCTTTGGTCATAAAAACCAAACGGGGTTTCATGTCCTGCTTTGATAAAAATCAGATAATTTTTGCAGAAGCTGGGCAATGGGGATTCGGATTGTGTTCTTGGAAAGAGGACGACGAGAGAGGTGACGATCCCCAACTATGCTTTCCCACGGAAAGTGCTTTTTTCGAAGCCTATACCCCTGCTTGACACACACACCACAACTATACAAAGATTATCTTGTGTTTTGTGGTGCTTAAATTGCTTTCAACTGAAAGGTTTTTTTGGCGAGATAAAATTTATTATAAATTATGTTATTTTGCTGTTTACCTATGTACCTTATAAAATATGATTTTTTATGCAAGTAAATATTGCTTGCAATGGGCCATACATTTTTTTAAGTATAATTTTGTCAAATTTGCAAAAAAAAATAGTTTTTATACACATTATATGTATACAGATTGTATGCGTTTGATTGAATGTAGATATTTGTCATGCCAGCTTTTCAGTATCGTATCTTATTTCCGTCGAATACGTATTTGTATCTTTTACTACTTCATATTTATAGGAAATGATTTGCAAATATTTCACTGATATTTGGTACACTTTAAGCTTGATTCTACTGTCTCTGTCCGTTCGAACATTGATGTATATCCTTACGTACATACACACAGGAAAAAAGATTGGTACACGTTGTCATTACCTTTCAAATGAAAAATAGATTTTTTTTAAATCGTAAATCACAACGGAAAATTAAAAGAGGGATGCAGACGGAAATCTCTACGATGTTAATACCAATTTTTTTTAATTATTTCGAATTTTAAAAAAAAGGAAGAATGGTTTTAAAAAATAGATTTGCTTTTTTCTTTTTGTTTTGGAGCAACAATGAATGCTTTGAAACTCAGTTAAAAATGAGTATTTTTAAAACTCTCAAAAACCATCTTAAAAGTTAAGCGTATGTAAGGCTATATTTTTCCAAAGCTTAAGCTTTTTTATTTAACAAGCATTCCCAACCAAAACACCCACTTCCTACCAAAACCTCGTTTTCATTAAAAATGTCTTGCAGTAGATCCAATACTTAGCAACAAAATCCATAAAAAATACCTTGATGTGGCTAGCTTAGTGCGAAGTAGCCAAATGAGGTGCTATTTATCCGTAGCTTCTGTGTTTATTATAACCCTGTGGGAGAGGGGTTTGAATGTAGCCCCTTTCGTTTCCCTAAGACGGACACAGAAGACAGTGAGTGGTAATTTTATCCGACAATTTTTATTGCCTCAGACAGATAACGTTAACTTTTTCTTGGGCCATTACTACGTGTTGTTGGGGTAGATGCTTTACCCCCCTCCCCCCTCTAGTTGTGAGAGGCCCCTGTGGGTTTGTGTTGATGCGTTGTGTTTGCTTTTCATTTCGAGCGATGAAATTCCCAGCCAAAAAAAAAAAAGATTCTCCGGGGCAAAAAAGAAAAATCTTGGAAGAGACTTGCTGTGTTTTGGAAGCTGCGGGGGGAGGGGGGGGGGGGTGCTTAGGGAAACAGGATGGGGGGGACGGACGGTCAGAGCAGCTGACCCTAAACTCCCCCCCCCCCCTCCCCCCGTGGTTGGCGCGCCTGTATATTTTCTGTTTAGTGGTCCGATTTTCAAACAATACTATATTTTACATTTTCCCCTTTTCTTCCTTAATTTTAAAAAAAGGCACCTGAGGTCAAGGGGGGGTCAAAAGGCCTGTTGCCCCCCCCTTGAATCCGCCACTGCTACGGATCCCGAATAGAGTGGCAAAAGTGCTAGTTTAGTTAATTAATAATTTATATACGGAGAAAGGAAGTACACCCAGGGCAAAGGCGGCACTCGAACCCACACCCGTTACATCGCGCGGACTGCTAGCGTTATGGCCTGCAATCCAAACCACTCGGCCACCGGGCCCCACATGCCACCCTATATTGTCTCCGTGTTGGTCCATGGTGCTGTTGCCAGGTTCAGTCTCTACCGTACTATAAAACTCTTTGCCAAAGAATTCTACCCTTTTCGTTGGTTCTTTTTTTTAAAATTTGAAACAAATTTTATTTTTGTCATAAATCAGTTTGGAATGACGTCGTAAAATATAGTACAATATGATTCTTTGATTGTTTATTATTTGATTAACAGGAAAGTAACAATAATTAATATATAAGATAAACGAATCAATACTGAATATAGCTCTACAAGAAAACAAAGCAGAGATAGAAGAAAATAGGTAGCAAAATTTATTTTACAAAAAGTTGGTTTGGAATGTCGTAATAAATGCAATAGTTTGATTGTACATTATTTGATTACTAAGAAAGCAATAATAAATAAGAAAAAAATTAACATTACCTAGAAGAAAACAAAGCATAGAAGAAGAAAAAGTAGGCTCGCGGCCACTGTTCCCCTCTCTTCATTCTCCTTCAGCCTGGTCCGAGAGTTGACAGGTCGTCATTTCGAGTGACGATTTCCTCGCTTCCTCGGGTGTGGACCACCCAGGAAGAGACAAATCGTCTGCGCTTTTAGTTTTTTTTATTCCGATGTGGGTCAAAAGGTATGTGTCAACTCCTCGTCAAGAGGAAGATCGAGATACTTTTGACGCATATACCAGTTAGGATTCGTATGGCGGCTCAGTGGCTGAGAAGTATTACCTGCCCGCTCCATTAACCTAAGATTGCGGGCTCGATCCCCGCCTGAGTCGGCAGATTTTCAGGATGAGAAAATGGTAGGCCCGCATGTCAGATGATTATGAGGCATGTAAAAGATCCGTTGAGTATCCTTGGGTTCTCTCGGTAAATTTGAATCGTGGCATACTTTAACATCCACAGAGAGCTCAGAATCATTGCAATCTGCGCGTCGAAATCGGTAGCGAAAGCCGCCTACATGCCGCCACAAAACAATGGCTTTCGATTCTGGGGAATATGCCGAGTCTGCAAAGGCTTAACCGCCGATAAAGCTGCCCCGTTGGAAACCCCCTCGTCTAAAGGAAGTTCAAGTAAGTTGAATTAAATTAACGTCGCACTAGAGGGCTATTAGCAACGGGCGACATAATTTAGAATCAGAGTCAAGATTTTAAGGTTTTTCGTCACGTAATCAAAGTGCAGCTAGGTATTTTTTTTAATTCTTAATTATAGCAATTAAAGACGAAACTAGAACTACGCGACGACTGTTATATAGAATCCCAGTCAAGTGACGAGCTGACATTTGAGTAGGCATCCAACTCAATTTTTAAGGGCGACAGCGTCCGCTGCATCTGGAGTTATAAGCGCTTATTTGCACTCCTTCTACACGGGGTATAATTCGTCGGTCTATTTTAATGCCAATTATAATATCTAATACGAAATTCCTTAGAATTTTATAAATAATTAAAAAAAAGCCTCAGCGTTTTGAAAACTTGTCATCAAGGAAAAATGAACTCTGAGAAAAACACATTTAAAGTTTTCATTCGCTTGCATTTTAACCTACCTTTCCGCATAAAAAGTAGAATAACCTTTTCTAAAAACATAAATGCACTTTTAAAACTTGGTTGATTCGCAATATTTGAGGTAGTGTGTCCCTTTAAGTTCTGCTTGTAGAATAACAGTGTAATAAGTCATTTGGTCATCTTGATATTAATTGATTTACATTGTACCAGTTACACATTTCAGCTATAAAGACATCAACCAATGAGGAACTAAGCAATTGTAATTCAATGTTAATGGAAACAAATAAAAAAATTAACAAGAAATATATATTTATTACATCGTTACACAAACCAATAAATTACACTTTTAAACTCTTTAATTAAAATAAAATTGTAGAACAATATTGCACCTATAACGGTACAAAATATGCATAAAGATGCCATAGACTAGTGATAGATTGGACTAAATAATTGAACAGGCTTACAATATTATTTATTTACAGCAATAGAGACGAAAATTATTCTCATCTCCTCTTTGTAAAACATTGTGAAAATAAATATTCTATCTAATAGCTAATGTGGTAGTCCACTTTCAAAATAAATGTTCGAATCTCCATGGGTTTTAATGTAATTCTCAGGCTGTCCGATTCGGCGTCGCTAACGACATAATCACTGGTACTGGATTCCATTGCTAGAACATAAAAAAAATTAACTATTAATGGTTGAATTTTCTTTGCCCTCTTAAGACCTAAGCAAAATCCTACAACCTACACGTATTTTCTTATAGTCTAAACATACTTTTCATACAAATATATGCCAAAAAGTATGTTTTGCAAAGGAATTAAAAAAATATATGTTTAATAGTTACTTAGGGATACGCCTTAAACGCTAAAAATAAAAAAAAAAAAATTGTGCTATAAATGCAACAAAAAAGGCTGTATTACTTATTTGTAGCTTACAGATTATTTTAATGCAAAATGCCTTTAAAATTAACTACTAAAAGAACTTTTTGAAAAGTTTGAAAAGAAAAATTTAAAATAAATTTTTCAAGAACCCTAATATCATATTGACCCACGTTCAACTTTATTTTTTTTATAGAAATAAATGACTAATACCTATAATCAAAGGCTGAAAACTGATATTTGAATCGTCTTTTATCGGACCAGGTCAATTTCGGAACTAATTAACGTGTTAATTGTTTGCCAGGTTTTAAATTATGTCCCCAAATGGAGATGCCAGGTGGCAAGAGGTTAAAGTCGTACAGCTATAATATAATAATGGCTTGTTCATTTGGTATTTTGTGGCGAGCTTGAAAATATTACTTTGTATCAGGTGGAATGTTTAACACAATTGGAAATTATTAATTCTTGGCAACTTAACACCAATTCTGACTGGATATTATATTGTAGCTGTTCATTTAAATTTAATTATTAATTTTTCCTTGACTTTCCCAAAGTTTTTATTCAATAAAAATGAATAATTTTAAACTGCTCTCCCATTTTTTTCACAAATGTAGACAAGTAACTTTGTATCAGGCTATGCCGGGTGGGGGAAAAATGATTCAACTTTACATTGAACAAGAAGTTCTAAAAGAAGTAACATGCCTTACTAATATGTTTGTAATTTAAACTTAAAAAAAAAAGCCAAAACTAACAATTTAATATTTTTTTTTGGAAATTAAATTAATAATCTTTATCCTATGCCAAATTTATTTGCAATTCGAGAATTATTTCTAAAAATCTTTCCCATTTATTAAAAAGGGAAAGAATAAGCTACAAATTAGTAAAATACTCATTTAGGGAAATATTTATATGGGAGACGTGACAAAGATAATTTGTGCATATAATAATAAAATTTATATTATACACAAATCACCCATGTTTAGTGACTATTTAGAACCGTTTCTAGATATAGCTTTTTTCCTTTTTGTAATTAACTATTAGCTTCATTCAGGTCTAAAATTGCCGAATCTTCCCAGTCTTGAATCCACATGAACACAAAATAGTTCTCTTTACCTGCATTTATGTCATTCGTCGTAGCTTCACTCGGAGGGCTGTCCTCATCATCTGCTGACCGCCACTTGAGTGGATCGACTTCGTACAGATACTTGTTGGCAGAGAGATTTGTCTCTTGGTAGTAAACAACCCTGAAGGGACGGAACAGGTTCTGGAAGGAGAGAGAACACAATTGAAGAGTACACGGGAAAAACCCGATTGATTTTTCAGAGAATCCTTAGCAGGCCACTTTGGCGATGATAGCGAGTGATCGCCTAAACTTGTGTAAGGTAACCAGTTCCTACCACAGATATCATAGTTAAAGTAATATAGTGGCAGATCATGTGACCTCCAATGCTAACGACGGGACGCCCAAGCAATGAAGTCAGTGTTGTAGGTCACGTGATATGCCAATGTAGTACTTTAACTACTATATCTGTGGTTCCTAGCTACCAAGTTCAGGTGATTGGCAATCCTGACGCTTGGACCAAGTGAAGAAGAAAGAGATAAACCGGTTTTATGCCGCCAAGCAGACAGTTGCAGGCGACCGCTTAATGAATCAATCGCTTCTTCCCGTGTACTCTTCAATTATTGTTTGCACATTTCAAATCACAACATCCCCAAAAGTATAGCTTTGCCATGCTTGCCGCTTTTCTCCAGATGTGGGAATCAACAAAACATCGAAATGAAACAAATTTGAAACGAAAATGTTATCTAGTTGTTTAATTATATATTTTCGGGAAGTTTTAAAATTCCAAAGTAACAAGCAGATGGCGACACTATTTTAAAACCTTGCCAATTAATAATTAAATAACCGGATGTTATTTTCTTTTCAATTTTGTTTTAAATTGATGTTATGAGGAATCTCCATACTATGTGAAAATGGGATACCATGGCAAAGCAATACTTCAGAAAAAGTTGTAATTTCAAAACTAATGCATTAGCTCTATGGGACTGACAGTCCTTCTTAATTGTTTTAGACAAAATACTTAATTTTATAAAATTTGTCTTGAGAGGCAAAATAAACTTAGTTTTGAGGTCTGTTTGGTTGAATGAATGCCACATTACGTACACATACAGAATGCATACTCAAATAACACTTTTAAACTTCCAAAACTTTTCCAAGTTTTAAATAATGAAAATAATAATTTTCAGGTATCGATTTAAAGGCTATTTGTGTTGCTCTGAAGTCATTTAATGAAGTAAGAGCTAAGAGTCAGAACTCCTAGTAATTAAAAAAAAGTTGGCACTTAGCCTATTTTCCCTCTATCTCTCTTATCCCTTTTAGAAAAACAAATGATTTTTTTTTTCAACAAAAGTATGATGCCTTACTCTTCTCCCCCACCCCTCCAAAAAATAATCTTTTCTATAAGAAGAAATTAGATTTCGGCCACAATATTTGTCATAAAAATTGCTTTCGCAACCGAAAATCTGAATTAATGTACCTAATAAGTACTAATGTGTATTTAATTAAGATATTATATTATTTCATTAATATCTATTTTATCATGAAATAATGCTTTGCCTATTTTCTCATTTACCATTAACAAGAATTTGAGTCTTTTTGGGACTTAACTTTAACCATCACAAGACTTCTTGACCTCAAATCCTACATGAAAACCACTACTATAATTCGAGTATTTTTCAAAACTTAACTTTAACTATATTTAAACTTACCCCAAGGGAGACAGTAACAGATCCGGTCGAAAGTGGATCATCTGACTTTTCATTGAAATGTTCCAACCTGAGTAGAACCCTATGGCTGTCCAGTCTTTCCAGTGTCAGCACATGCACATTCTGGGGAAGTCTGCGTTTCAGGCCACGGAACTAAACAAGGGAAGAAAAAAGGTCTGAGGATTGTGATGGAATTTTAGTTGTACAAGATTCAGTGAAAATATTTATATTTAATCAATCAAAATATAATATAGATACAATTAATAATGCAATGTTATTTGTTTATCTAAAAATAGGGGAAAAGCTTTGAAAATTTTGACACACTGTGATGGGAAGTTAGTAGTACAAGATTTGGTGAATAACTTCGTAGTTTTTTAAGCTTATTAGTTCTCTAAACTTAATTATGATAATAATTTTCTAACCAAAACTGCTATACTATCAACCCCAGACATTTTAAATTCTTTATTTTTTAGTAAGAACTTTGAGAAGAAATTTGTTAAAAAGTACTTAATAATAATATTAAAAAAACAAATCTGAGAAGCAAAAGCCGAGAATACAAGTTTGAGAGTTTTAAATTTCAATTATTAATTATTTCCTTTAATGATTTCCATGTAAGTCACTGATAGTTTTTGATTTATAGATTTATCTACAAATATTTTTGACATTTAAATGATTAAGAATTAATGAATATTTGATAAGACAAAACGGTTATAAACGACAAAATTAATAGTTGTTTGATCGTACAGCTGTAAAAACTCTGTCAAAACATTGATATTTGATCAATCAGAATTAATATGGATAAAATTAATAATGCAATGTTATTTAGTCACTCAAAAAGGGGGGAAAACGTTTCAAGGTTTTTTCACACTGTGATGGGAAATTAATAATACAGTCCTGCACAAAAGTTTAGACACAGAAGCAATTCTTGAAAAAAGCATCAATGTTACTATTTTTCAGTAGATTTTTTTTAAATATATATTCTTTAGACAGCATGAAAAATAATAGGGTAAAAAATTTTGACAAAAAATATAAATAAATTTGACTTCCATCAACAAATTAAAAATGTCCATACTTTCCTTGCCACAAAAGTATAGACACAAGTTTCCGTTTTATGCAAATTCTATACAGGAAGTGATTGCGGGAGGGGTTTTAAGTTGCTTTAAAAGGTTGAAGGTAATATTCAAATGCTTAGAACCACTCTGAAGTCAACTGAATTTTAGTATGAAGAGATTTTAAGGATATGGACATTCAAATTCAGAGGTAAATCTGTTTAGGATATTTCTACTAAATTTAAGCGTTTGAAACGAGGTATTTTTAGAGTGTCAGCATGTGGCAATCAACATCCACCAAAATCGCGGTCTGGAAGACCTCCAATCACTAGAAAACGAGAGGACGGACAAATAAGAAAATTGGCTTCAGACAAAAATTGCTCGTCAAATCAAATTAAAATCCCAATTGTGGCTTAATTTTTACCAAAAACTATCAGGAGGTGAATCAATGAATCTGGTTACCTGATAAAATCCAAACTTATAGCGCAACCTAGTTTGCTATCTCATCATAAGGATGCAAGACTGCAATGGTTGCGTTGCGTGCCTATTCAGGTGTTTGCTTGTCACTTGACTGTGGTTCTAAAATACGACGCCCGCCACCAATAGCCCTCGTGTAGCTCTAGTGCGACGATAATTCAATCCTAACCAAGACTGCAATGGAAAGCTGTAAGACATGTGTTGTTGAGTCCATTGCAGTCTTGCATCTTTAGGATGAGATAGCAAGCTAGGATGCGTTATAAGTTTGAATTTTATCAAGTAATCAGATTCATTGATTCACCTTCTGATAGTGTTTGGTAAAAATTAAGCCACAGTTGGGATTTTAATTTGATTTGAAGAGCAATGTTTGTCTGAAGCCAATTTTCTTATTTGTCTGTCCTCTCGTTTTCTGGTGATTGGAGGTATTCCAAACCGCGATTTTGGTGGATGTTGATCGCCACGTGCTGACACGCTATAAATACCTCGTTTCGAACGCTTAAATTTAGTAGAAATATCCGAAACATATTTACCTCTGAATTTGAATGTCCATATGTAATATTGACGATTTTCTCACGAATTGCGTATGTGTCTAAATTTTTGTGCAGGACTGTATAAGACATGGTGAAATGGCTATAAATGACTAAATTGATAGAGATTTGATAAAAAGTTTGTAAAAAAGTCTATATTTGATCAATGAAGATAAATCTGGATACAATTAGTAATGCAATGTTATTTGGTCAGCTAAAAAGATGGGAAAAAGGTTTAAAGATTTTGACGTGTTTTGGTGAAATAGTTATAAGCAGCAACATTGAAAGATGTTTGGTAGTGTTTGTGAAAATTCGGTCAAAACATTTATGTTTGACCAATAAAAACAGAAATTGGACACAACTAATAAATTGCTATCTGGTAATCTGAACGGAACATATTGGAAGTAATAACTTTGATGATGTGATTTAACAAGTAAAAGGGCTTAGGTATAAAAAAATTTAGTCTTAAAAAAATTTAGTAGTTAAGTCTTAATATGATATTTTCAAATTTAATATTGAAATCTTTTATTTTTATGCAAACTTGTTTTGCTATGCTAAATTAAAAATATTTTATTGTTTCAATTTTCTATCAATTATTATATTAAGTAAAAAAGATAGTATATAGTTATTTTCTATGACAGTTAATAATAACAAAAGTTAATATTAAAAAATTGATCCAAATATTTAGTTCTTTAACAACTAATTTATCTAGGTACAATTGACAGTTCAAGAATTAACTGAAGTAATGAAAACAATTTTTTTCTTGTGACTGTCAAGATTTTTAAAGTCATGAATCACCAAAGTAAGGCATTTTCCTCAAGATTTTATTTTAGGTGCTGCCATCTGTGGACCAGAGTTTGCACTAATTAAATAATTTATATAAAAAAAGAGCCTTTATAATACTAAATTTGTAATATTTACAACGAAATTGACCTATTTATTTCGTATTACATTGGAATTGGTATTTATACTATTTCAGAAGTCTCCTTTGAGAACTTTTAAGTTTCAGTTAAAATTCGGGTTGTAAAGGCCCTTTCATCTTAATTAATTTTACAAAGTGAATTTTTTTTTCATAAAGATATTGCTCAAGCTAGTAATATTAGAGTAGTATTACACAGGCATAAATGCGCTCATAGAATTTTAGCAAAATATATACATAAATTTAAATATTATTATTTTTTATAATAATATGTGTTGTATTATTAATATTATTAATCAAAACGGTAAGTTTTACATAAATAAAACTGAAAATATCTTCACACAAAATATACAAATACAAACTATACCCTCAACAATTTCAGACCCGAAAACCATATGTCTTACATGGCAATTACAGGATTTTATCACACTAGAACCACAGTTGGAAAGTCTGCAACTCCTTACCTCATTCAGCGCGTGCCTCGAGAGATTAGCATAGGCCACCTTGGCAAATGCAATCGTGGGCTCGTGGAATCTCATCTTTGCCAGCTTCTTGTTGAGTGGCATCATCTCCTCGGGGGGTCCCAGGGTCAGGAGATGGGAGCCCCGGACAACCAGGCCCCTGCCGTCGAAACCCGGCTCGTTTAGTGCCTCTGCCACGCCATATCCATCATCGTAGAGTAAACGTCTGTGTAACTGATTTAAAGAATTAAAAGCATAATTTATATAATAATAGGCATATGTTCTTTTCATAACAAATTAATGCTTAAAAGCATCAAACTATTTATAACATTAATAATGCTATAAACAACGCAATATCCATCACTATGCTATATCCATCGTTATAGAGTAAACGTCTATGTAACTTATTTAAAGAATTAAAAGCATAATTAATATAATAATAGGCATATGTTCTTTTCATAACAAATTAATGCTTAAAAGCATCAAACTATTCATAACATTAATAATGCTATAAACAACGCCATATCCATTGCCATGCCATATCCATCATCGTAGAGTAATTGTCGGTGCAACTGATTTAAAGAATTAAAAGCATAATTAATATAATAATAGGCATATGTTATTTTCATAGCAAATGAATGATTAAAAGCATCAAACTATTTATAGCATTGATAATGCTATAAATAAAGCCATATCCATCGTCATAGAGTAAACGTCTATGTAACTGATTTACAGAATTAAAAGCATAATTAATATAATACAGGCATGAAAGTGCAAACTAATCAAAAAGGCTGAACTCTGAATTTCCTTTTTTTTGCACTATCGGCATAACGACGTACCAGACCAATTACAAATTTAGCTATATTAGTTTCTATTAAAAGCACATATAGAAAATTATGCTTAACTAATGCAATTTAGCCTTACTTTAAATCTGTATATCGATGCCATATCAAATCATATTTAAGTTTAAAAAAACCTGATAACTAACGAATTACTCTTGTACTTGAAAAATATAAAATCATAACACAAGTACCATTAAAGGAGCTAAGATCACCCCATTACATTGCAAGCCGGGTTAGATTTAAGCTGGGAGGAATATAGCAATAACTGCAGCACAAATCAATCTTTGTGTAGCACTTGATTAATTTTATTAGCAAGATAGCCCAACAACACATTGATAAATTTTTTGTTAATCAGAACAGAACATTACAAATTTAAATATTATATAATACTATACTACTAAATGTACTCGGTTTTTTTTTAATCTTGTCTGCCTCTAAGGGATTGAAATCCCTAATTTTTGGTCTTTCAATACATTCCTTAATAGCATGGTTTATACAAATTGAGAAGAAGAAAAAATCCAAACACTTCACTATTCCAAAAAAAACCAAGGACTCAAAATTCACTAACTACCTAAATATATAAAGCGTGTATAAGCGGATGCTCCAATTTTTTTAACCCTTTCGCCTCAAAACCGGCCCAGAACGGCTTCAGCAGCAAACGACGGGAAGGCCGGTTTCGGCCGTTTCGTTTCACAAATAGGGGTGTTGGGAATGTCAAGAAGGGAAGTGCTCTGTATAAAAAAAAGCATCCACTAGTGATTACTTCGGTCGTTAGTCATCCTATATAATCGGACCTTTTTGGCTTTGTAAATAAATAACATTCTAAGTTAATTGCATGACACAAAATTTGCACAAGGGGCCGTATTCATATTAAAAATGTTACCAAGTTCAAAATTTTCAATAGCAACACCCCTTTTTGAGTCCATATTTCAAATTTATGATATATTTTAACCCGAAATACTAAGTTTTGTTAGTTTTCAAGCATTATTAGAGAAGTTAGAGACATGCAAAGTTTAGGGTCTGTAATGTTGAATGAGTTGCACATACAAAACTATCCCAATCTATAAAAAATTAAAATAATGAAACGAATTTTTTACTGAATAGTAATTAAAATAACCCAAACAAAATGCATACACTTTTGGGGTATTTAAAACAATTTTTATATTTTAAAATAATTATTATTTTAATTTTTAAAAAAATTATGAATAGAAACCCCTTAATATTTTTACAGAAATATATTTAAGACAGGAAGTTTAAGCGAAATCCCAATTTTTAATTTTTTTTATGGATAATTTGCTGAGTAAATCACAAAATACTTTTTAATTGCACTTCAGGGGACTGTGTATAAGATTATATATGAACTTGCTTAACAAATACGGCTTTGGAACGGAAGATAAACATCATTAAACCAACAACCTTGAGATGGTCCCCCATATGACATCAAGTGATTCGATTGAATAACTCGTTGAATATTCATCCAAATATAACAAAAACTTAGATTTAGAGGTTTTCGAGGATGCTTAACATTTCTAAATAATCAAATATGGGTGTTACTATTGGAAATTTCAAAGTTGTTAACATTTTTAATATGAAGACCTCCCCTTATGAAAATTTTGTTTCATGCAATTAATTTATAAGGTTATTTATTCACAAAGTCAAAAAGGTTCGATTCCATAGGATGACTAACGGCCGAAATAATCACTTGGGTATTTTTTGATACTGGACGATTCCATTTCGCTTTTTTCCTGCCTAGAAAAACTCGTATTTCGGGGATGAGAAATTCTCCTAGCTTGTGAGGTTAAGGGGTCTAAGGAGTCTTAAAAATGTGCAAAGAAGGAACTACAAAGTATAGTTTGATCTGTCATGTAATTTTTTAACTACTCAATATAAAAGTATAATTTTTTTATATGTAATTCAACAAGATTTATTTATTATAAAACAAATTTTAAAATTTATGAAACTTTAGCCAAAACTAAAACAAATGATATTAAACATAAAGCTATTTTAACACATTGTGATTAGGCTTGCGCGGCAAATTTTGAGGTCAAAATTGAAAAACTGACCAAGAAAATGACTTTATATTGTACAAATATGTACAAACTAGGACTTATACCTAAATTCTCAGCTCAATTTTAATTAGAAATTATTTTAAGAACTTTTTTCTAAAAAAATTAATAAAAATTTTTTAATTTTGATTTTAAATTTATTTTTAAATAATTTCTAATTAAAATTGAGCTGGGAATTTAGGTATAAGTCCTAGTTTGTACATATTTGTACAATATAAAGTCATTTTCTTGGTCAGTTTTTCAATTTTGACCTCAAAATTTGCCGCGCAAGCCTAATCACAATGTGTTAAAATAGCTTTATGTTTAATATCATTTATTTTAGTTTTGGCTAAAGTTTCATAAATTTTAAAATTTGTTTTGTAATAAATAAATCTTGTAGAATTACATATAAAAAAATTATACTTGTATATTGAGTAGTTAAAAAATTACATGAGAGATCAAACTATACTTTGTAGTTCCTTCTTTGCACATTTTTAAGACTCCTTAGACCCCTTAAAGGGTTAAAACTAAAAATTGTCTAAAATGAGAAACCCCAGTAAAGACCAAAGTAGAAAAAAAAAGGTTTAAACGTAAACAAAAAGTATTTTTTTCATTCCAGCTGTTCTTGTGATCATGACTCACGGACACCTGTGAGTCAGACACTCGATCAGAAGAAAATGTTCTGGTTGCTCGACTTATCCTAAACTGGAGCTACAAAAGTAACAAGACACTTCCGATCACAGAGATAAAGAACTGTCAATCATTCTGATGCAATGTGACGTCATCGGTAGATTTCGTGGGGAGATTCCATTGAAAGATGGCAGTGGCCGATATTTGAAGACCCAATCTTAATTCATCTTCAAATTTTAAAAATATTGTTTATCTTAAAAATTAAAATTTATTATTTAAACTTGTTCTTCATTGAAATTTACGTTTAGTTTTTATTCATATAGACCGAAAATGGAGGAAACTATTTTTTGCTGGCCGATAATCAAAGAAAACTTATAATCTAATCTTAATTAATCTTCACATTTTAATGAAAATTTTTATCTACATTATAAGAATCTGTTATTTAAACTTATTGTTTATTGAAATATTAGTTTAGTTTCACCTAATTACGGTGCGAAGAAAAAGTAAACAATTGTTTAAAAAAAAAAGACGTGTTACGATGACCACATTCGAAATATTTTCCAATTCTTAGCCTAATTGCATGCATGTCTAGTTATTTTTAAAATATAGTTGTGGTTCAAGAAGGATTTTTAAACCAAACTTCAACGAATCGTAATATGTACTAGCTCGCTGCGAAACCGTACTAGTGACTAGCTATTTTTATAGTTTTGTTCAAACGGACCTGTCAATCAGAGTTCAACGCCTCGTCCTCGTAATTTGTGCCTAATTTGAAGTAAAATCACGGTGTCTTATTTTTATAGTTCAAGGATCAGTGAACCAAACCTCTATGCCTAGTAATTTTTGCTAGCATTTATGCGGCGAAATTGCAGTAGATTACGGTATTTTTATAGTTCAAGACTGATCAGTCAACCAAACATCGACCCCTCATAATGTCTTGCTTTGTCTCGCCTAGTTTGATCTTAGGACCCCCCCCCCCCCCATATATGGGTCACAATTTTTCAACGGTTCTGCATCGATCTCAGGATCACCCAAAATGAGATTTAAAAAGGCGGAATTCCGCCGAAAGGCGGAAAACTTTCATGCCTGATAATAATAGGCATGTTCTTTTCTAAAAAAATTAATGATTAAAGGCATCAAACTATTTATAACATTAATAATGGTATAAATAACCCTAATAAAATAAATAACGCAATAATAATAAATAACGCAATATCCATCGCTATGCCATATCCATCATAGTAGAGTAATCGTCGGTGTAATTGATTTAAAGAATTAAAAGCATAATTAATATAATAATAGGCATATGTTCCTTTCATAAGAAATTAATGTTTAAAAGCATCAAACTATTTATAACATTAATAATGGTATAAATAACGCTTATAAAATAATAAATAACGCAATAATAATAAATAACGCTTATAAAATAATAAATAACGCAATAATAATAAATAACGCAATATCCATCGCTATGCCATATCCATCATAGTAGAGTAATCGTCTGTGCAACTGATTAAAAAAATTAAAAGCATAATTAATATAATAATAGGCGTGTTCTTTTCTTAAGAAAATTACTGATTAAAAGCATCAAACTATTTATAGCATTAATAATGCTATAAACAACGCAATATCCATTTCTATGCAATATCCATCATAGTAGAGTAATCGTCTATGCAACTGATTTAAAGAATTAAAAGCATAATTAATGTAATAATAGGCATATGTTCTTTTCTTTAAAAAATTAATGATTAAAGGCATCAAACTATTTATAGCATTCATAATGCTATAAATAACGCCATATCCATCACTACGCTATATCCATCGTCATAGAGTAAACGTCAATGCAACTGATTTAAAGAATTAAAAGCATTATTAATATAATAATAGGCGTGTTCTTTTCTTAAAAAGTTACTAATTAAAGGCATCAAACTATTTATAGCATTAATAATGCTATAAATAACGCAATATCCATCGCTATGCCATATCCGTCGTCGTAGAGTAAACGTCTATGTAACTGATTTAAAGAATTAAAAGCATAATTAATGTAATAATAGGCAAATGTTCTTTTCATAACAAATTAATGATTAAAAGCATCAAACTATTTATAGCATTAATAATGCTATAAATAACGCAATATCCATCGATATGCCATATCCATCATCGTAGAGTAATCGTCGGTGTAACTGATTTAAAAGCATAATTAATATAATAATAGACATAATTAATGTAATATTAATATGTTCTTGTCAGAACAAAATAGAGATTAAAAGAATAAAAGTATTTATGGCATTAATAACGCTATAACTGTATTTATTAATCAATTATAATGACAATCAAAATTGATTAATAAATAATCAATTTATCCATCATTGTAGAGTAATCGGTGTAGCTGTCGGTGTAGCTGAAGGGAAAATACAAGGACTTGATTGGATTGCAAGAGATTTTTTAATTTCGCTATTCAAGAATAATGTTATTATTAATTTTGTTTGCATTAATCATTTTCAAGAGTGAAATTTAATTAACTTTGGTGTGTGATTTAAAAAGTAATAAAGTTTAGGTACACAAAGTTTTTAAGTCTTACGACGATTTTTGTGAATTTAGTCCTTCGGGACATTATCAGTCCATAGAAGAAGTTTTTATTGGTATGTAAAAAATTCTATTTATGAAAAGTCATGTTATATTTTTAAAATTGATTACATTTTCTAGTTATTATTATACTTTCAATAAAAAACAGTATGCTATTGTCACTGTTAATGGTAACAGCAATGGTTAAAACAAAATATCGTATCTCAATTTGAATTTCTTTAGCAACTCATGTAAGTTCAGTGACAAATTAATGTGTTGTGTCTGCTACACCATATGTCATCATAGAGTAATAGTCTATGTAGCTGAAGGGAAATATAAAATCTTGCTTGGATTGCAAGAGATTTTAATTTCGCTATTTAAAAATGTTATTTAAAAAATTAATTATTTAAAATGTTAGTTAAAAATTATTTTTTTTGTATTAATCATTTTCAAGAGTGAAATTTAATTAACTTTGGTGGTGTGACTTAAAAAGTAATAAAATTTAGATAAACAAAGTTTTTAAGTCTTAAGATGATTCTTGTGATTTCAGTCTTTCGGGACATTGTCAGCACATATTAGAAGTTTTTACTGCTATGTAAAAATTTAAAAAATTCTATTAACTCAAAGTCATATGTTACATTAAAAAAAATTATGACATTTTCGATTAATTATTATACTTAGTAATAAAAAACAGTATGCTATTGTCAACTGTTAATAATAACAATAATTAAAACAAAATATGGTATCAATTTAAAATTATTTAGCAACTCATGTAAGTTCAGTGACAAATTAATGTGTTGTGTCTGGTACACCATATTCATCATAGAGTAATAGTCTATGTAGCTGAAGAGAAAATATACAGATTTGTTTGGATTGCAAGAAATTTAAGATTAACTTTATTAAGAATATAATTATTTATGATTTATATTAATGATTTTCAATAGGGAAATTATTCTCTAAAAGACTTTTTAACCTAGAAATTTTAATAATAATTAATGATCAATCAATAATAAATTTTAATTTTAATCAATGATATTTTTAAGGATGGGGATGATCAAAACTGGCAATATCAGATGTTTTAAGTCATTTTTCATATATAAACTTATATGGCGCCAAATACAGTATTTATTCTAGATTTACAGGCTAACTTTGGGTAGTTTCATTTATTTTATTTCGGAAAATCAAAAATAATTTCTTATCTTTTGCTAAATAAATTTATATTCAAAGAATAAACATATAACATTCCTCACTTTTAAATAGAAGCAAAACATTTAATATCAGCAAACAATTATGCAAGATAGATAATGAATAAGGAAAAATATAACTATTTGTTTGGATCACAAGATATTTCAAATTCATTATTTGACAATATTACTATTAATTTTTTAATTTAATCATTTTTAATATTGAAATTGAACTTTCAAGATTTCTTGGTTTTAAAATTGTAATTATATCAATGATAATATTTAATGATGCAACACCAGAACTGGCATATCAACAGATTTGTTTAATAGTGATTAATTTTTATTATAATTTTCTGTTATCATTTTGAATAATTTTTTATTTAGTAATTTACTTTTAAAGCTTTTTTATTGGCCTTAAAATTTTTACAATATCAATGATAATTTTATCAAAAACTGATATACTATCAGCAGATATTTTAAATTCTTTATTTTTCAGTAAGATTTTTTTTTTAAAGTACTTAATAATTATATAAAAAAAAACAAAGCTGTGAAGCAAGAAGTAAAAAATACAAGTTTTTAAATTGTAAATTTCAAGACATCCTTTAACTATTTCCATGTTTGTCACTGATAGTTTTCAACTTATAGATTTATCCACACATATTTTTATGACATTTGAATTAAAATTTAACAGAATATCTGGTATAAATTTACTTACATTTCATTGCAATAAAACTAAAGTATTTTTTTTATGTATCTTAAAACAGAGTTTAAAAAAAACACCTAATAAATAATATTTTTGAATAAATAAATACAAAATAAACTTACCATCAATTCTAGTGAACCATCTTTCACACTACTTCCACCTTCCGCTCGGTCAGGTAAAATAGAAAACATCAAATTTTGAGCTTCATCCTGAAAACAGTTTAACACATACAAGTGATTACATATAATTATTTCATATTAAAAGAGATAATTCAAAAAAGTTTGTTATAATTCATAGGGTAGGTTATGATGAACATAGTAGCTAAAATTTACTTATAAGATAAAAAAGAAATACAAACTTGGCAAAGAGTTTACACCACTAAGAAATTAAATTTGTTTAGAGTTACCATGCATGTCATTAAAGTTTTTAAAAAGGTAAAAGAAACCAATTTTTAATAATAAAATTATTACAGATTACACAATACAAATGTTAAAGTATTAAATTACTTGAAAAATTTATATTAACCCTTCATTTATTGGATATTGCAATGCCTTATTTCATTAAAAAAAGTTTGAAGTAAACCAATAATCACTTTAATATTTCTTTAAAGGTTTTTTTTATATTCTTTTGAATAAAATTACATGAGGAACTAAACAACTTTTTTCTTTTACAAAATCATACCTCTGACACTTTAAATAAAGAACAATATGTAAGGTAGTTTTAATTGTCACTATACCATTGCAATTTTTTTTAACAAGAACATATAGTTTCTTAAGAGTTGCACAAAAACCCTCACAATATCAATTTAAACTATTTATATCATAGTAAAACACTGATAAAATAATCCAAGGTTTTGTTTAAAAGATTTTTTTCTCTAATTTGTTGTATAAGTAACAATTCTTTTGAGTGGAACTTAAGCTTAACATACCTTCATGTAAATCCAAGATGTTACAGGATAATAATTGCCAGCTATTTTCTCAGTTATATTCCATTGGAATGTATCCTGGTGATTTCGCCTAAAAGAACATTTAACATCTCATTTTGTTGTTTCGGTCATGTTTCACAAATATTATATATAATTCATTTATCTTATAAAAAACAATTGAATTTATCACAACGAATGTTTTAAATGTGTACAAATGCATCAAACATTCAAATGTCAAAGTTTAAATAATGACTAATTTTATTATATAATATTACAGCTATTTATTAACTGAAACTAATATCATTACAGCAGCAGCTTAAAAAATGAAAACAATACCATGAGAATTATAACCAATTGAACATGCACATTAAACTAGACAATTACTTCACAATAAATGAATAATAGTTGCATTAAATCTGAAGTAAAACAGTAGAAAATGAATGCAAGTTTATGAAAGAACTATTTAATAACTTCTATTTTAATAATGATGTATTTAGGGAGCTCAGAATTTTGTTAAAGATTCCTAAAAGGACTTAAATTTATTTTGATCAAAGGTTACTGTTATGATTGGTACGATTACTTACACTCTTTTAACAGTTTCCCTGCCGTTGGAATCTGTGTAAAATACTCCATCGTTGTTCAAGCCAGTATCAAAACGTGTTATGATCTCTCTGCCAATGTGATCCCTATAATAATGTATAAAATAATACTACAATCATACATGTTTTTAAAGCTCATATAATATGCATTACAGTGAATGAGCATTCAACCATCTAATGCATGCTGTTACCGTTTGGTAACAAGTAACATAATCCACTTTATTCTATTAAATTAGAGCTCCTCCAAGACAAATCTGTGTTTTTTTCATCTATTACATTTCATTTTAAAGTTTTAGTTACTAATAATCCTCATAGATGACAGTAGTAAAAGTGTATTCAAAATTAAAGAGTGAGGTTATTAACTTTTGTGAAATTACGTTTTTGGCAGTATTCAAAGAATAATAATATTAGTACTAAATACTAATAAATTGTTTTGAAAAATTAATCATAGTTAAAAAGGGTTATTTTGAAATATTTTTAGTAGTTTTCTAGTCATTATTATCAAAATTGGAATTTTGCAGTTGGTTTTTGTCATATGGAAATTTTTTTTAAAACTGAAATTATTTAAATTGTAATGCAGTTAATTTTTTTTAAAGTTTTTTTCCCATAATGTGTGAGTATTGAAGATACATATATATATTTTTTGGGATGAAAATAAAAATTCATGCATTAGAGGGTTAAAGGAATGACTGATCGTTTCAATGAAACATCTAATCAAACTAATACAAGACATTTTTAGTATACAACTAAGCCAATGTCTAGTGATGTTATATATATTCCTGAATGTAAATGAGCTTTCAGTGTACAGGATTAAGATAGCTTATAAGTTTTTTTTTTTCAAGTTTTAAAATGCTGTTTCAAGAGTGTCTGAAGTCTTCCCTTCTCAAAAAGGGCATTCACTAAGTCATCCAGAAAAAATCCCATTTTAGTATTCTTTTTTTAAAAGTTTAGAGTAGTAAAGTTTGAATTTAAAAAACTTATTTTTCATATACTTTTAAGTAACGATTATAGAGAATATAACATAAATTTAAATTAGAATTAGAAAATAGTTCATTTTTTCATGATTGTGAGAAACAAATTAGAGTTTAGTGTAAAAAAAAAGAAATTTTAGAATAGGAGTTTGCTAATTATATAAAACTAAAGTTAAAAGCCCAGAAATAATGTTTCATTATTTAGAACCTCGAAAGACAAATAAAAATATATTAAATCAACCAGTATTTTAAACAAGCTGCCACCATGCATATGGAGAATTGATTACTTATTTGTTGTACTTTGAATTAAAAAGTTCTATAATTGCTATTTTTATACATTTATGTTCCATTCAAAGATTTAAAAATTAACAAAACGAAACAAAAAATATTCTTTTCTTCATTATCATTATTTGATGATAAATATTTAAACAGTAAAAGAACAATTGAAAAATAACTATTCCACTCCACAGTTACAGTGGTGGCCAAAAGTGTGGACACTTTTTGAAAGTTTCATGTTTTTCAACATAGTGTGCTTGTAGAATATATTAATTTTCACTTTTGGCAAATTGTATTACTAAATTCTGCATTAAATTATCTTCAATTTAATGTAGAAATGTTTGTATTAAGGTGAAAATTAAAATATTTTACAAGCACACAAAGTTACATGAAACTTTAAAAAAAAGTGTCCACACTTTTGGCCACAACTGTATATTACATTTCAGGATTAAAAAAATAACTAATAAATATATAAAAACCAAAAAATTCAATATTTTAAATTAATATAAAAAAATTCTTACTGGACGGGAATAGGCCCTACAACCCAATCAAACTCAATGGAGTTCTGTCCTTTGTAAAGTCGAATTAGTTGGTGGATCCACGGAGTGTAAAACTGGTGAATTTCTTCTACAAGTGGACCCTGAAATATTCATTAATCTTTGATAATTTTAATACTTTAAAATTCATTTCACTTAGAATTTAAGGTAGGCGAAAACCCAAAATTCTAAAATTTTTACTATCGCTTTAATCTTTTCCAAATTCGGCATACTGATTTCAAATATAATGAATGATACTATTTAGGCATACTTAAAAATTTAAGTAGAATTTATTTATTTTAAACGGTGTTTTTCTACTAAAAAAGGAGGTTTACGCCAACAAGTCTACCACATTGAATTTTCATCCTATAAACATTAATTAGGTGTAAAATTCTTCTTTTTGAACTAATGAATGCAATGACCCTCTAGAGTTGCAAACAAATTACAAGAAAAGAAGTTATTAAGAAAATGTTATAAATTAACCACAAAAAAAGGATTTTTTTTTTCGATTAACTTACACTTGGACATTTAAAAAAAAAAAACATTTACACCGGATGTTAGAGGTTCATGGCACAGATATATATTGAAATAGCATCTGTAAAAAATTTCAGGTAAATTAATGTAAAACTTTTTTTTACTAGAAGTGTTGGCGCAACCCCCTTTTTTTTGGTGAAAAACACCGTTTAAAACAAATCAATTATATTTAAATAAAAAAAATGCCTAAAAAGCATTGCTCATTATATTTGAAATCACTATGTCAAATTTGGAAAAGATTAAAGTAATAGTAAAAATTTTAGAATTTTTGGGTATTCGCCTATGTAAATAATTTTATGTCAGTTTAATTTACATGTACAAACATTATTAGCATACAGTTATACATTAATGTGTATTTTTAGATAGCATTAGTTCATTGAATTAAAACTGATAATGATTTTGTCAAAACAAATATGTTGATTAATTATATATTAAAAAGATTAAGATGATTATCTTTTTTTAATTAAGTCCCAGTGACATCATTTTCTGATCATAATTTTAAAAAAAAATAGGGCTGACATGTACTAGGATTAATAAAAAAAAGTTTGAAGAAAGGAACTGTGTGCTTTTTGATATCCTAACTGGCTATGGACGATTAGAAAAAAAATTAAAATGATAATGCCAAATTGTCATTGGGACTGAAAGGGTTAATGTGAACAACATATTTTCTTTACATTAACTTACTATTTACTTACTTAATAATATACCTATATATCAGTACATAGTATACCTATATACAGTATAACAGCTAAAATTCACGGTCAAGTTACATTTAAAAAAAGCAAATAGTTGATTTTAGTGCAGTTTACTAACTGTTAACTATTACAAGAAATAAGTGGAGTAGTAAAAAAAAAAAGAAATAGAAGAATTCCTTAATATTTAAATGAAAACTTTTGGAAGCTTTAAAACTGCAAACTTTTTACACTGTAACAAAAACTTATATTAAACAATCACAACTTAAAACACAATTCAAACTTTAGTACACAGGAGTTCCAACTTTAAATACACTGTAGGTAATATTCTCAGCAAAAAGGCTTTTGTTACTAAGCGTTTTAAAACAAAAGTCTCCTTTTTTTATGGATATTACCCAGAATCTTATTCTTTTCTCTATGAAAAAAATGTAGATTTTTGCAATGCTCACAACCATTTGAAGGATTTAAAATTGATTAAAAAGTTCTTCAAGGAAAAAAAAATCTTCCAAGCAATTTCATGGACCCCTCCTTTTCCTTTTTCTGTAGAACTTCTTTTTCCTTTAATGCACTTAGTATGCAGTGTAGACAACATTCAGTGTTGAGCTCGAATTTTAACGTTTATTCTTTCTTTCCCTTGATACTCTTAACGGAAGTTGCGACAGTAAGACCAAATGTCAATTTTTAAATATAATACTCGGTAGTTGCAACTTATGAGAATGACTTAATAGCGTATCATCAGGAAAAAAGGTGCGATTCGATTGAGTATTATCGCTTTCCCAGGACATAACTTTATAGACGTGAATAAAACACGATTGAAAATTACCGCCAAACGTGTATCGTAACTGGGCAATGTCGCCAAAATTTAAAAACGAAGTTAACACTTCTAGGATCTCAGTATTCAATTAAAATATAAAATACTTTCCACAAAAATAACTTCTAAATAATTTCATAGAAAATTTGTTTCTTAAAATAGCGTAAATAAACACACTCAACTAGTTTTGAATCCGAATTCAAACCATCTAAAACGGCATAGAGTATAGACTGATACATTTGAAATAAAGCAACAAAAAAAGCATTGGTACTAATTACAAATTAAAACATAAAAAAAAAAACATTTTATCCATAAACCAAATCATTATTTTATCAATTAAATTGGTTATGTATAAACTTTTAAGTCAAACTTACCAATGATAAAAACAAAAGATTGTTTATGTAACATTTAAAAAGATATTTCGATAATGTCAATCGATATATAAAACCTACGCGTCCTCCATCGATAATTAGATGTACGAAGGCAGCTAAGAAATTAATTAAAATGAGAAAATAAAAAGAACTTTCAAGCAAATATCAAATAAAACGAATTTACTACGAAAGAAATTATAAAATCTTGTAAAATATCTCGTCTATATTGACATTATTTAGCAAAACTACAGCTTTTTTATTGGAACTATCTATTCTCGCGGAAGAATATGATTTCAAGTGGCCATCTGCAGTGTACAAATTTCATCATTCTCGTAGAAGCTGTCACTGAGTAAACTTGCTTTAAAATAAGAGAAAATTTAAGTTGTTTATTAATAACGAGAATTATTATATTTTCTTAAAAAAGTACTACGAACCAGTACGCAATGTGCCTAACTTTCAAGTTTTCGTAAGTTGATATTTTTTTAAAGTTATTTTTATCATTTTTTAGTATTTTTGTATGTTTCAATACATTTTTTATTCAATCTTCTTGTAATCGACTAACGGAATCTTAATGGAACTAGATGAATACAGTTTAAACCAGACTCGGCAAGTCTTAACTGGTTTCAAATTTTAAAATTTAAAACCTAAAGGATAGCTATAGTGATTAATACACTAATAGGAAACGTATAAAATGCATTATTTGTTTAAATTAACATTAAATAAACGGAATATTTGTGCACAACATTCAATTACAATTGATTTAAACTAGTTTTTATTGTTAAAAACATTTAATTCGGTTTTAAAACAATGCAATGGAACAGTCTTGCAGAAGCTAGTCGTTTCTTTGGCGATCGTTGTAATTTTGGGATGTTAAGAGTTGGTTACCTATATTTTGCTTGCATAATATTATTAAACCCAAGATAAATAACAAAATTAAAAATAATTACATTTTAAGACATTTTTGTGATGCAATTCCAGTCGCAATTTTGAAAAGTCAGCCAAAGCATTTTCGCGTTTAATTCCCTTTTAAATATAGTTTATTATCTTATTAATATTTAGGGGCAATCAAAATATTGTTTAAATGTTTTAATGTCCTGATTGGTTTAGCAATGGTTCCGCAAAAACAGAATAGGCGCCAAACAAAAATCGCCAAGGGGCAACCTCAAGCATTGTTGTACCGAGATCCGTTACCATACAAGACCCTAAAGTGATCCGCGCGAATCTAATCAGATGCGATGTCTTTTTTTCCGTGTGTTTCAGGTGTGGAGAGGGCCTTTGTTGGACAAGGAAGCCCAAGCGTCCGAAGTGGTATGGACAATATTTGGAGAGACTTGCCAGACTCCGGGTGCGCACCCCCCCGCCGCCGCCCCGGCCTCAGACCCCCCCGGCGCCGCCCCGGCATCTCCGAGAGACAGACAGACAGGTACTTCTCCCTTCGTGTGGTACTCGTGTGGAATTCGTGTGGTACTTGGACGTCGACGAAGGTAACTTCTGGATTGTCAACAAGCAGCCAAAGGCGCTTGATTTGGCTTCCAAGGTTGCCGAGGTGACGAACTAGTAGACGACTTCTCTAGTTAGACATTTAGCCGAAATTTGATTCAATTCTAAACTTTTTTTTATCAATTAAAAAAAAACGTTTAAAAAACAATTAAAATGAAAAGTTTTTGGCGTAAATAAACTTTTAAGTTAGATTGATTACAAAAATCTGTAACTCACAAACGAAGATTTTGGTTTAAATGTCTACATTTAGTTCAAATTAAAATTATTGTTAGAACCTTTGGCACTCATTGAATGATCAATTCTAAAATAGTTTAAAACTTTGGCTTTCAATTTCAACTATTTTGATTTCCTTTGTATTTGAAATTTAGATTATCTTTTAATAAAATAGCCCAACTTATTTCGGAATAAATGTCTACTAGATCAGTAGCTTAGGCAGATTGCCTGGGGCAGCCCGAATGGGGGCAGAGGTATGCTATTTTTATTTAGTTTAGTGTTATAAATGTGTGCTTATTTCTCATGTTGGGAGCGAAGACCCCATACTTTTATTCGGCCACAAATTTCTAAATTTTTAAGTTGTTAAGTTGTTTCTACCATGAATTATATTTAAATTCATTCGATTCCTTTCAAAATTTTTGTCTCAGCCGCTTTTTCATAGTTTTTAAGTTTTTAGTGTTGAACTATATTTTAGATTTATTCGGTTTATATAATTTCAAAATTTTAGTATTAGCCGAATTGCATTTGGTATTGAATTTATATGTTGTTATGTTTTTAGTGTTGAACTATATTTTAGATTTATTCGGTTTATATAATTTCAAAATTTTAGTATAAGCCGAATTGTATTTAGTATAGTATTATCATGTTTTTAGTGTTGAACTATATTTTAGATTTATTTGGCTTACGTATCTTCAACATTTTTAGTATTAGACTCTTTGTCACATTTCCTTTTTCATATAGAATTCATAGCAACAAATAGATTATTTAAAAAAAATAGACATACAAAAACCGGTTCAAACATATTTTACAATAGTCCCGATTATGACTTTTTCCCGATTATGACAATTTCCCGACTTTGACAGTTTTAAATCTTCTCCTTGAAGAAGTGAATTCCGAAAATGACGTCTATACCCCGATTGCGATTAAATAAAGTCCCGGAGTTGTTTAGATTTACCGCACATAAATACATTTAATATACATAAAAAGAAGAAGTACTTATTTTTGTGTTTTAAATGTATTTTATGTATTTGAGTCGAGATATTTAAATAACATAAAAAGTAAATTCTTGAATTTCTCTTTTCATGATATTTAAATTTCGTTTTTGTAAAAATCGAGTTTGCTTTTGCGTTGATCTGGTTTTGATGACGCCGGGGAACGTGTAGCATTGTGTAAGATCATCAAATACAACCTTTTAAGTGCTGTTCCCGAAATTTGGGAGCAGCCAGCCTTTAAAACGAAGAAGCTATGGCACACAAAACCATTCATTTCAATAGTACTAACTTCATTCATATTTATCAATCCCAAAATTCCTTATTACGAAAAGGATAAAAATTTACTTAAACAATTATACATAACGTAGAAGTAAATTATGTCTGCAAAATAATATAAGCCTTGGCAGTTAAAGTACAAAGTGTTAAAAATAGAATCCATAGAACTGTTTTTAAATTCCAATGTTTAAACTAATTTAATACTTTAGATAATTATTAATTTTTATTAATTAAATACTAATAGATCAAAGTCATCAGTGCCATGGCTTCGGGGGTTATTCTCTCTGGCGGCCACTATTGGTTTTCCAATCCGATCACAACTATCTTCGGAAATATTTTCTTCCCCCTATGGCTTTCCAAGAAACGGCACAAGTTTTGTCGTTTTCAGATTTTCCAGCACAGAAGAAGCTTTAAACAAGGTAGGTTTAGAACAGCAACGATGCCATTCCCTGAAAGCAACGCAGGAGTGTAGGGGGAAGAAAGTTTTTTCTGAGAGTTGTAATCAGAAAGGAGTATAAAAGCAGCTAGAATGATTCGAATAAGAGGTTTTGATCAGATGAAAGGCATCGGCGCGTTAAGGATGTGGGGAAAGATTACAGTTAGAGTATATTGAATAAAGTGGTATGATGAAACAAAAAAAGAGAGAGAATAGCCCTTTGGGAAATGCCGAGTGTTCCACCTCCTCGTGGTATTTCCTGGTAACGGTGTGCCACTCCTCCACTCTGGTGGGTGGCACAGCGGCTAAGAGAACACTCACGAGTACAGGAGAAAAACAACTTCATTGCATAGGAATCTGTCTGCATCAGGATTCTTTGGCAACAACAGCGAGTCCTCGCCTAAACTGGTTTAAGCAAACCGGTTAGTCACTTTGCTTTTCTCTCGCAGCAACCCTGATTCACACCAGAGATCAGTGGACAATAGCTCAATGTTTGTACCGCGGAAAAAGAACAGAGAAAGAAACCGGTTTCCTGTAGCCAATGTCCGCCAAGCACACCAGAATACGGGAAGATTCCGATGCAATGACGTGTTTTTTCCCCTGAAGAGTTCAGTAGAAGAACGTGCTAAGTGACATTTTTGAAAGTAAAAAAATGAGATTGTAGTGTCAAAGTGCATGTTATTCCCTCCTACAAACATAACACGGTCCCCCTTTTTTCGTAAACTTTCAGTTTGAGGTAAGTATTTGATGGGTATTGCATCAAAAGTAACTGAATCCAAAAAGTAAAAATATGGGAAATCGTAAAAAAAAAACTGCTTTTAATACCTTACCATTGTATAGAGTAAAGGTGAATACATGTAATTTTCGTACTTATTTACATGTATTCACCTTTACTCTATACAATAATAAGGTATTATAAAAACAGTTTTTTTTGCGATTTCCAATATTTTCACTTTTTTTTTAACTTTGCAAAACAGTAGAAATTTACTGAAAGGTAACCCTTAGCGAACTTTCCAAAATCGCGGCAAAAATCGGCCGATAACCCAACCGAAATGATAGGACAGGTTAGGATAGGTTTGAATTATCGTCGCATTAGAACTACACGAGGGAGAACCGAAAAACGTGTTTGTTCATTTAACACCGGCTGTTCGGACTTTCTTGTTACATGACATCGGTCTACATAATGTAATGCTGAGATATGTAACAAGAAAGTCGGAACAGCCGGTGTTAAATGTGAAATCTAATCTTAATTCATCTTCAACATTTAAATATATTTTTTACTTTTTTTATTGCTAACATTTATAATTTCAAATTGTTTTTTAATGAAATTCAAGTTTAGTTTTCCTAAATATAGACCGAGAATGGATGTTTTTTTTTTCAATGGCGTTAATGCTGTGGAAAATGTGACGTCTCGTGTATGAGCGAGTCCCTTTTTTAAGACGCTATTTTGTCCGAAAATTCTCAGCCTCTCTATGCAGCAGTATTTATTAAAAACCGTGTTTAGAAATATGAATTAGAAAGTATCATGGTGTCACGTAACGCAGGTTTAAGATGACACGTAGATATCACATGCTTCAGAAATTACGTTCAGAAAGTTTTTTTGGTCCGATCCGATTTTGCAATAAATAGTACAGATTTTCCCCCCAAGCATTTGTAAGGACTTGTAAATTAACTTTTTTATTTAATTAGGCACGAAAGTGCAAACTAATCAAAGAGGGTGAATACTGAATTAATTTTTTTTGGCACTATCGGCGGAACAACGTATAAACCAATTAAAAATTAAGTTAGATTTTTTAAGGCTGCTCATCACCCCCATACACCGTCCTCTTTCGATCGGGCTTGCAAATGGTAAGTCTGTGGGGAAAAAGTGGTTTTTATTCCAAAAAAAGAAAAGAAATTATAGGAATATTTTGATGCGTTTTTTTTTAATTCATAAAATTCCTATAAAGTTGTGATTTTAGATATTTTTTTTTAAAAAAACCGTTGTTTACCTTTTTTAATAGAAAAAATTTTAGATAAAAAAAAGGTAAACAATACTTTTAAAAAAATAACCTCTAAAAGCACAATTTTATAGGAGTTTTATGAATTAAAAAAAAAACCGCATCAAAATATTCCTATAATTTATTTATTTTTTTTTTTTGAATAAAACCATCAGCAAGCCCGATCGAAGGAGGACGGAGACTGGGGGTGATGAGCAGAATTAATATATAAAATGCACACAAAGAAAATGTAATTTAGTTTTACATTAAATCTATATATCGATGTCTTATTATATCATATTTAATAAAAAAATCCAATAACTAATGAATCCAATAACAAATGCTAAATATAGGGTAAGGTGGGGTAAGTGGGCCATTGGGGCAAGTGGGCCACCCCCCTGGCATTTCCCGAATTATGGACGTAAAAAAAAATCTGTTGCAATATTTTTACGTATTTACCCCAAAAGATGCAGGAAACATTATGGCATCATTTTCACTTAAGTATGTAACAAGGTACAATCCTTTTTGTGAAATTTTTTAAAATTGCATCTTTTCGTAATTCACGCCATCATACTATTTTTAAATTTATTTCCAAACAGTTCATGATACAAAACAAAATGTTATATATTTTGAAAGTGTATAAAACATAGTATCTTTTTGTAGTGTCATGTACTTGTGATGTTGATAAAGTTAAAAGAAAATTGGGGTGGCCCAGTTGCCCCGCGTTTGGGGTAAGTGGGCCACCACAATGGCGGGGTAAGTGGGCCACCCCTGGCCCACTAGCCACAACTCTTTAATATCCTTAAAAAAAGTCATATTTACTGATTCATAGGGTTAGTCATATACACTATTCATAGACCTATTCATTGACATAGGCCAGTTTAAAATCTGCAACCCTAACATTTTTTTACACCACATGCGAAAATGACAAGATGAAAATTAATGTATTTTTTCTTGTAGTAAGCTTGCAAGCCAGAAAAAGTTGCTATGGGGGAACTATTAAGGATACATCATTACTTTTTTTTTTCAAACACTCAAAAAATCATGTAGATTATTCCACTTGCCCAGCCTTATCTCTACCAGTTATGTGTAAAAATATATTAGGGGGGTGGCCCACTTACCCCACCTTGTGGGGCAAGTGGGCCACTCGGATGACCAAAATGAAAAACATATTTTTTATATTTATTTTTTGCCAATTTGTGTTAAGGTTGTCATGGGTACAGTAATAACATATGAAAGAATGAACCACCAAAAAAATAAGTTGTTAGGCCGATTATATCCAGTGGTATGAGGGTCTAAAGTTGAATTATGCCAAAAAGGTGGCCCACTTACCCCACCTTACCCTATAAGAGTTTAGATCATCCTATCATGGAATGCGTAGCAATAACTGCTACACTTGATTTGTCAGTTGTTTATTATTTTGTTATTTTTTTTTTGGGGGGGGGGGGAGGGGAGGGGGCGAGGTATCCAGGAGCCAGTTTTTTTTTTTTTTAAACTTTTTGACAACCTCTTTGGGATTGAACTCCCCAACTTTTGATCTTTCATACCCTTATTAACATGGTTCATGCTAAGTAACAAAAGCATATCTTTTTCAGAACAATTCAAAGACTCGAAATTCACTAACAACCTAAATTACTAAAGCATGCAAAGGGTGGTTAAAAAAATAACGCTCGCTATTCGGAGTGGTCTGTAGCTTGAATGAATAATCCAAATGCAACAAAAATTGAGACACTTACTAATCGAGAAGGTGCGTGTGTGGGGGAGGGGGGGGGAGGGGGGAGAGAATGGAATCATAAAAAAACAAACCCGTCTCTTGACCAGGGTTCTAAATTACGAGGCGTAATTAGCTGTGTTTGCCATAATTGACTGCGCCTCGTAATTTAGATGTACCTGTTTACTTGGTCAGGAGACTAGTTTGTTTTTTTATGATTATACTTTTTATGATTATTTTTTAAGATTCCATCTTTTTTATGATTCCATTCTTTTCTCCCCTTCTTGATTAGTAGGTGCCTCAATTTTTGATCCATTTGGATATTTCATTCAAGCTACAGACCACTCCGAATAGCGAGCGTTATTTTATAACCACCCTGTATTTGCGGACATTCCATTTTTTAAAACTAAAACTTGTCTAAAATCAGAAACCGCAGTATAGGCTGATGTAGAAAAAGTTTCAAACGTAGGGTCAAGTGGGGTAAGTGTGATTGGGGGTAAGTGTGATAAACAGCTCTTGTAACTTTAGAAATCATTCTAAAAATCTGAAAGTTCGCAATATATAACATTAGACCACTTATAATTAAACTAAAAAGAAATATTGACCATATTTTTTGTCTAAAGAAAGTTTTGAGCTTTTGAATTTAAGTGCAACTGTCTGCTTTTTATGTGGGTTTTCCTATGTGGGGTAAGTGTGATAAAACAGCAATGGATTTTGAAATGCAAATTTTGTACACTTAAAATTGGAATTCAAACATATAATTTTTTTTCTACATATGTATGTTTCTTATAATAATTCACTACCAATTTTAGGATTTGGAATTTACTTGAAGCAGAGAACGAATTTTCTTAATGAAAAATGCAGAAACCCTATCACACTTACCCCACTTGACTCTAAACAAAAAGTATTTTTGCAATTTGAGCTGTTCCTGTGATCACGACTCGCGGACACCGTAAGTCACGACATTTATTCGAAAGAAAATAACCTTGGTTGCTCGACTTGGCCTAAACTGGAGCTGTCAATCATTCCGATGCTATGTGACGTAATCGGTAGATTACGTCAAAAATACTAAGCAGCAAAATAAGTAAATCAGGAAACATTATTAGATTCCTCTTATAATGGGAGATTGCACTGACTGGACGTGATTTAAAGAAAACATACACTCTTAAAACGAACGAGCGATTTTAACTCAGTCTGAGTTAATTTCACTCCTCCAGTCTGGAAAATGCACTTCTCCGAAAGAAGTGGATACTTTATGTGTTAAACCTCCGACATGATCACTCCAAACGAGTGATTTTAATTGAGTCTGAGTTAATATTCATTCCTTTCCAGTGTCGAAAATGCACTTCTCCTATTGGAGTGGATTTCACTCTTTTGTTTTAAGAGTGTAGTGTAATCTTAATTCATCTTCAAATTTTAATTAAAAATTCTATCATTTTAAGAATCTGTTATTTTAACTTGTTTAAATTTAGTTTCACCTAATTACGGTGCGAAGAAAAAGTAAACAATCGTTTTAAAAAAATGCATCTCAAATTGGGACAGATGCGATACCGCTTAAATCGAACCCTGAATGCGAAATTGCACTTTGGTTGAACGAACGGTTTTCAACTAAAACTACATTATAAAAATAATGGGTTCGAAAGTTTTCTGTTATTTGTCTTTTAAAAAAACATTGGCTTACATCAGAAGCATATGCCGATGTGAATGGCTAAGTTAAAAACGTACTAAAATGTACACATTTGAAGAGTACAAGGGAAAAACCGCTTGATTTCGTAGAAGGCTTTTTATACCAATTTTGACGCACTGATTATAATGAATCTGAGCTCTCTGTGGATGTTAAAGTGTGCCGAGATTTTAATTTTGAAGAGAGAACCCAAGCCAAATGAGCCCTCCATGGATCTTTTACATGCCTTATAATCATAAGACATGGAAGCCCACGATTTTCCCATTCAAAAATCCGACGGCTCAGCCGGGGCTCGAACCCGCGATCTTGGGCTTACAAGGCGGACAAGGTAAACCTCTCAGTCGCTAAGCCGCTTGAAGGTTTAAATTTTAAATAATTTATCCAAACTAAACGTCGAAATGTTGTGAAAATTTGCAGTAAAGAGCGGCAAGAGGAGTAAAAAAATTTTCCTTTACCTCGCTACCGCTAAAAGTAATTGTTACATGATGTAATGAGTTACTGCAATCCCTGAATAAATTATATAATATTTCTTTAATCTCAAGTGCAGTAAACAGGGTCCGAAAAAAAACGGGTTTTTCAGATAAACTAAAAAAAACCGGTTTTTTGGTTTAAACCAGGTTTTTTTTGGTTTAAACCAATTTTTTTGTCATTCCTTAAAAATATATTACAATTTATACACAAATATAAATATATATATTTTAACTCCGATACACTACACTAATATATAGCAAGGAGAGTAGGTATACAAGGTTTTTCTAAAAGGGAAACTTAAAAGAGTAAACATATTTTGTTAGCAAGAAATGCAATGTTAAAGAAATTATGAGATTTACATTATTACACAATTCAGATGTCTACATTTTATTAACTTTGAGATAAAAATTTTACATGTTCAACTTTATCATTCTTATTTATTCAAACTTAAACACGAAAGTCAATTTGCCAGCTTTTTCTGTTCCCATTCTATTTCGCAACTGGAAAATTCCATTCGTGACAGACATGACATAAGACAACTTTCTTGGCTCTTAAAAAGTACTAAATGTTAATTGAATATTAAAAAATGACCATGGGGTGATGCAAATAAAGGTCTTAATTTTAAAAAACGCTGAAATTTTCATTCAAGGGAAAATACTTAAAATTAATTGGGTTAAAACTTGCCGTGACTGACATGACAAAATTGAGACACAGATTTTGAGTGACCTTATATTATTACCATTTGCTGTTAACTGGTATGCAAGTCTAGAATTTTTTTGGAATCAATATAAGATTCTGATGTGCCAACCAGAAAGAAAAAATTAAGAAATTTATAAATAATAAAATATTATAAATATTTATTAACGTGACTGACATGACAAATGTGACAGACATGACAAAGTTTTGATGTTCTATATTTAACTCAAATTTTAAATTTAATGTTCAAATTTCTTACGAACCGTTTATTTTGAGGTATAAAACGAGAAAATAAAGTGTCAAGAATTTTTGCCGAGTAGATTTTGTTTAAAATAAAAAAAGTTGAAATTTAAAAAATGATGTCCATGGCGCATTTTCGTGGAATCAACCACCTTAGACTGAATCAGGCCAAAAGTAGAGAAAATTCTTTCCTTTTCCAGTTCAGCTGTAGTTGGTGAACAGTTGTTCAGATATTAGGGATACCTGTTTCCTTAATATTAGAATTTTTATTCAATATCATTAAAAAATACCAACATGTACTGCTATTTTTTTTTTTTTTGGATATAAGAGTTGGGTGGAGTTGAGTTGTATTTCAATTTAGTTTTGGTTGAGTTGTTTCCATCATAATAATCAACTTTTAAATTCTTTAACTTAAAAATTAACTTCGTAGAATGAATTTAAATTAATTTTAGAATATAAATAGAAATTTTGAAAAAAAAAAGTTTTTTTCTGGAAAAAAACATTTGGTTTAACTTGCCTTGCGACTCGTTATGCCTTATAGGCGCATGAGGCCGCAATCGTTGAAATCCAGTTCCTCCGGTTCAGTACGGCCCCCCTGGCAACTGCCCAGCTTGGCCAACCAAGGTGGTCAAGATTTGGTTTAAACCGCGGTTTAAACCACCAAACACTGGCAGTAAATAATTTGTAATAATGTGTTAATTTGTAAATAATGCAATTACCTTAAACACTCTGTAGGTGATATTCTCCGCCAAAGGATAGGCAGTGTCATGCTGCGGGTTAAACGCGTAAGCCCCAGAAGCCCTTTCCATTCTGTAGCCAGGCATTCCCTCGTAGAAGTAGAACGACTGTTTCATGGGGACCACGGTGTTGCTCTGGACGAGGAATATGTGCTTCAGGAGGCCCGAGTGGCCGTCGATTACTACTTGGTACATCTGAAAAAATAGGAAAAGAAATAATAATTACATTAATTATATTAATATTATACTTAAATAAAATTATTATATTAAACTACTAGCAGTATGGTCCCGCCTTACTGGGAACACGTTAACTTCGCATTGCTTCCTTTTAGAGGCATGCTTACTTGTGAAAATACACTCAAAATCAAAACAAAATTAAGTTCGCGTTGGCGCATGTGCACTTTAAAAAGCAAACACTAATAAAGGATGAAGCAGCCTTCGGGCGAGCGCATATCTCAACCAAACCCAATCAATCAAACTAATAGAGGATGGCGTCAAGCCCCCGTTTCGGCCCGGTCCATGTATTTTCAAGCCCTGTTATGGGCCCGCAATTATAGTTTAAAACAAAAGATAAAGTATGTCGACCATTTGACATAGTTATAAAAATAAACAGATTTTCATTAACTAGCTGCAATTTCATTAAAAAAATATAAAAAAATAATTTCTAGACATTTAATTTAAGAAATTTAGGAGAAGTATTTTTTATTAAATCCTTTTGATTGTTATTTCTTTATAACAAGGAACACAAAATATACTAAGTGAGAGTAAAATATATTTTTTAATCCTTCAAATTTCTTTAACTTTTGAGTAAATAGCAGTACATATTTAAGTAGTTTAAAAGATTATTTGATTCAATTACAATAGACACTATTTTTGTAAAAAAAAAAGAGGAAATCTGAGTTCTACCTCATTTTGAATGACAGCATCCTGAATCGTAAAAGGTAGTCTTCCACTTTCCATGTCAGTAACTGGTTCATAATCTAAAATCAGAAAAAAATTATAATTTATAAGGTAAAATGTGGTAATTATGACGAAAATCGTGACAAATTTGTTAAAAATTAGTCAAGGTTAAATGAATGTATACACTTTGTACATTAGGGTGGGCCGAAAAAAACTTTTTATTTTATTTCGGATCGCTATAGTGCGGAAAAGTTGCCATTGGTAAAGACATGAAAAATGCACTAATTATTATTGTTTTATAACCATATCTTCCGTTCGCGCAATGCCATCAAAGTTGGCAAAAATTGTCAAAAACCGTAATTTTTCATAATTTTTTTAAGCCCGATATATGATTTTAATTGCTTTCCTATATCATGTTGTATGATTAAAATTTACAAAAAGTTAAAACTTTGATATATAGCGAAAAATACGAATTTTCTCTAATTTTATACTACGTTGAGTGGTCGGAAGATCTGACACAAATGTATAATAACTTATTATACTATATATTATAGCATTTATTATTAATAAGTGCTATAATATATGGATTTTACATACTTTTAATATCTAATTCATGATATAGGAATGTAATTAAAAACATCTGCCGTGTTTTAAAAAAATTATAAAAAGTTACGGTTTTTAACAATTTTTCGCCAACTTTGAAGGCATTCGCGAACGGAAGATATGGTTATAAAAAAATAATAATTAGTGCATTTTTCATGTCTTTACCAATGGCAACTTTTCCGCACTATAGCGATCCGAAATAAAATAAAAAGTTTTTTTCGGCCCACCCTATTGTACATGTTACCAAACTTTATGTGCCTGTCCATATTGCACCAGAACTTAGTTATTCAATAAATTGTTCACAATTACTCAATTTGTCCCTAAGTACAATTAATAAATAAATGATCACAGAATGTTTTCAGGGTTCCCAATCTTACTTTAAAATAAAAATCAAGGAGTTTTTAAGGACTGTTCAAGGACCCACAATTCTTAATGACCCTTAATTATAATGCGAAAATTATTTTACCGATTAAATCGTCCGATTTGCAATTTTTCTCTTACAAAATCGGTTCTCATATACATTCGGTTAACTTATGTGAATATAAAAATACGATTTAACTGTACTACTATTCTGTACTGTGTACTACTATTCCTATTCTGTGGATTTAACTGTCTACTATTATTTTACAGATATTTTTTAATTTAGGTTTTGAGATATGGAGTTTGCTAGGCGTAAGTCACGGACCAGACCAGCCATAATCACCTTCCAAACTTCAAAGTAACAAAACACCTAAAGATTTGATTTACCAATATGTGACCTGAACTAAAAAAAAAAAGGACTTACGCGGGGGCGAAATATAATACAATTCCTCGAGGTTTGGTAGACCTCTTCTTTCTTGAACTAAAATAAAAATGGACATCGATCAGTCCATAACTAATAACGGACATTACTCCATTTCACCGCAAATAAGCAAAAATTACAAGGAGTTTAAGTTGAACCATATGCCCTGAACTGAAACTATGTTTCAAAATGAACTAAAACTGTAAAAAAAGAAAAATTCGAAACATTTCCAGTGTTTTTGGCATGGAAATCCAATGGAATGTTTTTCCAGTGGAATTTCATTTAGATATCTTTTAAAAACGATTAAACGTCATTTTTATAATTCAGGATCGAATCGGTCATACAAATTAAAACGCCTCATAATTTTTGCTTATTTGAGACGAAATAGCAGTTAGTGTCTATTTTTATAAAAGTTGAGGTTCAAGGTTTTTTTTTCTCCAAGTTAACATTAGCAGCCGGTGCCAAATCTATGGCTAATTCTTTCAACTAAACTGGACGATAGATATCACTATCCGTAAAAAATATAAAAAACGATGAAGAATTTATTCTGCGCTAAATAACTGTAAGGAAGAAGTTAAGAGAAACTATGTAATGAAATGGCAAACCATAATTTTAAAAACAGATGTTTAAAGGCGAAAAAAGCTGTATCATAACAAAGAATCTAAAAAAAAAATCTGGGTCTGAAATTGTAAGGTTAAAATAAAATAATGAAGTCCAAATATCGCCAATGCTAGGTGTTATATCAAGAACACAGGAGGATTTGGAGAAAATTTAACTGGTAAATAACCTGGTGCCGACTTGACAATGTATTAAAAAATAACCGGTTAAAAGTTAAATGTCGCGAACGAAGAAAATCAAAGAATTGTCAACGATTGTTTGTCAAAATCAAGATATTCTTATCTCTTGAAATCAAAAAGGAAAATCAAGAGCTTTTCAACGATTTTCTGTAAAAATCAAGGGGTATTGAAGGAACCTTGATATTGAAAATAAAAATCAAGGACTTCCTAAGGACTTTCAAGAACACATGGGAACCCTGGTTTAAATCGATAAATCTACCATAAGTGATATATAATGAGAACTATTAGTGATTTCTTAAGAAATAATTAAACTAGTATGATCTTTTAATATTTTTAAGTATAACTACGAAAATGTAATTTTAAAAAAAGGTAAACATGCCACTAAGTATTAACCATGTAATAGGAAACGGGTCCAGCTAAAACATCAATTTTCCAATAAACAATTATAAATATTACCAAGCTTTATGTGCCCATGTTTTTCAGTAAATTAGTTATTTCATACATTTTTTACAGATGCTCAATCTGGGCCTAAATACAATCTAATCATATATAAATGAATTTTTACAGTATTTTTAAAGGATAACTTAACCCAAATGACCTATAGTAAGCATTATTAATTTCTTAGAAAGATTTAAATTAGAATTAATTTTAACCATTTCAGTCCCAATGACAATTCGGCATCATTTTAGAAACTTAATGGTCGTCTATGGCCATTTATGATTTCAAAAAGCGCACCATTCAATTCTTCAAACTTTTTTCCAATTCGAAAATAATTTTTATTAATCCCAATAGTTGTCAGCCCTATTATTTTTTTAATTATGATCAGAAAAATTATGATGCCAAATGGCATTACTGGGACTGAAAGGGTTAAAGAAATATAAATTATGTATGGGGTCTTAATAATAAAAATTCCAAACTAGATGTGAATTAATATTTTAAAGAAATATAAGTAAATTCAAATTAATATTTATCCTGGCCAGATTTGTTTTTGATAATAAAATCTTCATTACATCTTTATAACTTATAATTTTTTTTTTTTAAGTTACAAAAAGTAATATAAATAAACAAGTTGCTTTATTATAAATAATATATTGATAGTTGAGTAACAAACTATAACTGGGAAATGCTGTGCGTTTCTTCACAATAACGAAAATACAAGGAATTTATAAGATTTCAAAAGCTCAATTTAAGAAAAGGTAAACCTACCAGTGAGTACTCTAACCCCGTAAATAGAGAAACCAAGGGGCGGCAGAGATATGGGAAACACCAACTCATTGACTGCCAAACTGGATCGCTCCGGTAGGCTGATTACTGACGGGGGGATGGGAATAACCTGTTGAGGAAATAAATAGGCTAAATCGTAGACTTTAATGGTTTTCATAATGACAGAGAAAATATACTTATAGTGGAAATGGTAATATGATAGTCTTTGAAACTGAATTCATAAAGACAAAAAATGTACATTTTGGAGGCTTCACAGACTGTTTAAACTAGGGTTGGGTTTTTCCAGTCCAAAACTAATATTTCCCATCCCAGCGGGAAAAACAGGTTTAAACCTGGTGGAATTGGTAAAGATCGAAATAAATTGGGGAATTACCTTTTCCTTTCTGAGAAAAACTGGGAAATTTATTTCTTAATGGTGTAAACTTTTCCAGGAAATTCTGTTAAGTTAATTAAAAAGTTTATTTACCACAGACATATTTTAATAATTATTTATGGTTATGTCGACGGGAATATTTAATTAGTAAAACGAAAGTACATGATTATTATAACATTACCATAGATGTAAAATTTAGGTAAGCGAATACCCAAAATTCCCCAAATTTCTAAAATTTTTACTATTACTTTAATCTTTTCCAAATTTGGCATAGTGATTTCAAATATAATGAATAATACTATTTAAGCATTTTTTAAATTTAAATATAATTTATTTATTTTAAACGGTGTTTTTCTACTAAAAAAAGAGGTTTACGCTAACAAGCCTACCGCATTGAATTTTCATCTTATAAACATAAATTATGAGTTAAATTCTTCGTTTTGAACTGATGCATGCAATGACCCTCTAGAGTTACATACAAATTACAAGAAAAGAAGTTATTAAGAAAAATGTTATAAATTAACCACACAAAAAAAAAGATTTTTTTTTCGATTAACTTACACTTGGACATTTTTTTTAAAAAATCTTGCATATTTACACCAGATGTTAGAGGTTCATGGCACAGATATATATTGAAATAGCATCTGTAAAAAATTTCAGGTAAATAAATGTAAAAAATTTTATGCTAGAAGTGTTAGCGTAAACCCCTTTTTTTAGTTGAAAAACACCGTTTAAAATAAATCAATTTTATTTAAATAAAAAAAATTGCCCAAAAAGCATTGCTCATTATATTTGAAATCACTATGCCAAATTTGGAAAAGATTCAAGTAATAGTAAAAATTTTAGAATTTTGGGTATTCGCCTACCTTAAGGAAGATTTGTCAATTTTTAAAAATATCAAATCCAAGATGAATATTTTTTAAAGTAGGGGTAAGTGGTGTACCTTGGACGTATGTGTACCTCGAACCTATGCTGATTCTAGCTCGATTAGCTTAGATATTGAAACAACACCACATGCAGTTAAAGTATTTGCTACCAGGGATCTCAGTGAAGTTCTATCTGTTTGTTTAAAAGGTCAATTTATTAAAGAGGTTTCAAAAAACTAAATTCACAGTTCAAAAGTAAATTTTTGTCAGATTCTTTAGTGTAATTTTATACTCAAACATGAAGCATTTATTCAGAAACGATGGTTATGCAATATAAAGCAAAGTTTTAGCTATAAAACAGTGTGCTTGAAATTAAGTTAAGTCTAACCTTAACTTGGTGATTAACTATTTTGTTTTTAATATCCAAGTGGTGTACCTCGAACCTAATACAAGTGGTGTACCTTGGACTGGTCCAAGGTACACTACTATAGGTCTTATGTGCTTCAGATTGTTGAAAACCTTTTTTAAAATTCAAGTAAATTCTTTTCTTTGAAAAATTAAGTATTTTAAGCTATTAATATGCAACCCTGATTTGTAAAATCTAGAAAAATGGAAATTTGTAAGACATTTTGATATGATGTGATGAAGAATTTTTTTTGTAGTTAATTATTTAGATTTATGGAAGCCTATAAAATTTTTACCATATTGATATAATATAGAAAATAATTATTGCATGCTCATCTAAAAAGATATTTTTTATAATAAATATCTAAGCAGAACATCCTTTTTACGTTTAGGCCTAGTTGAATAAACATAGGGGGAAATATTTGAGTTTTTTTTTTTTTCAAATTTAAGACAGAAAGATAGCCAAATGTTTTTCTATGGCATGAAATAACAGTTTAATTTTATGCTGCATTTTAACGAATACACCCGAGAAAGATTGCATTGCAGCTGAAAAAGCCAAAAGTGCACTAAAAAAACTAAGGCAATAAAACCCTTACTGAGCCAATTGACCTAACATAACCAATTACTACAATCTTGGCTAGAAATAAGAGTAGGTTGTAAAATGTATTTTTGAATTTTATGTGGCTAATAAATATTGGTTTCGGACTGTAAATCGGGTCTCTATACCTATTAATAATTGGTCCAAGGTACACTACCGGTTGGACCAAGGTACACCGCCGGTGGTGTACCTTGGTCCTAATTACAATTTTCTGTATTTATTTTTTTAATAGTTGAAATCATTTAAATAACATGTTAAAATAAATATATGTTGTATATAACAACATAAAGTATTCAGTAAAAATATTTTTATTCACTTTTTGCAAGCAATTAAGAAAATAAAAATTGAAAAGTCAAAATAGGTCCGAGGTAACCCACCTTCCCCTATAAAATTAAAATCAATTCATTTAATCCCATTAAATAACATTTGATAAGTATTTGTTGTTTCAATAATAAGGCTTTTCAAAGTGGGAAAGACCTAATTTTCCTTACCGTTTTTTACCAGGTGCAGTAAAAACCATGTCAACCCTGGTCCAAACACAACTTAGTATGAATTTAGAAAAAATTAAATGATGCATACAACAGGAGAATATAAACTTCTTTATAAAAAATTTTACAAACATTTAACATTTATTTCTTGTGAGACACTTTTTTTGATATTTAATTAGTAACAACCAAGACAGTGCATGGTCAGCTTAAACTTTATTTTTGTTATTTGAAATTGTTTCTCACTATGAAATAGATAAAATACATTTTTAAAAAATATATATACTCCCAATAATCGAATAGAACTAATATTAAACTATTTATTACTTTCATGATGTACAGGGTGAGGCAAATAAAAGTGGTCCCAAAGTGGAGATAAGAATACTACAAAAATGTTGCCAAGTCAAAAACCGATACAAAAACAGGTTTGCTAATTGAAGCTATTGATCACTTCAATATAAAGCCCAAACAAATGCTTGGCTACTTATTTGCCGGCAACTACGCTATGGTTTAAGAAGCTAGTTGAAATGAAATATAATCAAGGTTTGTGCACTGATCAAGAGAAGTTCTCACTAGTGATTATTTCGGTCGTTATTTATCCTAGATAATCGGACCGTTTTGCTTTTGTTTATACAAAACATTCTAAATTGATCGCAAGACACAAAATTTGCATTATGGGACGTCTTGATACAACGAACCAAGATCTGAACACGACTCAAGTCTATGAGTAGCTCTAATGTGAAGCTAATCCGATCCAACCAATGCAAAAACAGGTTTCAGGTGGCTTCAAGAGTTTCTCCAAGCACTTCAACGTATTTCTATCTCTAGACCAGGAACACTTTTATTTGCCTCACCCTGTATATTCTAAACTAAAAGTTCGAGGAAAATGCCGCTTGTGAAATAGAAACAAGATAGCTTTCCATGAAATAAGCGTTGAAATGAATTTCTTTTATTTAAAAGTATTATTCTTAATTTAATGCAAAAAAAAACATCATTTGCCGAATAAGTATAAGTAATATAGGTGTTTTTTTTATTTAGGATCCTGTTATATTATCGTCGGCTTCGAACAGCCGACGAAATACAGGGTGAGGTAAACAAAAGTGGCCCCGGCTCGGCCAAGAGATAAGAATACGACAGAAATGTTGACAAGTCTAAAACCAATACAAAAACAGGTTTGCTAACTTAAGCTATTGATCGCTTCAATATTGAGCCCAAACAACCGCTTGGCGACTTATTTGCCGGCAACTACGCCACGGTTTTAGAAGATAGTTGAAATGAAATAGTATAAACAAGGTTTGTAGAGCTGATCAAGAAAAGTCCCCACTAGTGATTATTTCGGTCGTTATTTATCCTAGAGAATCGGACCTTTTTGTTTTTTGTAATACAAAACATTCTAAATTGATTGCAAAACACAAAATTTGCATTATGGGTCGTCTTCATACAATACGAACTAAGATCTGAACTCGCCACAAGTCTATAAGTAGCTCTAATGTGAAGCTAATCCGATCCAACCAATGCAAAAACAGGTTTCAGGCGGCTTCAAGAGTTTTTCTCGCCAAGCATTTTAACGTATTTCTATCTCTAGACCGGGGCCACTTTTATTTGCCTCACCCTGTATATCGTCATGACGTATTGGATTTTTTTGGTTACGAACTTCACCTATTAATGGTTGCTATGCTAAAAGTTTTTTTTTTATAATTATTCAAGTTATAGCCACTGACAATGTAAAATAAATAAAAACAAATATTGTTTTGTAGAGTGAAAAAAAACCCCAACAACAAAAGACTACTCTGAACTTTAATGTGAAAAATACTTTGACTACTTTATTGTATCAAATCTTGGTTATCTTGCAAAGAAGGTTACGTGTTTGAAAGGGATAAGGATTTTTAGCCTACTTTTCTTTTTTTTTAATTCGAAGAATTAAAAAAAAATGAAAAAGTAGGTATTGACATGCGGTCGATGTCCGTCCGTCCGTCCGTCTGTCCGTACCCCCCTTCCAAAATCAGTTCTATCTATCCGATCTTAAAAATTCTTTTTTTATTAGAAAGGTATCACCTCAGACACCCAACTTTCATACGTTTTGTCCGTCTGTGCGATAGGACGGACATAAATCTATTATTTGATGACAAATTTCCCATTGAATTAGCATTGAAATTCAATTTCGAGTCATTTAGATCGCTGAATTTAACTACAAATGCTACGGACAAGTGAGATACGTCAAAAAATTCAGCGCATTAAAATTAGAATACATTGAAAATTTCAGAAAAGAATTCGAATTTGAAGTACTTCAATTATTTAAAAAACGCCAACATTTAATGCTCATTTAAAAAGCATAGGAAGCCATTTTTATTAGAATTAAATCACCATTGCCATCGCAACAATTGCTTGAGAAACTTTAATTCTTTTAGACAATAAATTAAAATAAATTTATTTTTGAGACATCGATCAATTTAAGATGACGTCAAATATATATTTCACTACGAGATCTTTGTATGGTGATATAAATTGTGTTCATTCTATTTAAAAGCGAGGAATATTACATATTTATTCTTTGAAATAAAAATTTTTGCAAACGATTTAAGTTATAATTATTTAATTTTCGAAATAAAATAAATGAAACTAGCTGAATTTAGCAAGTAAATGTTTATTGAGGAGTAGTTTTTCGGTTTTTGTTCTACGAAAAATTAAACATTTATTTATAATTGCAAATAAAGCTGTGTTTAGTGCTGTGTTTAGTGAAAGATGCTGTGTTTAGTTAGATGCTGCGTTTAGTGAAATTTATTTTAAATTTGATGTGGAAAAACGGTTGTTGATGTCACTTACTGTTACGAACCCAGATTTTTCAAGATAAGAATTTTAGTAAGTATTTAAGTAACAGGAAAGTAGGCTATTTTAGTTCTTTAAGAACTTCTTGTTTTTTATCATTTTATGCTAGAAGAAAGGCTTTGGCGCAGACTAAAATATCGCCTATTTTGTAGCGGATATTAGCAGCTTATCATATTTGGCGCAAATTGCGCAGGTGTGGCATCCCTGCCTAATATAAAGCTTTTTTTTTTTTTAATTTTAGTTATTAAAGCTAAGCTTAAACAAAGAAAATATTACCCTCAACTTTACAACAATGCTTTACAATATATTGGCCTTGAATGAACAATGAGATTTGATTTTCATTATTTTATTAGAATTTTTTTAAACAATAGTTTTTTATTATCAAACTACATTCAAGTATTGTTGGACTCAGTTCATCTCCATTTTGAATAAATTGAAGCGGTTTATTTTTCAAGCTCCAGGATAATCCTGAATTTTGTCATCGGAACCTGCGAAACTAACCACAATTCGGAACCACGAAGACTGCAGAATTAATTGAGGTAAGTTTTCAAAAATGTTAATTAAAATTTTATGTCTTATTTTTGGATGCAAGTGTTTTAGTCTATTTTAATGCTGATTGAATATTTTCCGAGCATCGAACACGCGTTACTTAGAAACAATAGATCAATTAAAACTCTTCTTTTTCTAATTGATGTAAGAATATAATAAGATTATTTTATTCATGGGCTTAATTTTTTATGAGTAAACATAGAAAGATTTTGAAAAGTTTAAAACCTAACTATTTATTGACTATTTTTAAACATATACTTTCAGCATACTTTCGTTGTTTTTTGAATGCTTGAAAGCACAAATTGGACTTTAAAAAAATGTTTTGGGTAGCAATTGTACCAAACCCAGGGCAGCTCTAGAATACAAGCGTGAAATTAAAATTTGTCGCCAAATAGCACCAGAGTAACTATTTTCAAATTTCCTAAATACATTACTGATATTATTTAACCATGGGCCAAATTTTTTTTTGGTTTAAAAGCAAATTGCAAACACACATGTTAGAACGCATCGACTATTATATAAGGTTGGGTCGAATTATCGTCGCGAAATGGATTTAACATTTATTTTAACCCTCTAATGCATGAATTTTTATTTTCATCCCAAAAAAATATATATGTATCTTGAATACTCACACATTATGGGAAAAATACTTTAAAAAAATTTACTGAATTACAATTTAAATAATTTCAATTTTAAAATTTTTCCATATGACAAAAACCAACTGCAAAATTCCAATTTTGGTAATAATGACTTGAAAACTACTAAAAATATTTCAAAATAACCCTTTTTAACTATGATTAATTTTTCAAAACAATTTATCAGTATTTAGTACTAAAATATTATTATTCTTTGAAATACTGCCAAAAACGTAATTTCACAAAAGTTAATAACCTCACTCTTTAATTTTCAATACACTTTTACTACTGTCATCTATGAGGATTATTAGTAACTAAAACTTTAAAATGAAATGTAATAGATGAAAAAAAACAGATTTGTCTAGGAGGAGCTCTAATTTAATAGAATAAAGTGGATTATGTTGCTTGTTACCAAACGGTAACAGTATGCATTAGAGGGTTAAACATTTATTTCTAAATATTTTTTTAAACATTGATTTTTTGTTCGACTTTTTTTATAGTATTTAATTAGTAACGTGAAAACTAAGATAGTGGATGGTCAGCTTAAACTTTACTTTTGTTATTGGAACGTGTTCCTCACTTAAAATGAAAAATAAAACACATTTTTCCTTAAAAAAACATCCATAATAATCAAATAGAACCAATATTCTACTATATGATTGCCTTCAAGATGTATAGTCTTCTAAACTAAAAGCTAAAGGAAAATGTCGCGTGTGAAATCGAAACAAGATAACTCAACTTTTCATGAAATAAGTCATTGAAATGAATTTCTTTTATTTAAAAGTATTATTCTTAATTTAATGCAAAAAAACATCATTTGACGAAGGATTTATAAGTGTTTTTGAACTAGATTATCGTTTTCTATAAAACAAAATATTCACCGTCTTGACAATCCTGTTATATATATTGTCGGCTTCGAACAGGATTCTTTGCCAGATATACTAAGTTTCTTTTGGTAAGGAACTTTACCTATATTTAATGGTTGATATTTGAAAGTTTTATTACGATTCAAGTTAGATACTAACAATGTAAAATAAAGCCAAAAACAAATATTGTTTTGTAGAGTGAAAAAACAACAACAAAAGACTATCCCTGAACTTAAATGTGAAAAATACTTTTTGACTGCTTTCTATCAAATCTTGGTTATCTTGCAAAGTAAAGAAGGTTACGTGTTTGAAAGGGATGATAAAGATTTTTTTTAATTATTATTTTATGCTGGAAGAAATGCTTTGACGCAGACTGGCGCAAATGTTTAAAATATCGCCTATTTCAAAGCAGATATTTGCAGCTTATTATATTTGGCGCACTTTGGCGCAGGTGTGGCATCCTTGCTTAATATAAAATGCGTTTTTTTTTTTTAAAGTTATTTAGCTAACCTTAAACATAGAAAATATTAACCGCTTCTTCACAACAATGCTTAACCATGGCCATGAATTAACAATGAGTTTTGATTTTAAACAATAGTTTTATCAAACTATAATAAAGTATTGTTGGACTCAGTTCATCTCCATTTTGAATAAATTGAAGCGGTTTATTTTTTAAGCTCCAGGAAATCCTGAATTTTGTCAACTGAACCTGCAAAATTAACCACAATTCGGAGCCAGGAAGACTACAGAACTAATTTATTGAGGTAAGTTTTCAAAAATGTTAATTGAAATTTTCTGTCTCATTTCTGGATGCATGAGTTTTATTCTATTTTTAATGCTCATTCAATACTTTCCGAACATCTAAAACGTGTTACTTAGAAACAATAGATCGATAAAACTCTTCTTTTATCTAATTGAGTAAGAAAATAATAAGATAATTTTATTATTAATAGTTAGATTTTGAAAAGTTCAAAACCAATTTATTAACTATTTTTATATTTATACTTTCGGCATACTTTTATTGTACCTTCCTTGAATGCTTGAAAGCAAAAATTGGATTTTTACAAAATGTTTTGGGTTCGCAATTGCACTGGAAAACCCAGGGCAATACAAGCGTGAAATTAAAATTTGTCGCCAAATAGCAAAACATTTCATAGCGAAAACATTTTAACCCTTTCAATCCCAAAAATTTCTAAACTACAGAAACATCTGATATTCACAAAATAAGCTTATTTTAGGAATATAAAATACGAGTTCCATAAGAAAAAACATCATTTTAATTTTTTATATGGTTTTTGAAATATTGCCAAAAAATTTTAACTGTGAAAAACAACAAAATAAAAATATATATATTACCTAAAAACACTTCAAGTTACATATTTTAAGGTATCTGACCATTATTAAAAAAAAATTTAGTAATTATTTTAACCGAAATAATTTAAACTGTGTTTTAAATATGTGGAACTGAAGTGAACTTTTCAAAAATCAGGTGAAACGCTTGTTAGCTATTTTCTAAATAGAAAAAAATAGTAGTTCCGACTTCTATTGAGATTAATGTAAAATATTGCCTAATAATCGAACAAACTGTGAAGAATTGAATGATGTGTGTTTGGATGTCATAACGGGACCTAAACATTTGGGCAAAAAATATTGAAAGTGATTATTCCAAATGGCATAACTGGGAGTGAGAGGGTTAAGCAATTTTAATGTTCCAATTATAGTGGCTAGAGCGCCAAGGTAAAGCTGTTCTAAAATGTTGATAGATATAAAAAAAATCATCGCACCAGGAAAACTAATTTTGAATTTCCTAAATGCATTATTGATATTATTAGACCATGGGCCAAAATGTTTTTGGGTATAAAAACAAATTGCAAACACATATGAAGATCTTAGTAGGGGAGAGTGTTGTACCTTGGGACGATTTTTGCATTTTAATTTTTTTCTTCGATAATTATAGTCAAAATAAAAATTTAAAAGCAGCATTTCAACACACCAATATATTCCTCTATAATATAATTTTTTAAATTCTGGCAGCTTGAAATTAAAAAATTGACACTCATTTAAAGTAGAGAGGATAAACTGTCCCAAGGTACAATATGATGTTGTACCTTGGGACATACTTTATAATTCTGTCAATAGTCATACACTTGAACTAATTTGTGTCAGGAAACAAACTTTATTGTTTTTCCAAAGAAATACACAAATAAAACTTCATAATTAAAGCATAATTTAAATTATACAGCAAAATTGCAAGTCCAAATTATTTAACATTATATGATGATGCAAATGCTTTACTGTCCCAAGGTACAACACACTACATGGTTTAAATAAAAGCAAGATAGTGGCCAATCTAAATGCATTATCATTATGATCTCATAACCAAAATATTTCAAAATCTTCTCTTTTATGAAGAAAATAAAATGCAGTTGACTTTTTGTAAAAGTACAGAGTAAAAAATTATATTGGAATGAGAAAAATATTTACTTTGGGGTAATAAAATATTATTTTTTGTCACCAATTCATCAATTCAATGATGCTACTGTTAAATTTTATTTTGATGATGTCTGTTGGTTAAGGTTACTATTAGAAATAAACAATGTATGAATATTGCCAATAGATTTTAAGAAATTGTCAGTGTCCCAAGGTACAAGCGTCCCAAGGTACAACACTCTCCCCTAGATGAAAGTGCTAAGTGACAAAAAGGTGAAAACGAGAAAATAAGCTTTCAAGTTTTTCGTTTGCACCAGAAAAATGTACTTGCAAACTGTAGAAATTACGATTTTTTTTATGGTTAAAGAAGTTAGTAATATGTTGCCGCCCCAGCGCCACACTCGTTAGGATTCTAGCCTTTGGAGCTGCTGGGGTCGGGTTCGAATCCCGGTCAGGCATGGATGTTTGTGGCTGTCAATAAATGTTGTTATTTGTCTATGTGTTTGTGTCGTCTCTTTCTTTGTATGTCTCTTGTGCTTGTGTCATTTCTGGGGCTTAGTACAATAGACTTAAAGTCGCAGTGCTTGGCGATCTTGTCCCCCCACCGAAAAGTCATAGTAATATGTTTTGTTCATTGACACAAATTTAAATTTTTTCAAAAATGTCACTTAGAACGTTCTTTAACTAAGCTCTTCATATGTTAGGACGCATCGACCATTATATAAGGTTAGATTGAATTATCCTTGCATTTAAGCAAGAATTATTGGTGACTGGGAGTCATAGTTTAGAACCACTGTTAAGTATATCAGAAAAAAAGAAAGGCAATGAATTTTTAAATATTTCAAACATATCAAATACTTACCATTGTAATTTACAGACTTAAAATGAAAAATTGGATTTGTTAGGATGCTTCAAATTTGTTCAAGAGCCTACGCGTGGAGCATTGGCGACGGGCAACAGAATTCGGAACTGCAGCCTAATGATAAGGAAAACACCTGAACTGGCATTGAACGCATTGTTAAAGCAAGGTCGTACGCAACATAAGGAGTTTGTGGCCACGACCGAAAAAATCCCATGCACACGAAATTATTTATTGGCAAAATTGTCCAGCAAACTCCGTCTTTAGAATGGTTAAAGGGAGGAAAGAATCAAGAAAGATATCCTCAGTTTCATGAAGCCTCAATCCATCGTGCCACGCTAACAAACAGAGGAAGTTGTTAAGAACAAGACAAAGATGCAAGAAAAGAAGCGATAGATGTTGCAGTCGTGGGTGGCCACAAGATACATCGCTTCTCAGCCTCAACAAGGGGCGAAGATCAAGACAAAGATGCAAGAAAAGAAGCGATGTATGTTGCAGTCGTGGCAGAAAGTGGTTGGGTGGCCACAAGATACATCGCTTCTCAGCCCCAACAAGGGGCGAAGATCAAGACAAAGATGCAAGAAAAGAAGCGATGTATGTTGCAGTCGTGGAAGGAAGTGGTAGGGTGGCCACAAGATACATCGCTTCTCAGCCCCAACAAGGGGCGAAGATCAAGACAAAGATGCAAGAAAAGAAGCGATGTATGTTGCAGTCGTGGCAGAAAGTGGTAGGGTGGCCACAAGATACATCGCTTCTCAGCCCCAACAAGGGGCGAAGATCAAGACAAAGATGCAAGAAAAGAAGCGATGTATGTTGCAGTCGTGGCAGGAAATGGTAGGGTGGCCACAAGATACATCGTTTCTCAGCCCCAACAAGGGGCGAAGATCAAGACAAAGATGCAAGAAAAGAAGCGATGTATGTTGCAGTCGTGGAAGGAAGTGGTAGGGTGGCCACAAGATACATCGCTTCTCAGCCCCAACAAGGGGCGAAGATCAAGACAAAGATGCAAGAAAAGAAGCGATGTATGTTGCAGTCGTGGAAGGAAGTGGTAGGGTGGCCACAAGATACATCGCTTCTCAGCCCCAACAAGGGGCGAAGATCAAGACAAAGATTCAAGAAAAGAAGCGATGTATGTTGCAGTCGTGGCAGGAAATGGTAGGGTGGCCACAAGATACATCGCTTCTCAGCCCCAACAAGGGGCGAAGATCAAGACAAAGATGCAAGAAAAGAAGCGATGTATGTTGCAGTCGTGGCAGAAAGTGGTAGGGTGGCCACAAGATACATCGCTTCTCAGCCCCAACAAGGGGCGAAGATCAAGACAAAGATGCAAGAAAAGAAGCGATGTATGTTGCAGTCGTGGCAGGAAATGGTAGGGTGGCCACAAGATACATCGCTTCTCAGCCCCAACAAGGGGCGAAGATCAAGACAAAGATGCAAGAAAAGAAGCGATGTATGTTGCAGTCGTGGAAGGAAGTGGTAGGGTGGCCACAAGATACATCGCTTCTCAGCCCCAACAAGGGGCGGAGATCAAGACAAAGATGCAAGAAAAGAAGCGATGTATGTTGCAGTCGTGGAAGGAAGTGGTAGGGTGGCCACAAGATACATCGCTTCTCAGCCCCAACAAGGGGCGGAGATCAAGACAAAGATGCAAGAAAAGAAGCGATGTATGTTGCAGTCGTGGAAGGAAGTGGTAGGGTGGCCACAAGATACATCGCTTCTCAGCCCCAACAAGGGGCGGAGATCAAGACAAAGATGCAAGAAAAGAAGCGATGTATGTTGCAGTCGTGGAAGGAAATGGTAGGGTGGCCACAAGATACATCGCTTCTCAGCCCCAACAAGGGGCGAAGATCAAGACAAAGATGCAAGAAAAGAAGCGATGTATGTTGCAGTCGTGGCAGGAAATGGTAGGGTGGCCACAAGATACATCGCTTCTCAGCCCCAACAAGGGGCGAAGATCAAGACAAAGATGCAAGAAAAGAAGCGATGTATGTTGCAGTCGTGGCAGGAAATGGTAGGGTGGCCACAAGATACATCGCTTCTCAGCCCCAACAAGGGGCGAAGATCAAGACAAAGATGCAAGAAAAGAAGCGATGTATGTTGCAGTCGTGGAAGGAAGTGTTAGGGTGGCCACAAGATACATCGCTTCTCAGCCCCAACAAGGGGCGAAGATCAAGACAAAGATGCAAGAAAAGAAGCGATGTATGTTGCAGTCGTGGAAGGAAATGGTAGGGTGGCCACAAGATACATCGCTTCTCAGCCCCAACAAGGGGCGAAAATCAAGACAAAGATGCAAGAAAAGAAGCGATGTATGTTGCAGTCGTGGCAGAAAGTGGTAGGGTGGCCACAAGATACATCGCTTCTCAGCCCCAACAAGGGGCGAAGATCAAGACAAAGATGCAAGAAAAGAAGCGATGTATGTTGCAGTCGTGGAAGGAAGTGGTAGGGTGGCCACAAGATACATCGCTTCTCAGCCCCAACAAGGGGCGAAGATCAAGACAAAGATGCAAGAAAAGAAGCGATGTATGTTGCAGTCGTGGAAGGAAGTGGTAGGGTGGCCACAAGATACATCGCTTCTCAGCCCCTACAAGGGGCGAAGATCAAGACAAAGATGCAAGAAAAGAAGCGATGTATGTTGCAGTCGTGGAAGGAAGTGGTAGGGTGGCCACAAGATACATCGCTTCTCAGCCCCAACAAGGGGCGAAGATCAAGACAAAGATGCAAGAAAAGAAGCGATGTATGTTGCAGTCGTGGCAGAAAGTGGTAGGGTGGCCACAAGATACATCGCTTCTCAGCCCCTACAAGGGGCGAAGATCAAGACAAAGATGCAAGAAAAGAAGCGATGTATGTTGCAGTCGTGGAAGGAAGTGGTAGGGTGGCCACAAGATACATCGCTTCTCAGCCCCTACAAGGGGCGAAGATCAAGACAAAGATGCAAGAAAAGAAGAGATGTATGTTGCAGTCGTGGAAGGAAGTGGTAGGGTGGCCACAAGATACATCGCTTCTCAGCCCCAACAAGGGGCGAAGATCAAGACAAAGATGCAAGAAAAGAAGCGATGTATGTTGCAGTCGTGGCAGAAAGTGGTAGGGTGGCCACAAGATACATCGCTTCTCAGCCCCAACAAGGGGCGAAGATCAAGACAAAGATGCAAGAAAAGAAGCGATGTATGTTGCAGTCGTGGAAGGAAGTGGTAGGGTGGCCACAAGATACATCGCTTCTCAGCCCCAACAAGGGGCGAAGATCAAGACAAAGATGCAAGAAAAGAAGCGATGTATGTTGCAGTCGTGGAAGGAAGTGGTAGGGTGGCCACAAGATACATCGCTTCTCAGCCCCTACAAGGGGCGAAGATCAAGACAAAGATGCAAGAAAAGAAGCGATGTATGTTGCAGTCGTGGAAGGAAGTGGTAGGGTGGCCACAAGATACATCGCTTCTCAGCCCCAACAAGGGGCGAAGATCAAGACAAAGATGCAAGAAAAGAAGCGATGTATGTTGCAGTCGTGGCAGAAAGTGGTAGGGTGGCCACAAGATACATCGCTTCTCAGCCCCAACAAGGGGCGAAGATCAAGACAAAGATGCAAGAAAAGAAGCGATGTATGTTGCAGTCGTGGAAGGAAGTGGTAGGGTGGCCACAAGATACATCGCTTCTCAGCCCCAACAAGGGGCGAAGATCAAGACAAAGATGCAAGAAAAGAAGCGATGTATGTTGCAGTCGTGGAAGGAAGTGGTAGGGTGGCCACAAGATACATCGCTTCTCAGCCCCTACAAGGGGCGAAGATCAAGACAAAGATGCAAGAAAAGAAGCGATGTATGTTGCAGTCGTGGCAGAAAGTGGTAGGGTGGCCACAAGATACATCGCTTCTCAGCCCCAACAAGGGGCGAAGATCAAGACAAAGATGCAAGAAAAGAAGCGATGTATGTTGCAGTCGTGGAAGGAAGTGGTAGGGTGGCCACAAGATACATCGCTTCTCAGCCCCAACAAGGGGCGAAGATCAAGACAAAGATGCAAGAAAAGAAGCGATGTATGTTGCAGTCGTGGCAGAAAGTGGTAGGGTGGCCACAAGATACATCGCTTCTCAGCCCCAACAAGGGGCGAAGATCAAGACAAAGATGCAAGAAAAGAAGCGATGTATGTTGCAGTCGTGGAAGGAAGTGGTAGGGTGGCCACAAGATACATCGCTTCTCAGCCCCTACAAGGGGCGAAGATCAAGACAAAGATGCAAGAAAAGAAGCGATGTATGTTGCAGTCGTGGAAGGAAGTGGTAGGGTGGCCACAAGATACATCGCTTCTCAGCCCCAACAAGGGGCGAAGATCAAGACAAAGATGCAAGAAAAGAAGCGATGTATGTTGCAGTCGTGGAAGGAAGTGGTAGGGTGGCCACAAGATACATCGCTTCTCAGCCCCTACAAGGGGCGAAGATCAAGACAAAGATGCAAGAAAAGAAGCGATGTATGTTGCAGTCGTGGAAGGAAGTGGTAGGGTGGCCACAAGATACATCGCTTCTCAGCCCCAACAAGGGGCGAAGATCAAGACAAAGATGCAAGAAAAGAAGCGATGTATGTTGCAGTCGTGGCAGAAAGTGGTAGGGTGGCCACAAGATACATCGCTTCTCAGCCCCAACAAGGGGCGAAGATCAAGACAAAGATGCAAGAAAAGAAGCGTGGTAGGGTGGCCACAAGATACATCGCTTCTCAGCCCCAACAAGGGGCGAAGATCAAGACAAAGATGCAAGAAAAGAAGCGATGTATGTTGCAGTCGTGGAAGGAAGTGGTAGGGTGGCCACAAGATACATCGCTTCTCAGCCCCAACAAGGGGCGAAGATCAAGACAAAGATGCAAGAAAAGAAGCGATGTATGTTGCAGTCGTGGCAGAAAGTGGTAGGGTGGCCACAAGATACATCGCTTCTCAGCCCCAACAAGAGGCGGAGATCAAGACAAAGAAGCTATGTCAGGGAGGGTTGAAGTCATGGGAGAAAGAGGAAGGGGGGGGGGGGGGAATGGCCATGGCCACAAGATACATCGCTTCACATCTTCGAAAATTGAATTTTCCAAAAAGTAAATTTCCCTTATTCCTTATGGTAACATTACGTATGCTCAAGCCAACTATGACAATTGGGGTTAACAAATCAAAACAAATAGAATCTTCTGGGACAAACAAACTGTTCTGGCGCAAAAACACAGTATACACAGTTAACAGACCACAATAAAAAAATCAAGTATTCTGTTTGACGGTCTGTTGTTAATATTTGGCAGCTTCATCCAGGGATCCTGCCAAAATGAAATGTCTCAAATTCATGACTATTCATGACATTTCATGACTGAAATTAAAAAAATTTCATGACCCCGGAAATCGGACAAAAAAAATCAATTTGAGAAATTATAAAATTTGATGTGCAAGGCATTGTCTTCTAAATTCTTTTATTCACATGAAATAACCGCGATCCAATATTTGCAGAATTCCAGCTATCCGAAAGACACGAAACTCCAGCGATCCAAAAGCCATTGTAAAATCTTTAAAAACATATACTAAGAGAGGAAGCAACGAAAAAAACGAACTTGATACAGAAATAATTTAATAAAAATAAACAATATTAAATTCACAATTGAAGTTTAAAAAAATGAAGATTTCCAAATAGTGGGTGTTTTCGCTCCCGCAAAGAAATAGCCCTGCAAGCGAAGCGATCAAAAATCTGCATTGCACATGCGTACGCGTGAAGTGTTAATAGATGCTTCGGGTGAAAAAGAGCGTAACAAACGATGACGTCACCGATATTTACTTACGAACTTATGGGAAAACATGGAAGGAAAAATAATTAAACTTGCAATTTTAAACAAAAGCCATACATGTATATAGATCAATTATTCATGACTTTTGGTCTCTTTTTATGCTCAAATTCATGACTTTTGGTCGTTTTTTGCTCCAATTCATGACTTTTCATGACAAAATTTACCCTATGTCCAATTTCATGACTTTTCATATGTGCATGTAACCTGTCATCACTAGCGACTGGGAATCAAAAAGTGTTAAATGTTAAAAAAATATTTTTGAAAGACGTACCTGAGCAGGGACAAACCTCCTTCTCTTTGTAACTTGACGTACAGTGAAGCCTTCATTCACGACCGGTAACCTCACATAGGTTTTGACAGGATGGGCAAAGGAGTTGTAGATAACAACTAGAAACTGTAAATTACAAAATAAATAGCTTTAATCAACCATTATTTATGAAATGTTGATGGTTATTATTTTTCTAATTAATGAACAACATCAATACTATACATTATTTATCTTATTTTTAGAAAAATAGTTGATTGTAGGGCGATTTACAAACTTTCAACTCAGGGTGGTAACAAAATCCTACAAAAAAAGGTCCCTGATATTTCCATGATATACTTTCACTAAAAATTCCCCGATTTTACAATTACCGAGAAAACATGCATCGCACAATTCAATGCAGTACAGAAATTTTAATCCAGACATCTTGGGAATTAAGACTTTCCGAATTATGGGTTAGCTTACCTAACTTTTCTACATTTCTGAAAATCTGAGTTTAGAGGAATCATGTGATCAGAGAATCATGTTATAAAATGATTCGTGAGAGAGATTGATCTTTTCTCCAAGATTGGCATTTCAGGCATATCAGATCAAACAGAATATCTTCTTTATCAAGTGTCCGTTCGTAGTTATCACAAGAACCAAAACCTGCTATTTAAGTAATCCAAAATGGAAAATATTCCCTAATATTTTGCAAAACTTGAAAAATTCCATGAGAATTCCCTGCTATTCCAGAATTAAAGTTCCCTGATTTCCAGGTTCTGTTACCAACCTCGTTAAATTACTTTTAGATAATGACTACAATATTTTTTTAAAAATTAAAGAATTCATTAACATTGAAAACATTTTAAAATTAACATTTAATTAAACATTAAAATTAACATTTTAAATCTTTTGGAAGCACTAAAACTATGCGAAATTGTACAATGTAAAGGAGACTTACATTGAAAAATTATAATTTAAAATGTAAATCAAACTTTTTTATTCCTATAAATTTATTATAGTTTTATATATTAGTATACTAATTTAATTTCTATCGATCCATGAATTTAAAAAAAAATTGGTACATTAAATGAGTTTCAAAATTATAATATTCTAGATAAATAATTTTTTATCAAATGAAAAACTAAAAGAAAAAAATAAGAAATTTAAAAATAATCAAGAAAACTAAGGCTATTTCCTTCAAACTCAAATTGTGGTTGATTAGATACCACCAAGCAGTTTGAATTGTATTTCTATATTTAATTTGTGTTTTTCATACATTTTTTTATTTCAATTAAATAATAAAAAGTAAAGAACCTAAACTTAAAACAACAGTGAATAATTAAAATACATGCATTCAATTACGATCTCTTTCGTTTTGGCATGACCTAATTGAAAAATTCCCAACATTACAGGAGTTAAAAGGTCAATAAAACACTAAACTAGAACATAACTCAGTTTAATGACAGTAAAATTATTTTTATACCTAGATAAAAAAAAAGCAATAAAAGAGTGCCTACAAAACTAAAACATAAATTAAATACCTGGTTTTCCATCTCTGTGAAAGTGCATTTGCTAATATTCAGATTTTCACAGAAATGAAGCTTGGGTAGAATAGTATCGTTGGACAACAATAAGCGCATTGATCGGCCAACAGCATCCTAAAAAATACATTCAGTCATGACTTATATTTCCATAGCAACACAGAAGGAATAATATTGTATTAGAACAAAATATTTTTTAAAAAATTGTTGTTTCAATTTAAAAATTCTATACATTCAATCATAACTGCAATAAAAATCTCAAAATGAAATCCTAAAAAATAGTTTTATTCATGATTGATTTTAATAACAATACAAAACTAATAATATAGAATTAGAAGAAAATAATTTTTCAAAATTATTGCTATGTTTTAAAAATAAAATCCGTTCAAACATAGCTGCAATTAAAATCTCAAATTGATGTTAACTTAATTTTACGAAATATTAACTTGAAGAGAGGCCCAGTGGCTTAGTGGTAGTGCTTCGCATTGCCATGCCCTGCTACAGGTCTGGGGATCAAATCCCGGACTGGGCAAGGTTGACCCATCCCATCCCTTGAGTGGGTCAATTAAATGGCCACCAAGCATGCTTGGGTATGCTAAACACTGGGGTTCCGCATGTGGCTGACTACCTTACTAGGACATATGCCTAGCAATCCAGAGCCCTAGGTCATGAAAGCTGAAATGGGCATGGCTGGCCTTGGCCCAGTAATGGGCTGTTGCGATAAAGCGTTTATTAATTTCAAGTCTTAGTACTATTCACATTATTATGTAACTTATTAATATGTATATTATTTAAATAAACTAAATTAGCAAATTGAATAATTTTACTTAAATGAATTTAATTAACAATGAAACACAATATTAACCTCACATAATGCATATCCTTGGGACAACATTCTAGAGTAATCATCTGCTACATGTTGCTTTTCTGTACCCCTGAAAATATAAGTACTTTTGCATCAATCTTTCGTAAATATTTTAGGAAAAAAAAACTACACAAAATTTATGGAAAATATATAAATGTCTTATTATACTTTTAGGCAGCAGAAAAAATAAACTTGTCAGCATTTAACTATGTTCCTCAATAGTTAATAACTTATGCACAAGCGTATCAAGTCAAAAACAATCTCAAACATCCCTGACTAGTCCTAGGTTTTTAAGTGAAAAAAATATTTTCCAATTATTGCTTTAAACAGGGTTCATACACATTTAGAAAAAAAAATTCAAGGAGTTTTCCAGGATTTACTACACATATTCCAGAAGGTACAGAAAACACAAAATGAGGACAAAACGACTAATTCACTGCCATACATATTTATCCAAATACAAACACACACTTCAAAAGGAATGACTTTCAACAATAAATCCACTTTTATAATTTTAAACAAATTTAAATTTTCTAGTTATTTAGTTCCCCAGACTTTTCTTTTAACATCTCCTCAAGTCTGCTTTTCAGGAGCACTACGGCGACATGCGTTCGATTTTGAAATCAAAGGCAGATCTTCTCCGCCTCGCCTGCAAATTGTACCGATGACTTCGTCAGTTTACTTTACACTTTACTTTAAGAGTTTTTTAAAAAAGGAAAATGATTATTTGAAACATTTAACCATAAAATGAAAAATCCAGGAGTTTTAAAATAATTTAAGTTCCAGGAGTCCCAGTAAAATTCAAGGAGTTTTCTAGGGCCCTGGAAAAAAATTATAATTTCCAGGAGTTTTCCAGGAATTCCAAGAGGCGTACGAGCCCTGTTTATAGGTTGATTTTAGAGACTCTAAAGTCATTTGATGAAGCAAGACCCAAGAGTCATTGTTCATAGTTCTAAAAGAATATTAAAAACCACTACCAACAATTATAACGGGATTCTAAACTTTTTTGAAACCTAAAATTTTTCCCAGGTTTTTCACCCAAAAATGAAAATTTCCAGGTATTCTAGATAGGTAAACTCACTGTACTTATTTGTTATAATGGTAAGTTATTTTATGAAGTTCCAGATAGGCATTGTAATTGATATATCATTGCAATTTTTTTTAAAAAAAAGTAATGAAATTTTATTTACTAAAACCCGAGCTTAAAAAGTAATGCTAACCAGAAACCTAGTGGTTCAATTCTCGGATTCTTAATAATAACATACTTACGTTATTCCGTCATGATGTTGAACGACCCCAACAGCTTTTTCTAAAATAGGGAGACACAAAGTTAATTAAGAATGACAAATTAAGTAAACTAAAGATATATAAATTTTTTTTTAAAAAACTACTCAGAAATTAAGTTCAATTGAGACGTTAGCATACATGAGCAAATAAAATCTAAAATATGGAGACACAAAGTTCAATTAAAGTGATAAATTAAGTAAGTTAACTACCCAATAATCTCCAACCAAATATAAATAATTTTCTAAAACAATTCATAAATTATTAAATTAATTAATATTTTTGATAATTTAATTTAACTACATTTGCATACAAGAAAAAAAATTATCAACAGTTGTACGCAAGAAACTATTTTAAAGATAAAAAGGTACGCGAGACTCACTCAATGTTATTATATCAGCATTTTCTACATCAGCTAATGTCACTAGTTGTTTGCATACCTATGGAAAATATTTATTTTAATGCATGGAACAAAAACTGCTAAGCTAATTCACACAAAATTAGGAGTTGAGGGTTTTTAATAATGGGGTTGATTGCAAAGTTTTATTATATAGTCATTCATATTACAGTCGAACCCCGCTATAGTGAACCCGGGATATAGTGAACACTCGCTTATAATGAACCTTTTCAGTGGTCCCTTCCGAACTCCTATTTAACTAATGTTATTTTATATGGATATAGTGAACTACTTAGAAAATGGGAGTTCGGTTATAGTGAACTTAAATTTCCTTCCTTATTTTTTTTTTTTTTTTTTGGCTCAGTTCTCCATATTTTAGGATACACTATGAATGGCAAGTGGCAGCGAGGAAGCAATCTTTAACAATGTGGCACATTTCAACCTGACATTCCCCTCTTATTGTACTCAAACTGGACCTGTTTAAAAGTAAACATACCTTTTCTTTCCTCCCCCCCCCTCCCCCCACCATCTCTGGGTTCCAGGAACCACCCTTTCTTTTCGAACCATTATTCATATTCCACATCTCACCCATCCACACTTTCGTTGAAGGCTTGTCTCCATAATAGGACAATACCCTTTCCTGAACGATTTTTCAAGGCTTGTACGACAATACGCACTGGTTTTGCAACTTCTTCTCCATAGTTGAATGAAGCTATAGCTATTCTTCTTCCCAGCTACACATTCTTTCTTTTCAACTACCCCTTGAAAACTGGGGATAAGTGGAACTGTCCAATTGTCCAATTCACATGCACTTATCTGTTATTCGTATTTCCTTATGAACCCTAATCGTAAACAATCCAAAGTTGCCATTTTCTTTCACAGAATGTAGGCATATAGAGGTAACATATTAAATTCATTATTACTTAATTATATGTATTCCTTTTGTACCAATAATTATTTTGAGAAAATTTCAAAAATTAATTAATATTTTTTTGAAAATTTATTGAATAATTAAATTATTTATTCAATTAATTCAAGGTATCCAAAATCTTTATTATTCTTATAAAAGCGTATAAAAATATAGCGATATATTAATATATCGTATAATACTTTATTCCAGAAAAATTGGATATAGTGAACCCTCGGATATAGTGAACCAATTGTTGGTTCCGTAGAGGGTTCACTATAGCGGGGTTCGACTGTATTAATTTAACTTATAAAATAACATTCCTTGAATATAAAAATTTTAATCATTTATGTTAATAATAGTTTTTAATTTTTCCTTCTAAAATCAATAATTTGTTTAGACGGAAAATAAATAAAATTAAAAATTGTACCACTTTTTGCATCATTTAACAAATAAAATTTGAATAGTGAAAACGAATCTTTTTCCCTTAACAAGGCATTTTGGATATCATATAAATATATATTTTTAGCATTTAAACTGAGGATTAATCAAAAATTGTCATAATAAGCAATATAAAACAGAAGGCTTGATGGGCAATTCAATCAAAAAAAGGAGGATTAATCAAAAAAAATTGTCAGTATAAGCAAAATCTAACATTAGGGTTAATGGACATTGGACAATTCAAAGGATATGAATTTAAGTCCATACCTGCAGAAAAGCATTCGTTCTCCGCGCATGATACTTCAAAGCTGGGCGACTGGTGTAAAATCCTGTCCAGTACTCGTGTCTATTGGACGCATAGGGCAAGAAATCCGACTGCATTGTTGTCCACGTTCTGTTTGCGTTGTTGAGGCTCTTCAGGTAGCACGTTGGGGTGGAATAGAACATGTTCACGTTCATGCCCACGGATTGCTAGATTGGAAATATGTGGAAGGATTGTTTAGAATTAAATTATAGTAACATTGTAGCATTTGTAAAAACATTTATAAAACATGATTCAATAAGAAATTCAATGAATTATAAAACCCTTTGCACTCCAGCCTAATAAGCAGTAGTTGGAACCAGTAACTCAAGAGCCATATAGGGAGAAACAAGCTTGTTGCAAATGCGGAGACAACAGATTTATTCCTACGGTATGTAACATAAATGCGTCGACAATGGAGTGCAAAAAAGGCCTAACTATTAAATCAATTTTTCAAATAAAACTATTAACTATTATAAATATAGTAATAAAATTAAAATACCTTCATGCGAGGTTAATGCTTGTCTATAAAATAAAGTATTTAAGTGACTAAAATATCCTGTATCATATTTATAGAATTAACTAATTAATAAATTTATTATAGAATTAACAAAGTTTCCTTCTTTTTACATATTGTAAAAATATGTCATATATATGTGATATATCTCAAAGATCTCCATAAAATTATAATATTAGCCACACAAATAACAGTTCTTTTTTAATAGCTTAATGAATCTCAGTTAATGTATTTCCGATCCATAAAACAGTTCCCAAGTTCATGCCCACGGATTGCTAGAATTGAAATGTGTGCAGGGATTGTTTAGAATTAATTTAAGACAAAATTGTATTGTGACATTTGAAAATACAGTAGAGACCCTTTTAACCAGCTTAAATTGACTTAACTTATGATTTAAATTGATTATCTTTATTGACTTTTCCCTGTCGAAGACATTTTTATTAAACCCTCTTTTAGAATCAGTTCTTTATTGGAAACTTTATTCGATTCTTAACCCTTTTCGTCCATAGTATACTCCATAAAAAACGTACGGGTCACACTCTTTTCTGTAATTGTTATTATATTGCCAAATGCATTGCTGTCTGTCACGCCTCGCTTATCAATTTCTTGTTTCTCAAGATCGCCTTATTATTGTATCAGCTGCAGTGTATATATTATTATAAAAAGGTTTCTCTTTCTTGGGATGTGAAATAGTATATTATCTTGTTTTATTTAATGTGTCCTTTACATAAGGGTAAGGTTTAAATTTTTTAAATATTTAAACTTCAAGGAAGAGGGTAATCAGAAATCTGACAAAAAAAAAGATAAGAAAAATATTTTAAGGTTTGGATGTACTTTTGATTGTGTACATGTACATTGGTGATATGTGTATTATAAATATAAGAACACAAATGATACAATGCATAATTTTATTCAGTAAACAAAAGCATTTCAACTTGCAAACCATTAAAAAAACAGTCACCCTTTTTTGTTGAGGCTTAGAAGTTCGAACACTTGCCGCTTAGTTATGTCTTTTTTTTCAGTGTCACACAGATCAATAACAAAATAAGTGGTTTGTGTGGCTTTTATACTTGAAGAATGACAAACTTGTCAATGTTAAATCCGAGTTCTGATTAAATAGAGTCTGGTTAAGCAATGACATACTTCCATAAAACATGATTACTTGTTGATAATGCAGTTATTAAAACATACTTGTATTAGTAATAATTAAATTTAAAAAAAAACTTTTATGCACATTGTTGGATAAAATAGAAATATGCTTGATAAAGCAAAGAAAAAAAACAAATTAATTATAGTCTATTTACTATCGAGCTCCGAAAAGACTTTCTTCTCACATCCCTTCGCTTGGTTTTCTAGGAAAGGGGGGGAGCAAAGCTTTTCTAAACCTAACACGTTTGAGGTTCTGTTGTGAGGTTAACAATTCAAACAGTTCAAACCCAAGTAGGGTGGGGGAAAAATACGCTAGCATCGTTTTGAAGAAAAAGACATGCGACAATGGGGGAGGGAAATGCTTTCGAGGCTCGCATTTTAGATAGACAAGGTATAATGATACAATACATTTATAGATTGAACATATATATTTTTAAACATAAAATATTTCCTAAATGAGCCCACTCACCAGTGAGTTGATGTAACTAATAAGATAGTCCATGTTCCTGAACCACTTGGGCGCATCCCTGTAGTGGAAATCCATGCCCATCGTCATAACGATGTGATTGGTGGCATAGTGCTTGGCCTAAAACAAAAATAAGTATTATAATTTCACAAAAGACTTTAATGGATATAGACTATCAATGGACACAATTTTAGTAACATTATAAAATAAATAACAATTTTAGTAAATTAATAAAATAAATAACAATTTTAGTAAATTAATAAAATAAATAACAATTTTAGTAAATTAATAAAATAAATAACAATTTTAGTAAATTAATAAAATAAATAACAATTTTAGTAACTGTATAAAATAGTACTAAGTTTTCGTAAAAAATTTGTTTAACATATGTGAGCAATGAGCACTCAAACATATAACTCATTATTGCAAAAATTAACATTATTTTAAAGAAAAATCTTTAATTAACTTCTGGATCGGATGTAAAACTTTTAACCACAGACAAACAACAATAAATTTTGCAATAAAAACTATAAAAGTATATTTTGAATGATGATTATTTTTTTACAAAGTTTGTACTACTTTTTTATTTGTATGCTTTTAGACCTATGGGTAATAAATAAAACTGTAACTTTATACCACATTAATCTTTTTTTTATTCCTCCTTTATCATAAGCATGCTTTAAATCAACAAATATCTAGCCCTTAAATATGAAGTTCTCTCAGGAATTTAATTCAAAAAGCCTTTGAACACTTTTAGAAGAGTGAATATTATACTTTATTAAAATACTTAGGTATGGTGGTACTAAAAAAAATTCTCAAAAAGGCAAGTGGTATGCTGGTGTAAAAAGGTTGGGGCTCTAGAGGGTAAATCTCAAATTTACTGCAATAAATTTTAAGTTTTAAAAAATTAGGTAAGGAGGGTAAAATATCTTAAGCCTACAAGGCATAAGCAAGTTGGGCAAAGTGTAAACTTGTATTAAGTGCAAGAGTTTTAAATTATTTTTTTACAGAAAATTTAATTGCTTAATTTGTTTTACAAAAATTACATTCTACAGTTGATGGCTAAAAATGGTTCATCTAAACTTTTTGAATTTTAAATTTGAATAAGAAAATTAATTTTAATACTTCTACAGTAAACATTCAAATGCATTAAGTTTAAATTTAAAAAAAAATAAGAAATGTTTTTTAATACAATGTGTAAATTTTCATTGATATGTTTTAAAGTGATATTTGTTGAAATACAATTCATTTTGTGCCTGCATTATCAAAATAAGAAAATAGTTAATTTTCAAAAAAATGGGCATGTACCATTAATAAAAATAAAGAATGAGTTTGTTACCTGTTCTTGTGCTATCGATATGAAATTGTGGGCTTTATAGTTGATATTTTCTTTCTAGGAAAAGTAAACATTGTTAATAAAGTGCTCAGTTAGTCTGCTTGAAAATATATTCATGTGCATTTATAAACAGGCAAGTCTAATTAAAAAGCTACTTTACAAGATTTCATTTAAATGGATTCTAAATTTTTTTTGTAGACATATAATTGATTTTAACAAGTACATTCATATATTAGCGACAATAAACATTTAAAAAATAAAATACATGCATGATATACAGACAATAATGTAATATTCATATCAATTGAAAACAAACAATATAATGTTAAGCAAAATAAAAGTTTCATTCATCAAGACAAGCAAAGCGAGAGTAAATATAGCAGCAAAATTACCAAATGTTTAAAAAATAAACACAGCTAAATTTATTTCAAAGTTTAAAATGTAGAAAAGAAAAATAATAAATGCAAGATACCTACTTACTGTTAGTTCTTCATCAGAGCAGAAATTGTCAAAGCAAAATCCCTTGGGTGGCCAGTACACATTTGGCAGAACTCCGGTGAAAATGTCAGCCTTTTTGCCTGTAAAAGCATAACAACTCAATTTAGAAATTTACAAACTTAATTTTGGATCATGTTTTTAAAATTGTGTGAGTATGGCAACATAAAGCAAAATTTTTACCTTTCCAACACTAAGATATAGTAATATGTGTCTTGTTAGACATTTTTTTAAAAATTAAAATCATCCTAAAATTTGCAAATTGTGAATATCTTATGTTTGTATTCGATATTTTATGCGATATGATCAACAGTGAATAAGTATTCATTGTTTATAAGCGAATGACACATAAGAAGTTATTCATGAAGCATCATAATTAAATAAAAAAAATTACTAATTCAGGTTCTTTCTTTTCAAAAGAAACACTAAATAATATATTAGTAAATAATGAATGTTTTCAAAATGCAAAGTAGGAAGTTTTAAAAAGTAAATCATAAAAGTGAAATAAGAAAGTAATATTGTATTATCAATAGTAAAAATAGTTTTATCAATATCTTTAATAAATTTTTTCTTCTTTGTGTTCCACACTCTAAATTAACAGGCAGTGGCTTTATAGGAATCGTTGGGATAAACATGAATAACACAATTTTTTTTAAAACATTTCAAAGTGTAAAAAAAGTATATTATAAAGTTTTTGTACATATTTTATAAAGAACCTTAAATAGCAAAATATCTACAGCATAGTATATTTTTAGCATATAACTTAATAGTAATTCTTCTGAGATTGAGTTTAACAGTTTTGAGCATCATATATAACAACTTTCCAAATTTAATGAGAAAAAAACAAACAGTTTATTTATGAAAAGAGCCAATGGCCTAAATCAACAAATCCTGTCCACAACATTGAAACACTTTAAAGCAAAAGAAGGAAAATTACAAACAACTTTTATAAACAAATTCAAATAAAATAAATTAAATAACAAGATTAAATCTTGCAGACATCTTACCTAGGCTTTCACTAGCTTTCCATATAAGTTCCATTGTCTTTGTCTCTTCTCTGTGACTCTTGTCCTGATAATGCAAGCGACCAACAAAGAGACCATCGAATTTCATCTATAATAAATAAAAAAAAAAAAACATGACACTTTTCTATGATGTGTTATTAACAGAACCTGATCTAGCAGTATAAGACCTTTTAGTTCCAGACCATTTATAATGCTAAATGCTTCAGACCACGAAATCTCAGTACATTTTAAAATTTTACGAGACCTCTACTTTGTTTTTAGCTTGAATTTGAAGCAGACATAGACCTAACGTGATTGGTTTGATCGATATCATAAGGAAGCCGATAAAATGGTAGCCAAAAAATATGATACATGGACCAACTAGCACCATCATAGATCCACCACAGATTAAGTTGGCTGCCCTTTATAATAATATGAATTTTGTGCACCTTGTTACGTCAAAATTGAAAGAAAAAATAATTAATATTACACTTTAACTGAAAACAAACTAATAGAACTAATACAATATGACTTTAAATAAAGAAAAAAGTGGTTTATTGAGGATAAATACCTTTTTTTATTCAATTGTCCCACTCGAAAATGAGAACTATTTACCCTTTTTCCCCTAGAACATTTCTATACTGCATACTTAAACTGTGGTGATGTATAGAGGCAATCATGAAACATAATCAACCGAACAGAGTGGAGTGATAACAGCTGTTTTTTTCACATCATCCTTATGGACAGGAATTTGGTTGAATGCTGTAACTCAGTGGTTCTCAACCTTTTGTAGGTGACGACCCCCTAATGCTACAAAATAACTTCGTGACCCCCCCCCTCCCCCTGTCCTACACATGCTGTACTCTTTATTAACTATTATACTTGGGTAATTGTTTTTTTTATTTTACGATGGCTGCCCCGTGGGAAGGTTTTGAATTTTTGTCAAAATATAACAATAATCAAAACTCAAGACAAAATTAATGGATTCTTAAAGAAACTGAATGTTTATGCTGCTAAAGTTAAGAAATCTAATTTTGAAAACTTCCATTTATGTTACGAATTTAAAAGGTTCCGAATTTAAAAATCCGACAAGCACAAGTTTCTCATTAGCTTGTTGCAATGTAACCGTACTAGAATTAAAGTTATGTAATAATAACATAAAACAGTTGAAATGTAAATTAACCAAGATATAAGGTAAAATAATGTGTGGTGATTTTTTTTCTTCCATTCTAGTTGTAAAATTATTGTATAAAATGTTGCTTAAATATATTTTTTTATTAAAAAAAAACTTTTTGCGAACCCCCTAGGATCCCTTCGCGACCCCCCAGGGGGTCGCGACCCACCGGTTGAGAACCACTGCTCTAACTAAATCAATTTTTGTAACGATATTAGAACCATGCAAATTTCGACTGAAGTCCTGTAAGTTAGGGAGTCGGTATTTATCCTTTTGAGCATTTTCCATTAAGGGGCCCCCAAAGTATGTTATTGTTATAGTTTGAGCTTTCCTAGATCAGGACTGATTGACTTGATTATTTATATAAATCTCAGTCATTTAAAAGTACTAAAACTGTGAGGATTTAAAAAATAAATAAAATTGAGTAAAATACAAAAATAGTTACTAGAAATTTTTACCTCTAAATGGTAAGATCATAGAAAAAATTATTCTTTATCAAGAACTAACTAGATAATGAATAAAATATAATTGATAAGTAACCACTAAATGATGGAATTGAATTGGAAATTATTCTTTTATCAAGCTACAACTAAATAAGATGAATATAAGTTCATTCTTAAAAGAAGATTTCTTAGGTACTACAAACAATAAAGTATTAAACACAAGCTTTTTCAAGTTAATACATTACAATTAAAGAGCTAAGTGGAAGAATGTGCTAAGTAATGAAAAGATGAAAACAAGCTTTAAAGTTTTTCATTTGCACTCAGATACATTAAACAAGGCACTTACAAAAGGTAAAAATATACTCAACATAAAGTTTAAGTAAAAGAGAAATTTGGTTATAATATCTTTAATGGAGGGAAATAACATGTTTATTAATACTAAATGCTAATTCCATGTAACTGAAGTGTAAGTCACAATTATAGAAGATCTTACAAGCTTTTTAAATTTTAAAAATAAATCAAATTTTATCAAACACATTACATTATTCAGTCGAAATGAGTGTAGATCAGCTATTCCACTAACTTTTCATTTAATGTTAAAAGTTGTACTTATAATCACTTATTTCACACATGACTTACACTACAGAAAGGCTAATGAGGCATGGTATCAGCCTAAAATCTCAATTAATGGATAGAAATCAAACCTGTGCAAAAATGGACGCCTGTTCCTTCGAGTGTCCAAATGTGTCGATCTGCCACCCCACTTTGGGATGGCCACAGGTCCCAAAAGTTTCGTTCAGCCACCTCAGTCCAAAAGTCATTTGGTCGATGATGGCAAGGTACTGTGTTGTTGCCTCGTCATTCATGCTCCAACCACCGCTTATGAATTCCAGCCGGCCTGTTTGAGAGGGTGTTTAATTACATTACAATAACTAGCAGTATGGTCCCGCCTTACTGGGAGCCCGTTAACTTCGCATTGCTATCCTTTTAGAGGCATGCTTACTTGTGAAAATACACTCAAAATCAAAACAAAATTCGTGTTGGCGCATGCGCACTTAAAAAAGCAAAACACTAATAGAGGATGAAGCAGCCTTCGGGCGAGCACATATCTCAACCAAACTCAATCAATCAAACTAATAGAGGATTGCGTCGAGCCCCCCTTTCGGCCCGGTCCATGTATTTTCAAGCCCTGTTATGGTCCCACAATCCCATGTGGATGACGTTTTTTTAAAACTAATTATATTAATTAAAAATCACTAAGCCTCAGGTGCACACGTAGGTATTAAAAGGAATCTATATTAAAATTTTCGATTTTTTTATAGCAGTCTTAGTAGGTCTTTTGCGATCCACAGACATACACACAGACAGACAAACAGACTCTTTACTTTATTATTGTAGACTTTGTTGTTAAATATGGCTTTATTAGGACATTTAATCTATGACATGCATGCAACCCAAGTGAGAAAGTAATTGTATGTGAAACACATTATAACAAACATGAATTTACACACTTTTTGGTAAAAGAATATCAAGGATTTTTCAAGGATATATTTCTCCATTTTCAAAGACTGTATATTTGAGCATGCAACACCTAAATTTCATGATAGTTTTTAAAAATGCATTTAGAAAACGAACAAGAGCTTTCTAACTTTTAAATGAACTTATATATATGTATTTCAAAATAACCATTTAGTTATTAAAAAAATCTATCAAAACCCTTGCTCTGCCTTCTTGGATTATACATAAACAATAAATCAAAAAGTAAAATAGGAACTGATTCACATTGAAAAACTGTTTTTAATGAACCTAAAATAACATTTGCAACAGCCTCAGAAGACAACACAGGGTGGTAACAAAATCTTCAAAAAAAAGTTCCCTGATATTTCCATGACTTCCCTGATACTTTCACAAAAATTTCCCTGATTTTACAATTACCTAGATAACATGCAATACACACAATTTAATGCAGTACAGAAAATTTAATTCAGACATTGTGGAAATTAAGACTTTCCGGATTAAGGGGTACCTACCTACTTAACTTTTATAAATTTCCGAAAATGTTAATAAGTTTAGAGGAATCATGCATGTGATCAGAAAATCATTTTTTCACAAGATTCGTGAGAGAGAATGATACTTACTCCAAGATTGGTGCTTCAGGAAAATCGGATCAACCAGAATATATATTTTTTCTTATCAAGTGTCCTTTAGTAGTGATCACAAGAACTTAAACCTGCTGCTTAAATAAGTCCAAAATGGAAAAAATTCCCTGATATTTTACAAAATTTGAAAAATTCCATGATAATTCACTGATATTTCCAGAATTAAAAAGTTCCCTGAGAATTCCCTGATTTCCAGGGACTGTTACCACCCTGCAACAGCCAAAAAATTAAGGGCTTTTCAAGGTTGATAATGTTTTTCAAGCCTTTTTCAAGGTCTTCAAGGACTGTGGAAACACTGTGAATAAAAAACAAGAACCAACAGCCAAAATAGGAAAAACTTACACTAGATACCTAAGAGCAGCTGAATGCAAGAGTTATTTAAGAGATAATAAGTTCATGTTTGCATTGCATTATAATATACAGATGTCCCCATTAGTTATGTACTTGAAAGTCTGGCATTAACACATTCACTGCTGACAATGCTTTAGAGCACGATGAACTAAAGATTGAATATCACTATTCTTGTGACATGCTATGAGGCAACAAGAAACTTCAGAAGCAGGGATTAAAGGATATTTTTACAAATTTAAAAACAAAGTACATGAAGTAGGCATTCGCTATTAACAGCAATTGCTTCACTCAATTAAGATTAAGAGTTTTCCTAGCTTTATATTTATCTGACAATACAAGACATAATTTCCAACTCTATCATTCAAAACTTAACATCACTAAACCTAAATGAACTAAAACTCGGAACCATTTTGAAAGTAGTTTTTTTAAACTACACCTAATCTGACATTAAGTTTGCAGTATAAAATGTTCTACGAGAAAAAGGGTAAATGGTTCCCATTTTTGAGTGCGAGAATCGAATAAAAAAAGGTGTTTCACATTCAATAAACAATTTTATTTGTTATTTCAAGACATAAATTTGATATTTTTATTACTTTAGCTTCAGTTAGAGTGTAATTTTAATTGTTTTTTCCTTCGATTTTGACGTAACCGGGCGCACGAATATCAGGGTCAAAGGAAGCCAATGAGAGCAGGCTAAATTTCGGCACCAGCCGCGTTGTTTACACAGTTTCCTCCGCGCAGTACAATTCTCTACTGCAAACTTAAGGTCGGTTTTTGTATAAGAATAGTTACATTTTAAATAAACATGCAATAGAAATGTTAAAAAGAAAAAATATATACTTGCAAGATAATTTAGTTTTGACCTACCATCATTAACCAGCCTCCGGACGTATTCTTTGGTCAAATCTGTCTGCTCCTCCCACCATTTGGTGAAGAATGCAGACTCAACGTAGATGAATTTCCGATTTTCATTCTGCATCAGGGTAGACACGACAGAAGTTATGATCTCTCGAACCCCTAGAACAAGGAAAACGCACAATAAATCACTCTAAGTTTTAGGATAGGATAAGACAGTAAATACACCACTGATTAAAAGTTATAATAGGGTCAAGTGGGGTAAGTGTGATAGGGTTTCTGCATTTTTCATTAAGAAAATTCGTTCTCTGCTTCAAGTAAATTCCAAATCCTAAAATTGGCAGTGAATTATTATAAGAAACATACATATGTAGAAAAAAAATTATATGTTTGAATTCCAATTTAAAGTGTACAAAATTTGCATTTCAAAACCATTGGTGTTTTATCACACTTACCCCACATAGGAAAACCCACATAAAAAGAAGACAGTTGCACTTAAATTCAAAAGCTTAAAACTTTCTTTAGACAAAAAATAAGGTCAATATTTCTTTTTAGTTTAATTATAAGTGGTCTAATGTTATATATTGCAAACTTTCAGATTTTTAGAATGATTTCCAAAGTTACAAGAGCTGTTTATCACACTTACCCCCAATCACACTTACCCCACTTGACCCTAGCTTTAATATTATTTTGGAAATTACAATGCTTAAAATGGCTGGGTTAAAAATTAAGTTATATAGTAATTTTAAAGGAAACTTAATGTTATTTGATGAAAAGGGTCATAATTAAATTGCTTAGAATATAATGCACTCAAAGATGTCATTTTTAACATATCAGGTACATGAACAAATTGTATGAATGAGATATTCACTTAACTATGTGCAATTAATATAATAATATCATTAAGAAACATTAATTAAAAGCAAACTTATAAATTATAATGCATTTAGAAATAAATTTACTTAAATAAAGCAACATATATTTATTTTTTAAACTGTTAATAACTCATTCTTGGAACTAAATAACTATCCTTAGCATTTTTATTAGATATAAAATTAACAACAGAAATTGAAATGTCCGGATTAATACTCACAAGAATCGAAGTAGCCATTAACTATATGTAATAATAACATTTAAAACATCAATTAAAAAGCAAACTCATAAATATTTTAATTAAACTCTAATAAACTCTTTTTTCTAACATGCTCGTTGAAACAAACTATTAAAAAAAAGCATTTGTGGACATAAATTTATTCAATGGATGCGACAGACATCTTTTAAACAGATAAAAATTCATTACTTGAAAAACAAAATTAGCTAAGAACGGCCTGTAATCCCACAAGATATAAAATCAACAAGAAATTACCAGATTAATACTCACATGTATCATAGTATCCATCGACAGTTTGCAGCCAACCAACATCATCGTGAGTGTGCATGATTATGTGAACATTCAGCATATCGGATTTGCCGGCAGGACATGCCTAAAGAAGAGAAAATATAATTAATAAGCATAATTACAGACATCAAAAACACCATACTTCAGCTTTATCTAAACAAAATAAAATCAGTACATTCCAGAAATTGTTAAATAACCAAATAATCATTAAATTCTCTTTTTAAAAAGTTGAAAACAAAAGAAAAATGATAATAAAATACCTTTTAACATCTTAGTTAGATTAGTTACTTAAAAAAAATATTGCATATTACCTAAATAGTTTTATTTTGAAATTTAAATATTTACAGTCTACAAATTTTAAAAAAGCGGTAATTGGTAAACTAAATGATATTTTCTAAAAAAAAAAAAAATTAAATACATTTAAAATTGTCTTAATATGCTGGATTTAACAAGAAAAAAACTTATACACAAGCTACCTTTTTTTAATATAATTTTTACTTTAACTCTTAAATTATAAAAATTACAGTAAATAGAATTTTTTTATACTTAAAATTTTATTTTAAAAAACTTAACTTTCTTTAAGTTTTTAGCATGTTAGTTGAAAAAGTGAGAATTGTCCATTTTGATAAATTAAATCTATTTAATTAAAACACAGATATTAATTAACAATGTTTTATTTTCGTACTAGAAAAGAAAAACAATTAGAAAATAATGTTCTACAGTCATCATAAGCAGAAGGAATTCAAGTAAAATACAACAGAAAATTGTAAGTATATAAATAGTTAGATAATATAAATTTAATGTAATAACATGTGCGAAAAACACAAGTCTTATTTAACATTCCAATAACACTTTTATGAATAAATTTTTTAACATGAGGCAAGCTACAATTTTTGTAAATTATTTTGTCAACTTGGACTTTAACACTTAAATAAATGATAAAATTAAGTGAATAATATTTCTCCCTACAAAATAACCATGCAAAAATATTTTTAAAAATAAATCTTACTTATGTGCATGCATTTTAAATAAAAACATAGTTTATAAAGATCAGAAAAAGTAAGGTATTAATTGCTACTTCTGAAAGCTATATAACAAATAAACCAATTTACTGAAAAATCTGGATGTGACGATTAAGCGTTAAAATATTAGCATGTAATTAATTTTTTAAAATTTAACTTAGGAAACATACGTTTTGGTACACGAACCAGCAACTACAAAATTCTAATAGCTTGTATAGAAGGAAGACCTAAGCCTAATATGCATTACATGATAGAAGTGCATAAGAAAATAATACTCGTTGTTAACTGTATAAGAATATTTAAAGGTCATACTCAAAAAAGCTAAAATTATGTAATAGTTAATAAGTTTTCATTAATGAATCAAAGAAAAATCTAAAAATGCGTTCATTTACAAGAAAGCACTGGCATTGGTACACTTAAATATGAAAATTAGACAATCAATAATTGGAATATCGGCCATAACAAAATTATATTCCACAACAACACTGGAGAAAACTAAATTTGTGTAAACGTTAACTGTAATAAGGTTTCATACATTTTAAATTTAAAGTTTCAGCAGGATAATGGTTATAAATTATGAAGTCAGTAGATATAAAGAGCAAACAGTTTTGAAAATCTAAATAACAATAAGTCAACAAATATCAATCACAAGGCTTTTGACAAACAATGGATTATTCACCCCGGAGTGTCTGTGTTGATAAAATGGAGGAAAAAATACTAAGCCACATTACTGCAGATGTATTGAATATTTTTTATGAAAGTTTTTTTTAATATGCTGGCTTACAGTGCTCTACAACTATATAAAATGGGTTTGAATATTTAAAAAAAGAAGTCATTTTTATTACACAACAAAATATTTGGAACAGCTGGGATATAATGGACATCCTCGATTTGGAGATTTGCGATAGGTTGGCAAGCAATGAAAATGACACAAAATGTGGTAATCTTTCCACTTCACATTTCATATAACTTGATTGGTATTGCATCTCTATGTTACATTTTATCAGAAAGCTCATTAATATATTAGATGAACCAAATATTTAGACCCATTTCGAAAATTGGGATTATAAAGACCTTAAGCTAGCTACACTTAACATAAAAAATAAACAGTTTATTAAAACCATTCAATGCAGCCACACTAATGTAACTTAGAATATTTTTTTCTCCATTGGATTAACACAGAAACACTTTGGTTTGAAAATCAGCTCTCAATCATTCTGAATATTTGCAACTTAAAACTTCGGTACTTGATAACATTGAAACAGCTATGATATAATGGCCGGTCCCGATTTGGCGATTTGTGTTATGTTGCCAAGTAACGAAAATTCACAAATGTAGTAAACACACCACTTCATCCTATTTCAAAAGTTATAGCAACCCTACGTTACATTTTCAATCTCGCCAATAAACGGGCAGGCCATTGTACCATAGCTGTACCCTACAACTTGGAACTTGATTACATTGACTTGCAAATATAGCAATGAGTCAACAACGATCAATCACTGTCGCAATGCTTCGGACAGGCAAATCTATCGGAATCTGGTTTCTCAGTAACATGTTCTTCGCAATAAGCATTTGGGCACAGGTAACACTGGTAAATGGAACCAGCTTTGCACTTTTTGCAGAAATGGGACGGGCACTTAAAACCACCTTTCTCACCCGGCTTCTGTTTCGGGGCTAAACATCGCACGTGGAACAATTTGTGGCAGTTCTTTACGGAACAGTCTATAGTTTTACCACCAGTCTTGCACTTGAAGCATACGGGTTTGTCCTTCTTAGCTTTCTTGGGTTTAGGACTGTCTTTGAAGTCATCGTCATCAGAAAGTTTCGAGTCATTCTGGTCGAGTTTGGAAGATTTTTTAGAGGGTCTCTTGCTGTTGTCATCATCAGATAGTGCGTCATGTTTCTTGGATTCGCCATTTAGACTCAGTTTGGACGATTTGATGGACTTCCTAGACGATTTGTTATCAGAATCACTTTTGACCACCTTGCCCTTATTTTGAGTCTCAATTTTCGATGAGCCACTTTTTATTTCTTTCTTGGGGTCACCATTTTGGAGTTTTGCCGATTTTTTAAGCTTCTTCGAGAGCATTTGGTCATCTTCATCATCTTTGACAATTTTCTGTTTCTTGATTTTAGAATTGTCATCCTTGGACACTCCAACTTTCTTCTTTGAGCTCGCTTTCTGGACTTTAGAAGACGATTTCTCAGAGGTCTTTTCTTCCCTGTCAGACGATGAGTCTTCGTTGCTTTCTTCTTCACCATCATCATCATCATCATCAACACCAGTGTGTGGCAAACCACTTTTCAGTTTCTTTCCGATAAGCCCGGCACACCTCTTTGCCCCACAGTTACACTTCAACTTGTCGAAATGCGAAAAGTCCATCTGATAGTCGAACGTCAGTTCTGCGCCGGCCTTTATGTCTTTCTTGGCAAATATTCCAACCCTGGCATCGCCCAGAACCATCCACTTCTGCGTCTCGCAGTTGGGTTCGCAAGAATGGTTCATGAACCTTGTGATGCAACCTTTAGGCCCAGCGTCGATGATTCGGTTCGCGTCCAGAGTACAGAAATAAAAGTTGGTGTCCCCGACAAGGTGTTTTTGTTGAATCCTCCTATTCATCTCTTCTTCATCAATAAGATCTCCGCAATATTCGGCGATGAATGTCCCCTTTTTGATGTCTTCCATCAACTTCAGGCCCCAGCCTCTGACTTCTGTCCAATAAGGTTTAGCCGAGACATATTCGGCCTTCTGGAACTTCTGGTTCTGGCATTTGGCCCCTGCTTCGCAGAGATCTTCGTAGCATTCAGTGCACATGCTTCTGTTGAGGCACATGGAGTCATAACCGCAGGGGTTTTCATCTTCCGGTTGACAACCGCAGGTGACATCGCCAGAAACATCGAGAACATTCACCTGAACATTGCCGACCGGTTTGTTACACTTGACATACTTGAAAGGCGGGGGCTTCTTGGTCGAACTGGTCTTTTCCACCGATTGCAATTTCTGATTGCTCATTGCTTCCAGGGCCAATTGGACAGCCTCCTCGAAATTTTTATTCGGAATCACCTTCTTGACATTGTGCTTCACATTCTCAGCTTCGATGTTAATCTTATGGTGAAAGAACGGATAAGCTCGCCCGGGATTGACCCAGTAGTATTCGTCTCTTCCGAACCACTTTACGGGAAACTCTCCTTCATAATGCGGCATTTCGGGAATATCCTCGTTGTTTGGGTCAAGTACTAACGCAGGCCACCAGCGATAATCGTAAACCCTCGACCAAACGATATCGTTAAACAACACCGTTTTCCCCGATCGACACCTATCGCATTTGTATTCGCCGATAAACGGGATTTTCAATTTCAAGCACTGGATGTGAACTGCGGCTGGGCAGGAACAGCAGAAAATCAAATCCTCGTTACACGAACACTCGACACAAAAGGGGAGTTTCACGAGTCCTTTAACCCCTCTAAACTTCTCTGGGTTAAAATGCTTCGGACACAGAGTCTCTTTGCCAGATACTACTGTACCGGGTATCTTGCATGTATCTTTATCGTGAAAAGCTAATGGGCACTTCTCACACTGTATCATATCACCTTTGGAATTGAGGGAATTTTTCGGATTGGCGCTGTAGCATGTCAGGCAAATGTGAAGGGGACACAGGTTGGCATCACTTTTCACACTTGGCAGACCCTCCAGGCACTTTTTGTGGTAGAATTTCAAACATGAATCTAGAGAGCATTTCATCAAATTATCATCTTCTTCCTTGCAACAGAAACATTCATGTGACTCGGTTTCGGTAGTAACTTTTCCAGATTGCTTTAATTTCTTAGAAGTCCCATTGGTTTCAGGAGAAATTGTTTCAAGTTTAATGGTTTCGTCTTCTTTACCTTTCCTCTTACGTCCTTTCGGTAAACTCATGATGCCGGAGAGTATAAACACTAAGTTCTTATACTCGAAATTGCAATGTTGTCACAAAATAGAAGTGATGGCAGAATGTTCAATTCTTTATCTTCTGAAAATGGTTTCTATTTTAGTAGAAAAATAATTAAAATGCGAGGTAAATAAAGAGATAATTATAGATATTGCGGTACCGGAATTTGAATTGAATGAGAATCACGATCACGGTCGCAGTTTAAAACAAGAAGGTAAAAAGAAACCAGAAAACTTTACAGGAAGTTGAGTTGTTCATCCATTTACAAGAATATTCTTTTTTTCAAAAATATGATACATGCTCCCGTTTTCAGTTATTTATAGATTTTTACATATTATTTGACAGTGAAAGTTATTAAAGTAGTTGTTAAAAACGGGATGATGGTGATAAGCAAAGATCGAAGTAAATCAACTCGTCTGCTGCAAAAAATGGTGTCGCCATCTAGTAGTATAACATGATAATAATTCCTCAATTGGTGGCATTCTAGGAATAATCACTGTGATCAGTATCTAATTTCCTACAAGAATGCTGATTTATTAGAAGTCAGAACCTTCGTATCAAATATAATTCTGAACTTATTAGAACATATGGTATTTCATCTAATGCAATAACATAGAAAGCACATGTATTTCAAATGAAAAAATTGTATTTATCGTTTTTTTCACAAAATAGTGCAAATCAAAACAGATCTTACCTCATATCCACATACTGAAGCGGACGACTTGTTGATGGCCAAGACCATACAGAGAACTGACAGGAAGCCGTAAGTTGCCCACGAAGCCATTTTTGAGAAACAACTTCAGTGGCGCAGAAAGAAACTTTTGAGATCCGTCTAAGGCACCTGTAAATAAAGACTTCTTAATCGAGATTTTTACCATACCCTACTAACTGTCTAATTGTTCATTATAAAAAAAATAGATGAGCATCAATGTATGTATTTTTTTTCAGGTTAATTTATTTTTAAAAAATACACTTCCCAGGAACAGACAATATACTTTGGTAAACTCTACCAATTGTCGTTAACACAAGAATAAATCATTGCGAAATATATTTTGAAAATTATGTAATGGTACATTTAATTTTTCTAAGTTTGAAATACGTTTTAATAATCGAATTTCTAAGAACGTTCAAAAATAAAGATATATGGAGGGAGGTAGAGGACTTCAGATATATGTAAGTCAGCTATCATACAAAAAAAAATGTAAAAATATTCAATACAGCCGGAGAAATACGGTTTAGAAGATACTTTTTCCTATTGGATTGACACAAGGGAACTTTTGTTGTGAGACCAGGGGTCAATCGTGTTTCTTCGTCCTTAATGTGATGACAGCACTTAGAAAAACTCACTGTTATGGCAAATTGGAGGGATTTTTACCGTGTTAATGCTTCGTATTAAAAGTGAGTTGTGTAGTTATCTCAAATAACTGCAACACGTGCAACAAAACTAAAATACTTATTTGGCAATATTTACAGACGTTTAACTCATCATTCTCCACAAAAAAAGCATAGTTAGTTCATTGCATAACATTTAGTCAGCGTTTACTTTTCTTATTAAGTATTCTGCAACTAGTTACTTTACTAGTTACTTTTCATGTTAAATAGTGGTATTTGTTTCAGAGTTACTTTCTGTAACTTTAACAGTTACTTCTTTTAACTTTTCAGTTACCATTTGTATCTTTAACAGTTAATTTTTTAACTTAAACAGTTATTTTTTGTAACTTTAATAGTAACTTTTTGCATCTTTAACAGTTATTTTTGTATCTTTAACTGTTACTTTTGTATCTTTAACAGTTATTTTTTGTAACTTAAACAGTTACTTTTTGTATCTTTAACAGTTACTTTCTGTATCTTTAACAGTTCTTTTTTGTAACTTTAACAGTTACGTTATGTTACTTTAACAGTTACTCTTTGTGTCTTTAACAGTTACTTTATGCAATTTTAACAGTTACTTTATGTAATTTTAACAGTTACTTTATGTAATTATAACAGTTACTTTATGTAATTTTAACAGTTACTTTATGTAATTTGAACAGTTACTTTTTGTATCTTTACCAGTTACTTTTTAATGTAACTTTCCGATTCCTGTTTGGAATCAAAGAGAGAGAGAAATTTCTGCAGTTTATTCAAATAACTGCAACAGGCAACAAAACCAAAATACTTATTCTGCAATATTTACAGACTTTTAACTCATCATTTTCAATGAAACGCGTAACAAAAAAAGAAAAAGCCCAGTAAGTTTATTGCTTAACATTTAGTCAGCGAAAGATTACAGATTGATGATCAAATTGATAACTTTTTTTTTTTCAAAAGAAATTAGTTTCCGAGAAAGATAGCAGGCTCCACAATGTTCGAAAATGAGCTCTTGCTGACAGATGGACTTTTGGTGGACATTAATAATAATAAAAAATAACAATCTAATCATATATGTCAAGGATATAATAAAAGATTTAAATTTGGAGCAAAACAAAGGTTTTATGATATTTTATACTTCTAAAACTTTGTTATGACAAGCTAATATTCTGGTAAATTATGCAATATATTATGAGTAAAAACGTTTCTCGAAGTAAAAATAAAGTAATTCTTAGTAAATGTGATTATTTATTTTAATTATTAAAGAAGAAAATATTATTTCCATGTATAACAGGAGTTTAATGTATCTAATAATTTTTAAATACAATTTTTTTTGGTACAAAAATAACTTATATATTAATTTATGTAGAACCGTCAGATGACAAAGTGTATTATGTGTATATGAGTTCTCACTTTTTTCAAACAAAAAAAAGTGAAAATATGTTGGTTCAGAATGGACAAGACAGACAGACAGATGGACAGATCAAAAATTGTAAAAGATATTTACCTTTCAAACAAAAGTTAGTTAAATATAAGAATAAGAAGAAAAAAAAAGAATATACAGTTGAAAGGAGAAAATGGACGGTTGAATCTCCACCATGTGAATACTCAACATTTCATCATACCATTCAGGTTTGGTTTGGTTTGAATTACTGTCGCACTAGAGCTGCACGAGGGCTAATTTCAACGGACGTCTTAATTTGGCGATACCAGGACCTGAACCTGGGACCTTACGCATGCTAGGCGAATACCTAACCCTTAGATCATTCAGGAGAGCCAAAGGAAATTTAATGCAGTTATTCAAGTTCATCAAGCAGTTACAGATGGATAATTTGAGCTTATATAACGAGTGAAAACCAAGCCCAATTTTGAAATTTCATTTCTGAGACTCAAACACACTTAAAAATTTAGTGTTATTCGTTACTCCAAATTTATGAAGAAAAGTTATACAATTAAGAAGCTTACTCCATAAAACTCGTGACAAAAAAGTGCTGCCTCCAGTTTTAAGAAATTACTAACGTTACACCAAATTTTCGGAGTAATCGTTGCGCCCAATTTATAGCGTAACGCTACACTACAAAATAGGAGTAAACTTTTTTTCGTGAATATTTTTATCAATAAATTTGGTGTAACGTTATACTCCATAAAACATGAGGTATACTACTTGTTGTGACCCGTTGTATAGAGTAACGTTACAATTTAAATTCGTGTAAACTTCCAAATTGCTCATATTTACTCCATAAATCTGGTGTAAACGTTACTCCATAAAGCAGTAGGCAGCACTTGCAGTGATCATAGTCTCATTGAGTAAAGTCACACCGTAAAATAAGAGTAAATTTCTGAATTGCACAACTTTACTCCATAAATTTGGTGATACGTTACTCTATAAAGCTGTAGGCAACACTTTACTGGGACCAAGTTCATAGTAACGTTAAAACGTAAAATAGGAGTAAACCTCTGAATTTTGAAACTTTACTCCGTAAATTTGGTGAAACTGGAGGAAGTACTTACTGTGAGCAGTTTTATAGAGTAATCGTGAAATGCAGGTCAAAATTTTACAACTTACCCCCTGGTCGATCCTTAAGATACTCCAAGACGATATTATTCCAAAACCATATAGAACACCAAAAAAGAACGTTCTGTGTATTCTACAAAACACATCGAATGTCGCAAGATGGCCCAGAGACGACGACGACGAACTTTTTTTATCTCTTATTTTTGATTTCTTGTCAGATATGTGTTTGTTTTAAATAAGGGACGGAAATAGGTCAAAGTTTATGGGAGAAAATTAATAAATAAAAAAACTTGCACCAAAAGCGTCTTGTCCAATTTGGCGAGAAAGTTCTTGGCCAAACTTATCGAAAGTGATAACTTTTCGGTAGATCATTGATTTTTTTGTTCAAATATAATAATATATTTATAGAATCTATGTAGTTTGGCGAGAAAAGTGAAATTTTTTTCTTTACTTAACTTTTTTAAAGTGTTAAGCTAATATTTGATTAAATTGCTGGTCTAATGTCTCTATTGATATTGATTCAAAAGACATATGAATGGGATATAAATTTTTTTTTTCATGTTAATCAAAAAAGTTAAATAGTAAGGACTTGTATGAATAATTGTAAGGTATTTTGATATAATTTTAAAAATGACGATATAGGAAAATAATGAAATTATTAATTTGAAGAGATATTGAAATTTTTTTGGGTCCATTTAAAATTTTCACTTGTTGAAGTTTTAAAATTTCCAAAGTAAAATTTATAAATAACTAATCGAATGTACACACTATTGCAATATTTTACTTGTAATAAAAATTATATGGGCCCTTTTGATAATTTAATTTATGAAGATAAAAAAGACAAATGAGATTATTAACTTTAAGACTATTGATCAAAATTTTTTTTCTATTATAGTATTTACAAGAGATAGATGATTGGTTGATAGACAAATATTTTCAGGCGCTTGTGTGCTTGGTCAAAGACTAGCTTATAAACCTTCGCCAAGTAAGACAGACACAACACACATAAGTGACAGATGCTGCCATCTAACGCCACCTTCGCAATTTAGACATGTCCCTGAAGGGGAGGGAAATTTTCTCCAGGGACCTGTACCCGTGGGAAATTGCGCCATGGCCGCCCACAGGACTTTCGGACCCATACAGATTTAACGAGCACGTACTACGCATATACTCGGCAAGTCTTCGGTGAGTGGTATCGATCGCGGAACTCCCCCCCCCCCCATTGACTAAATTTTGTTTATATTGCCTATTTGTAAAATCTGAAAGAACTAAAATGTAACCATATCCATACATAATTCAAAGGTAGCGTGTATAGTTATACAGTACAACATAAAAGTATGGTGCAACCGAAGTATAAATAAACTTAATTGAGCTATTACCTTTAAAAGTGTGATATAAAAAATTTTTTGACTCTTAAACGCCATGGAAACTTAAAATCGTTTACCCTTTTGTTTTGATAAACATAGCAAATACCATGGAACTTCTGCCAATGAAATAAATAATGTAAATGTATTTTTCTAAAAATATATTAGGAAAAATCACGAAAGAAGCAACATTGTTAGAGAAATATAAAATTGTGTATTTATATTGATCAAGTTTATAAATGATTATGTTTATTATTTTTAGCATATATTTAATTGGAAAAATTGCTGTTAAGTGTTTTCCCCCCTCATTATAACGCTTAAGTCTTAAAAATGTTAACTCTTATGGCCTTTACATATATCAATAACTTTAGGACTGAGCAGGGCCGTCACGTGTCTATAGTGGTATTAAGAGTTAAATTGTACTTTTCTAATACAATTTATAGGGAATTTTAGTAATGAAGACATCGGGGGAAAAAATGGAAGGAATAAGTCTTCATTTTCTTTATATTTTGTTTTGATAGATATATTATATAGAAAGGTTGTTTTCGCATGTCAAATTTTCTTGCCAATTGCAAATAAGTTAAAATCTAAAAGTATAAATTTGAACTCGACAATTGCAATCGTGAAACCATGCACACGAAAAAAACCAACTAGGTTGGTTGGTTGGCAGACATATTGTCAGGAGGCTTGTCCATGGCCGAGTGGTTAAGGCATGAGCCTCAGGATTCAACCTTCTCAGGTTCGAATCCCACTTACTACCAGTCAATCTATAAATCGGATATCTGTATTGGAAAAGTAGAAAAAATCCAACTCGTGACGGATGGGTCCGAGTACACTGGGACAGACTTGCTCGTTAAATCTGTGGAGTCCAAAGTCCCGACGGCGTCAGCGTACGATGTCGCTCGAAGTTTCCGTTGGGTGCCCGCTCAGGTGTCGATCTCGTCACTTGACCAGGGTTCTAAATTACGAGACGTTATTGGCTGTGTTAAAGCTCCTGACGGAGGCTAGAAATAGGCAGCCGGAAACGATTACATTTCATTACATTACATATATTGTCAGGCTTGAGTGTTTGGTCAAAGACCCGTTTATAAACCTTCGTCAAGTAAGAGAGACAGACAACACACACACATAGGTGACAGATGCTGTCATCTATCGCGCGCCTCCACCATAGTTTAGACATGATCCTGAAGGGGAGGGAAACGGTCTCCAAGCCCTGTACCCGCGGGAAACTAATGACCACCTACGGGACTTTCACAGACCACACAGATTAAACGAGCACGTACTCCGCATATACTCGACAAACACAAACATCCATGCCTTATCGGTATTCGAGCCCGAACCCAGAGGCTCCAAAGGCTAGTTCCCAAGCCATTGCACCGCCGGGTTGGCAAGAAAAGTACTACGTTTATCCCTATACAGTCAATTTTGTGATATTAATTGCGGTGAATTACCAATTCATGCTAATGGAAGATATATCTCTATATATCGGGTCTGCTTGTGACCATTATACAAATCGTCACGCTCTCAGATCATCGACGTGTGTATAATTACTGGAAGTATCTCTTGTAGTACCAACGGGTCTCCAAATGATGGGTATAGTCAGGCTCAAAACAAAAATGTGAGAGCTCATGCGTAGTTGAAAAAAAGATACGTCAATTAGCAAAATGTTTAGATTAGGTTATGTTTGAATTATCATTGCACTTATAGTGCTACACGAGGGCCATTGGCGCCGGGCGTCGTATTTCAGGACCACAGTCAAGTGACGAGCCGACACCTGAGTAGGCACCCAAACGCAACCGATAAGGGTGACATCATACGCAGCGTTAGGACTTTGAAGGATATTTAAAGTGCACTCCCTTACACAGGGTATTATTCGTCGGACACTTTTGGATGCACGGGCCGTTTATAGGTCGGCAGTTATTTTGGCGATGCCCGGACCAGAACCTGGGACCTTTCGCATGCAGGGGGAGTGCGTAACCGACTGGGCTCTCCAGCCCGCAAAATGTTTAGAACTTTATTCTAAAAGTTAGCAATTAAGTTATATATTAGCGTTGATGAAGGGTTGGAAGGAAGTCAAAAACCATCGGAGAAGAAGCTAAACAGTTGTACCCTGGGCATCTGGCATTGGTCTCGTTTTCTTAATATTAATATTGAGTTGTTCATCCTGGTGTGTATTGAAGATCGATAATTTAGCAATCGTGAGGTGCGTATGTGCTGCTTGCGTGAATTTCGAAGGATCATTAAAAGGTGTTTTTAATCACGCAAAAGCTTTTTCAAGGCTGGAGGATCATTGGAATATCATGGTTACATTTAATTAATTAGTTTTGGATATATTTTTTGGGGCTCACTCGAACCACTGTCAATTTGTATTTGTTGTTTTGATGTTCAGTTTTTTTTTTGTTCTATATTAATAAAGACTCAATCCTTTATGAACATATGAGATTCTTAAATCTTGCTAAATGTACAAGTTTTACTTGGACTTTGAAACCCCATGAAATATGTTATGATTATAAATCTGCAACTCTTCAAAGGGCTTATCATCTGCCCAAAGCAGCTCCATCAGGCAAAAAGGGAATATGTGTCATTTTCCAAAGTTCCAAAAAGCCGTTAGCGTGTTAACCCTTTATAAGGCTGTGGGAAGTATACTTCCCAGCAACTTCATCAATTTTGATTAGTGCTGCCATCTCCTGATAACTTCAGAAAACACAAACAAAATTACTTATGCAGGATTCCTGTCGATACGTTTGAATAGCTCCCAGCGGGCGATGGGAAACATACTTCCCACCGAAATAAAAGGGTCCTAATAATCACAATTAATTTTAGGTAATAAGCTAAATGAATTTCTTTTTATAAATCAATCTCAATCCCAGAAATACTTAACGTAAAAGAATGGCTAAAAAAAAGCGGCCTTATAAAGGGTTAAACCCAAGTCGCACATCCCAAACGCGATATATATGTATCAGCTTCAGCACTAACCTGAAAAACAAACTTACAAAAGGAACTCCCCACCCACATTCGAGAAAAAACATGGAATTAGACGATGTTAAATCAACAGAAAAACATATTGGTCGCAGGAAACGGCGATGTTTGTCCTTGCTGTTACATGAATAAAAGAGTCGCCAAATTACGGATCGGGCGACTTTTTCTGCAGACAATGAAGATTGTCTCCTTATTCCACATTAGATACTAGTTTCCTGTATCTGTTTCCTGTTTCAAATGCGTGAGAGTTTCCCCTTTTTTGAATATCGCTTTCAGAGGGACAACATGTTGATGGACAAAGTTAACTGGACTTTGACCCACATGGGTGTTGTTTAGAATATTGTGAGGGTGGTATGTTCAGTGGGTCACGCTACGTCTTTTGAACTCTCTCTCTCTCCCCCATATGTTGCGATACAGAACTCGGTACAATATGTCTGTGACAAAACAGATTTAGAACAATAACATATTTTCCGTATATTAAATAGATTATCTCTGTTAATTATACGGTATTTTTTTCCTGGAACACCAGTTAACAGTTTCTTTTTCTCTAAAATCAACATAACTTTTTAAAAGTAAAGATGATTTTAGAAAATAATTTTGACCCTTGTAGTTTACAGTTAAAAAAATTAAGATTAATTTCACCTTTCTAATGGTTTCTAGTGGCAGCAACGATCATGTGGTGAAATATTTCACCAAATTTTCGGTACTCAGTACTATCATTTTCCAGATTTTGGATCTTGAGATATGGTTCTACCAAACACCAAATAAATGTTGAAATATTTCACCACGCTGCCGTTGCAGCTACTATACTCCTTGCCAAGCTAAGTTGGGTAAATAGAAATATGCTATGGAGAAGATCCTTCCGCGGGTGTAAAGAGTTCCGTAAATTATTTGTGAACCCATCCAGAAAACATGTTTAAAACAATAATTTCGTTTAAGGTCTAACAGATTTGAATGTTATTTGAGAAAATTTGTCAATTTTATCAGAATGAAAAGTGTATTTTAATTTAACTGTATTCAAACCATATTGTATGTAAATATTTCCTTCCAAGAGTTTCCAACTAACGGACCAATCGCGCCTTTCCCTCTGCTTTTTCACTCTTTGGTTTCACCCAAGTTAGGTTGGCAAGGACTGTAAGAAACATTATTATGGGGAAATCAAGCACACTCATTTTTTTTGCAGTCAACCAGAGTGGTCAAAATGGATGGAAGGAAGTTCAAGAATAAAAGCTTGAAAAGCAGTCCATTAGCAGAAGGAGCAATTTATCGAGTTTAATTCTAAATCGTTGATGTTAAATACCACTTTGCAGCTTTGTTCCGCAGAATACAATTGAGGTCCACAGAGAACTATTTATTAGGATTCTATATAAGCAAAACCATTAGACCTTCTACTTCCTAACTGCCGTTTGACTTAGTATATATGGGTTAAGATATGGTAGCAAAGGTCATGTAGTTTACGGGCTCTCTAGATCGTGAATCTCTAATGACATGAAAATGGTTTTGATCTGAGAACAAATGGCGTGTACTTCTATTTCTTTGTTCCAAGTAGCACACTACTCTTTATTTTCCTTAAACCAATATTAACGGCGACTTTGAGAACATCATAACATCTTCATTTCCGCCTAAAAACCTTTTTTAAAATTCGTTTTTTGAGTAACTTTAGTTTGTCGCCCACATAAATTGTTCAGGACAATTCTTATTTGTTTATTTGGATAAAGTTAATAAGCAGAAAGCTCCTTTTCTAGTGGCACATATTCTAGCAACCGTTGTTAAAAAGTTAAGACGTCAAAAAAATTATCCACATTGAAATTTAGACGATGGTGCATATGTATTAACAATTGGAAACGATGTAAAGTAAAAATATGGAGAAAAATATTGGTAAAGTTTTCAAAAGTTGCTACAGAGAAGGAAAAAAAATATAATCTCAATGTTTCTTTTACTTTAGAACTCCATTTTAATTACAGTATCTGATACAGGTGTATAGACCTCTTACCTTTCAGGTTTTCCAGCAACAAACATAATTTTGGGCAAATTTATAAATATTAAGTTCCTTAATAAGTAAGTTTATTAAATTTTAAAATTTAAAGCGTGCAGACTTCATTTATAACCATCTACTAAAAATTTTATTTTTTAAAAAAAAATTAAGTAATCAAATTTCTAATTATTGTAGTTTAAATCTCATGCAGTTAAAACAAGTTAACAGTTCGGCCAATTTATTTATCCCTAGGGATAAGTAAATTTCATTTTATTCCAATCGATCCCCCTACCTACTGGGTAGCCCTTCAGGATATTAGAATATCCCCCCCCCCCCAGAGGATATTAGATCAAGAAATAAAAAAAAAAGATTTTAAATTAAGTGAAATTAATCTTATTAGATAAGTTTTATTTAAATTTCATGCCAAATCAGCAAGATTGGAAACTTGAAGGTAAGTTAAAAAAGATATTTAAGTAAACTAAAAAATTAAAAAATAACTATTAAAATCAAAGAATAAACGAAAAACATAAAGAAAAAACCATAATATATAGAGCATTATATTTAGTAATAATAATAACAGCAACAACAAACTGAATTTAAAAAAAAACCTGGAATGTTTTTAAATTGAAGTAATTTGGTATTTGCATTTTCCATTAAAATTGTCCCGTGAAGCATAAAATATATTCTCTAAACAAGTTTTAAAAAGTATCTCCAGTGCAATATTTAATAGATTCTCCGCCTCTTCAATATGTATTAAAAGTTATATTTTGGTGCATTCGTGCGTTACGTCATTGCTCGCTTATTATTTACCGTACCGACCGTGAAATATGCCATCACTGAAAAACCATGTTTAGAATAAAAATGGAGGTTAAATTAGCTTCTTGGGCACTTTACTTAATAGAAATAAATAATTCGCGGAGTTATGGTACAAAATAAACTGATACAAACCTGATACAAATATATTTTAGATTTAACCGTATATATATCATAGTTAAAGTACTAGATTGGCAGATCACATGACCTCCAACGCTAACGACGCGACGGGACGCGTATGGAGACCAGAATGTGAAGGCAATGGGGCCATGGTTGCCATCTTTCTTATCATTTTTTTAAAAACCATCTTCTAATTTACTACTTAGTAGTAGTAGTTTGTTACTTAGAATTAAAAATCTTTTTCAAACGTATTTGAAGTTTTCCTGAGTATTTTAATTGTGTTATAAGAATTTTTTAATCCATAAAGTAAATTTTAAAATGTCAACAACAAGAAAAAAACAGTTAAAGAATTTATAATTGATTAAAAACACATAAGATTATTATTCAAATCAAAGGAGAAATAAAAAAAATAGCATAGAATAAACATAGATGAATAGGTATAAGACTAATATACATAAACCATTTACAGTCGACTAAAAAAATTTAAAAATTATTAATTATTCAAATCAAATAGTAAACGAAAAACAAAATAACAAATAAACATAAAGCGAATAAATATAAGATACATGTATATAAATATTTTATTAGATGACTGAAAACATTTAAAATAAATTTTCAAATCAAATAAGAAATGATAAACATAATATAGAATAAACATAGAGCGAATAAGCTTGAGATGAATAAACATAAATATTTTTTTGAATAAATATTTAAAAATAATTATTAAAATAAGCGAAAACATTATATGGAATAAATATTGAAAGAATAAACATAAGAAACGATTTTTAGTTGAATCATTATTAAAATAAAATTAGTTTAAAAATAATTATTCAAATCAATTATGAACCAAAAAACATAATATAGAATAAACACAGGGCCGTCTTAAACTAGGGCCCTTGGGCACACAATAATTTGAGGCCCTTTTTTAAAGTAAAAAAAACGAGAAAAAGCATCAAATATCAAATACAGTATGATATAATGTGTCATTAATGATGTTAGAATGCTGCTGGTTTTTTGGTTACGATTACGGTTTCTTTCGGGATTTCTGTTGAGCAAAATCTTGTATTACCTAGTACAATTGGAATAGGCGCAGTCATCGATATAATGGCATAGTTTATGGCCTTGTAAATACCTTCTGACAAGATTACTGATTTGGGAAAAAAATGTTATGTGCCCGACAAATATGTTTTGAGAATAAATGTGTGAGAGAAATTGTCGGTCCTTCGGGGCCCCCTGAGAATGGGGGCCCTGGGCACGGGCCCCGTGTGCCCCTATGGTAAAGACGGCATTGAATAAACATAAAGCGTATAAATATAAAACCTATATGCCCAAACGATATTTAGTTGACTAAAAATATTTCAAAATAATTATTCAAATAAAATTATAAGAGAAAAAAAAACATTGTAATGAATAAACATAAAACGAATAATCATTAAGCAAATATCCATACAGTTTTTTTAGGTGACTAAAAAATTTTAAAATAATTATTCAAATCAAATATGCCGCGGAAAACGTAAAATAGAATAAACATAAAGCGAAAAAACTTCAGACGAGTAAACATGACAAAAAATTATTATTATTACCAAATAAAAAATAAACATAAGACAAATATACATAAAGCATTTTTAGTTGACTAAAACTATTTAAAAACAATCATTCAAATCAAATAAGAAACGAAAAACATAAAAAAGAATAAATTATCTTACCGCTAAAAACTCCTGTGGAGTTTGAGATAACGCAACTACCCGGTGTATGTAGCAAGATAAATACCCAAACTTTATTTCTTCGAATATTTTTTTCCTTCTAAATTCCCAACAGAATATACAATAGAAGTTCTAAAAGGAAGAATTGAAAAATCGTCCGGGGAAAATTCTCGTCTGCGCATGCGTCGGCCAATGGTCATTGAGAACTTCCAAGGCCGTTGCTATAATAAATGAATTGCTGAATGTAAAAACGGGTTATGTCTCCAGGAAGGTTTTCGTAAAGCCTCTTCTTTCACAAAAATATCGAAAGAAAGTATGATAGTGGGAAATTATCCAGCGGACTTACTTATTTTAGCATTTAACGGTTTAAAAAGGGATAAGGAAAGGTTCGAATTGAATCGTTTAGGTTAGAAAATGATTAAAAAATAAGATACTCAATGCATAGATAGAAAATATGGATAAGAAAAGGATCTTCTCCATTGCATATTTCTATATACCCAACTTAGGTTGGCAATTAGTTATTTAAGGTATCCGACTACGTTGAAATCGTATTTTTCGGCAAAAAACAGCCATTTTTTTATAATCTTAAAATAAGGCACCACTCTTTAAGATTCTAAAACTATCTTTATTTTGCTTGTGCGGCAAATATATTAGAACTCCATTGGTACTCCATTTATACTCCATTATGCGAAAACGGCATTCAAATCCTTTAGAAAACACCACTATAGAAAATCGCGATCTACAAGAATAATTAAAAATATGAAACTTGAAGATGAAGAATGTCTTACGTACCAAAAAGAAGGCCTTCCTGCTATTTGAATGTAACTTCAAACTTTAAATTGATTTTGTGCAAAATGAAAATTTTGAACATTTTCTTCTAGACAAACCATATTTCACAAAAAGTACTTAACCGAAAAGTACTCAAACTTTTTATGCATATTTGTTATATTATCATCTAGGGAATAGACTACAGAATAGTAATTTCAAGCAATATTATAAAAAATTATAACACTTACTATCAAAAATGGTAGAAAAAAAGTTGATAAAAATCTTTAACTTAGCTTCGACAACTTATAACTTTTTATTGGTGCAATAAATATCTAAGATTGTAGTCTATTCCCTAGGTATCAAATTAAGATTTATTAATTTATTATTATTTTTAAAAAATCTTAAATATTTTTTTAGTTATAAGGTCTATCGTAAAGGCAAAAAACATCAAAATTTACTTACAAAATTTTAAATTACGCAAAATATATTTATTTAAAATAAAAATTGTGACTTATTATTATTATTATTAGTTGCTTTGGTGAACAAAATAATACATAAAATATAAGTATTATAATTTAATTACAAAAATAAATGTCAAAAGTAGTCGGATACCTTAAGTGATACGGCACACATCCAAACAAAAATGCAGTTCTTCCCATGCTGTCTTCAGCAAGTGCGAAGTAATGGAATTGATGACACTGCAACTGTGAAAACGATGTAGCGGTATAAGCGCATGCGCTTATCTGAAACTGTTGGGAGTTATTCTTTATTCGTCACCTTCAACCACAACTTTCGAACGATTACAGCTGATGCTATTACAATTTGAAACTCCGACATTCTTTTACGGACACCCTGTATATTTTACTGAATAGAAATGCTTCTGATGATGAAAAGCTATGTTTTCATTTTTCGCTGTACTGCGATTTCTTTGCTTGCTTCTGTTTCATTCTCAAAATGACCGTTATAGATGAAAAGAAACTTTTCTATCTTATGCAAGCTTTCTTTGACCAATGATTTGAACAAGTAGCACAGCAAGAAGTTGGCATTAAAAATTTAACAAGCAAAATATTCTTAGAAAACTTCATTTTCGAATACCAAAACCAAAAGTTATTAAATACAACAAATGAAAACAAACCGTTGGGGCTATTGTCATCCACTACGAGAAACAACGCCATAACAGTTTGTTTTTTTCTGTCGATTAATATTGCGCACGTTTAGATTTAGTGTTAGCAGCCAAAAAATAGTTGTGTGTTACTACATGACTTTTAACTACCCTCAATAAAACAAACCACATTTTAAGTTACTTATATACAGGGTGGTTATAAATTAACGATCGCTGTGTTCGGGGTGGTCTGTACCTTGAATGAATAATCCGAATGCAACAAAAATTGAGACACTTTTTTAATCAAGAAGGGGGGGGGGGGGGGAGAGAATGTAATCATAAAAAACAAACTTGTCTCTTGACCAGGATTCTAAATTACGAGGCGTAATCGGATGTGTTGGCCGTAATTAGCCATGATTGGCTACGCCTCGTAATTTAGAACCTTGGTCAAGAGACGAGTTTCTCTCTTATGATTCCATTCCCTTCCGAAAAAAAAAGACTCGTTTCGTGACCAGGGTTCTAAATTACAAGACGTAATTAGCTGCGTTGGCCGTAATTGGCCATAATTGACGACGCCTCGTAATTTAGAACCCTGGTCAAGAGACGAGTTCCTTTTTTATGAATATTCTATTATGATTGTTTTTTAGGATTTTATCATTTTTTTTATTCCATTCTCTCCCCCCCCCCCCCTTCTTTATTAGGTGTCTCAATGTTTTTTGCATTTGGATTATTCATTCAAGCTACAGACCACTCCGAATAGCGAGCGTTATTCTATAACCACCCTGCACTGTATAAGGTGATTTCAATAACTTGAAAACCTAGAAAATTCTATGGCAGATTCAATTTGAGACCCTAAATTTGAGCAAGCTCGATATTTTCAATCTTATTATGACGTCCGGAAAGTATTGAGAACTCGTGTATCAAATTTCGAGTGATTTGGAATATTTAAGGAGACACAGTACCCAAAAATTGGTCAAAATATTGATTTTTCAGTTTTTACTTCTTATTATTAACAATATCTTTTTGAATATTTACTGAAAGTTTCAAAATGATATATTTTGTAGAAAAATAGTTATTATGTATTTTCTGGAGTCATTCCTATAAGTTTGATTACGTATTTCGTCTGCTTTCAACCATTTTCTCTGTTTTGCGTTTTTCAATTCTTGTTTTTAATAAATCCCTAAGACTTTTTTGCTAATTAAGTTAAAATTTTAAAATTTTTAACCTGTGTTCTTATATATGTGGTGCACAAAATTGTGCATGGAATGATGTCTATGTTACTTTTTAACTGTAGCGCACATTTTAAAATCCTTGCACAGTTTCCTTTAACAAATAGTACTAAAAACAACTGTAAAAGTTTGGAGTTATTCTCAATATTGAAAGAGGAGTAATTTAAAAAAAGTTCAAAATTTTGATTTTTTTTAAATAAATGAAAAACTACGTGTAAATATTTGTTTTTATTGCTAGAAAATGTTTATTTAGAGCGAACATTATATAAAACCACTATAATTTACAAGTGTGTTATTATTTCTAGAATTTTTTGGGGGAGTACCGTGTTCTGATCAAGGGCTGATCAAATTGTTCAAAAAAACAAGTTTCATTTCACTACAGGCCATGGTTTGAAACCTTCTGTTCATTAGATCCAGATTCGTTAGTTTTATGCACTAGTCTTTCCTGTATTATCCATAAAATAAAAAATTTAAGTATGAATTTTGATTGAATTTTTTTTCTCATTTGGAAATATCAAAATTATTTCTTCAAAAATGAAATAAACTCTGATTTACTAAACAAATGTTCAAACGTGGTTTGAAGCCTACTGTTCGTTAGCTCAAGATTTGTTAATTTATGTCCACTAGTGTTTCCTGTATTATAAATAAAATTTTAAAAAAAATTACATTTGAACTTTGATTAAAAATATTTCATTTGAAAATGATATAAAAAAATTCTTAAAAAATAAAATAAACTCTAATTAACTAAACAAATGTTCAAACATTTTAAAAAAGGCTGCTTAAAAGCTTAAGAATTATTACTCGGATATACTTTTATAATTATTTAACATTAATATCAACCAATATTTTTAAGTTTTACTAAAGATCAGAAGAATCACTTTCACTCCGATACACTAGTCGTTATACTAATAAAAAAATAAACTTCGCAAAGAAAATAACTCGAAGCCTTTTCCAACTATTTATTATAAAACTAAATTTCACATCAGATTTAGACAAAGTACAGTAACCACCAAAAGTTGAGAAATTCAAACTTGAAGCACACACAATATACACATTCTTAAATACTTTTTATAACCGAAAAAAGTCTGTACTTCGCTGAACATTGACTAGGAATAACTAAGTAAACAAAATGTCCGTTCCGAAAATGTCTCAATGTAGAACAACGTCCCAAAAGCTCTTCGGCTAAAAGCCTTCTAAATTCTTTCCATACTGAAGCTAGTGATACTGATGAAGGGAAATAAATCTAATCAAAATAACTCATTATTGACTTCAGTGGCAAAGTCAATTCAAACTGCAGCATGGATCTTAGCCTGTTTTGGTTGGCCTTTTTTTTCATCCTAGAAGAACTAACTTAATATTATCCAAACTTCTTCAACACATGAAGGTTATGCAGGTCTTTGCTCCTAAAATACGGCCGATTAGGCCTTCTGCTCAATGAGATGAAAGAGTCACCTGGCCTATGACTCAAGTCATCCATATTCGCCATGAAGGCACTGTCAGGATTTGCTGCTTCTTACACCATACTCGTTATGCAGGTCTTTGCTCCTAAAATACGACCGATTAGGCCTTCTGCTCAATGGCATGAAAGAGTCACCTGGCCTATGACTCAAGTCATCCATATTCGCCATGAAGGCACTGCCATCAGGATTAACTGCCATTGTATGATTCTCAATGTAGTAGTTCCTCGTATGGAAGAAAACAAACCTTTTTCCTTTAGAGGCGCTTAGTAGAAAGCTCTCCCTTTTTTGAAGCAGCAATTTTAGGTTTAACTGCAGCTTGTATTTGATACTTTTTTGTGCTTGATATGCCACTCTTCAACGAGTGAAATGCCTTTTTCTACAGTTCGCCATTTTTGCCACTGGCAGGCATAAGTTTATCATCACTCTTAACATAATGTTATTTTTGTAGAGGTTTCTATGATGAAACTTTTACCCCACTCATCACAGCTTCCGATATACTCTCGATGCAAAATCGATCTTTCTAAACCTAACATTCTTTTTCCATCTCTGAAGTACTTGATTGAAGCTTATTGTCCTAATTCCACACATGGCATATATTAGATTCGGACATCTGTTCTTTCGATCATAAAAATTTTGATATTTCAGTTTCATATTTTTTTATACACACTTTCATTTCTTTAAAACACTGTAAGAGCTGTTGGAGAATTTTGTCGAATGAGGCCGAATGTGTTGGAGTAGAAGCTTTGTAGCTACTCGTAGTCATCCAAGTTGATTGCATCAACATTCAAAACTTTGTAGACTGGATGCTTGGACTTCTCCAACATAAAGCTACGGCTGATGAAAAATAAAATAGTTATGGTTATTTTTTAATAATAACAATAAGTTGTTTATTGCACAAAAACTAACACATTAATTTGACGAAAAAAGAAATATAAAAAGTATTAATACAGTAGAACAGAACACCAAAAGTCACAAGGACCATATTGGCGAACATAAAAAAGTAAATGACACAAATTTACAAACACAAAGAACAAATATTAAATTACAAGTAAAAAAAATATTATTATGGCAATAGAAGTGTCGGGGGTACATTTAGGATGGTTAGTCAATACAAATGAGTTACTGTACAGTTATTTTATTTCAATAATTGTTGTATGCATAGTCAAAAATAGTTTTCTATGTTTATCGGGAATATCAAACAAAAGATTTTTTAAATCGTTTTTTGAGGAAGTAAGATTATTTAAAGTTTGCATTTGAATCGGAAGACTGTTAAAAAAAATTCAGTGCAAGATATATGAAATTTTTACAGAAAATGCTCTTTTTATGCTTAGGAATGTTTGGTTCAATTTCTATGGTGCTATCTAGGCAAAGTTTCTTTTGTACAGAAAACGGGTGTTGATAACTGAATTTAACAAAAATATACCTAACACTTTTCGAAATCAAGAGCACACATTTTAACTTTATTTAAAACCCTTCCACCAAGGTCCAGATTTATTTTAAAACAAAAGTAAATTAAACAATAACACACATTTTCTTTTGTAAATACTCTGAGAATTTGTAGAGTATTTTAGTAACTATTAAAAATTATTCCAATGAAATTTAACTATTAAACATGGAGAAACCCCAAATAATTCATGCAAGAAATCAGTTTTTTTTTTTAAATGTAACTACACTAACCTTTGAGCTTCAGCTAAAATAGCTTCCATTTGTTCCCATTTCAAGTCGAGGGAATTCCAATAGTGTCCATATTCTTTGGACACTGGGGCTGGAGCTAAAAAATAATCATGTTAGATAAATCCTAATAATAGATAAATACTAATAATAGACAGATACTAATGCAAATATTGACTCTACTATCATTAAAACTAAACTTCCGCCATAGGTTTTCATTCACATATCGATACAATTATGTAAATGTTTCAAATAAGCACATTTCACATCTGTAATGCTGCAGCGAGTGTGACAGTTTGTCATATTCTAAATATTCGCAGTTTTGATCGAATTTTTAATATATAATTTTTTTATATTTTGTTAATTACAGTAGCAAATATTTTTAAACTTTTGATAATCTTAACTCGTTCTAACGATTGACTAGAAACTTTTTACATGCGAAAATAATCTTTCTACTTCAGTTTACAGGATCGTTTACAGGATCTGTTTATGTGTCGAGTGGTTATACAGCAACTTAAGGGGGGATCATAGTACACAAAAACCAAAAAATCGAATTTTTGAAACCAGTATTTTCTGATAGATGGAAGCCCAATCTATCGAATAAGACCAATTTTGTATCGATCGGTTAATTATTTCTTACAAAAAATTAAAATTATAAAAATAAACAAATGTGCCACGCCTCCTTTGAATTACTAATTGTATGCTCGTATTATTTATGTATTACATTATAAAATCTGATTTTTTTGCGTTAATATTTGAAAACTATTCACTGGCTCAATGTAAAAAAAATTCCTAACGATTTACGTGAAATTCGGTTAACAAGAAATGTTTCGGTGGTTATTTCGAGTACGTGTTAACGGGATCGACTGCATTTGTTTTTCGCGTTTTTCTCAAAACTATAATTTTCAACACTTAGGTACACTTTTCTCCAAATCTATTGAATATTTTTTAATAATTTTTTTTGTGTGTTATAAAACCATTTTAGATCTATTTAAGTCACCTAATTTAGTCTTACAAATTTAAAAAAATATTTCGTTATTTTACACTTTTCATCGTTGAAAATCAGAATTTTTATGAATGTAGAATATAATGTTTTTAAAATAGAATTTAAAAATTATTTTAGGCAAAAAAAATAGGTGACTTGATTAGATCTAAAATATTTTTATAAGACACAAAAGAAATTATTAAGAAATATTTAATAGATTAGGAGAAAAGTGTACCGAAAAAATACTTGTATTTTTGAAAATTCGTAATTGTATGTTTCAAAAGATGTCTTTTTTCAAAAATAATAATTTTTAAAAATAAGATTCTTTGGTGTAAATATAATAATAAAAGTGCAATTTATAATTTGGTACAATTTTTTTTATTGTACCATAATTTTTAAATGATTTAGAGCCTTTCGAAATCAATACTAAGAATTGGTCATTTTTGCTGTCGCTAACTATGATCCCCCCTTAAGTAGGACAAATAAAGTTACACGAAAATGGAATTAAATGTTTTTCATTTAACATTACTTCACATTTGATGCAATATTATACAGAAAAATCATGGAAACGTTACACCAAGATAAACAATGATGGACTAACTTATCACTAAATGAAAAAACCGCGAATTTTGTTTATGTCTCGAGTGTTTTACTGCAACTTAGTACAGTGTCAGACATTAAAAAGAAGCCACTTGGTCAATGGGTTAAGGAAAAAAACTAATTGATTTCAATCGATTAATTTTTAGCGGCAGTAGGTTACAATATGCAGTACAACTTTTTTGAGTTAACCCTTTCAGTCCCAGTGATGCCATTTGGCATCATCACTTTCAATAATTTTTTTCTAAATGTTTATGCCCCGTTATGACATCCAACACACATCATTCGATTCTTCACACTTCGTTCTATTAGACAATATTTTACATTAATCTCAATAGAAATCAAAACTACTATTTTTTTTATTCGGAAAATAGCTAACAAGCGTTTCACCTGATTTTTGAAAAGTTCACTTCAGTTCCTTATATTTAAAACACAATTTAAACTGTTTACGGTTAAAATAATAATTAATTTTTTTTAAATAATATGTTCAGATACCTTAAAATATATAACTCGAAGGGTTTTTAGGAAATATATATATTTTTATTTTGTTGTTTTCCACAGTTACAAAATTTTGGCATTATTTCAAAAACCATATAAAAAATTAAAACGATTTTTTTTTCTTATGGAAATCTTATATTTGACCTAAAATAAGCTTATTTTGTGAATGTCAGATGTTTCTGTAGTGCAGTAAATTTTTGGGACTGAAAGGGTCAAAGATAGTGAGAATTGTGAGCTATACTTACCGTAGTGTGCGGCTTCCAGGCGGCCGAGAGTGGCCAGGACGATGCCGCACCTCCTGAGGGTGAGGACCCGCAAGTCCGGCTTGGGAGGCTGGACAGCTTCGAAGTCCTCCTCAACCAGGGCTGCGACAACACCGAGAATATTGGAATTAGATTAGATTTATTACAAAATTGAACATTTATTATGTATCGTGCTTGGTGAATTCAAGTTATTTTGCATATCCCTTTACGACCCCTTCAGATTGCGCTGCTAATCTAAGGTTATGATGAGACAAAATGTTAAGACTCTCTTATCGAAAAGTTGCCTTAAGCAGCATCAATGCCAGCAACTCCTTAAGAACTTCGTCATTTTGTTTTATATAAATAAATGACTGATATAAGTCACTTGCGTCGGTATCTATGCTTTTGAAGAGCTTGAACATTCTCTTTTATGCCTGCACAATTGCATACCTCGGGTCGTAGAGGGTTATAAAATTCAGATGTATACTTAAAATTTAGATTACATGAGATAAAACTTTCATTTTTTTAATTTAAAGAAATATTATACATTTAAAATGTAGTTAATAGCAGAAGCAGTATTGTACACATCTTGAACGTAAGTGATTAAGCAAGACTGGATTTTTTTTTTTTTTTTTTTGGATTTGAATAAATAGGATTCAAAGAAAATAGGCCTTGACACGAAAGGTGTAGCTTCACTGATTTTAAATTTAATTAGTATAAAAGTAATTAAGTTGATGTGAACAATTGTGTGTTTTATATTGTAAGTAAATACGATCAGGATATTTAGAATATTTTTAATACATACCCATATATGGAATGAAGTTGTTCTCTTTTTCACTTTCTATCTTTATGAAGTAGTACAGGTGAATAAAATTATTTTCAGCCGAAAAGACGTTATTCATCTCTTTTAGGTACGTCTTTTTCTTTGGAGAAACTTTCTGAAAGTAGTGGGATATTTTAGTAAATTTAATCGGCAATTATAAAAGGGATATTAAAAAGGGCAAATATATTGCTAATATTCAAAAACAATTTAAATCACAAGATCAATTATGCCTCTCAAAGCCAAATCGGTCTCTAGTACCCCCAAGTATAGAGGGGGTTCATATAAACCATTATTTCTAACCCTCACCCACCCCTTAACCAAATTTCGGTCCCAGGTCGATTTTGGAAAGGTTCCACTTTCAGCCCCGGACATATAAAAATTAACTGCCCACTTATAAACGGCTTTTTAACTTTCTAACATCGACCTGGGACCAAACGGACCCGGGACGACGAATGCTAATAAAAATCAATTTGAAATAATTTAAAAAAAAAACAACAGTTCAAAATCTAATATCTTAACTTATTAATTTTAAATTTTGCTTTGCTATTTTTATCGCGAAACTGCTAAACTAAAACTAAACTTCAATTTGAAAGAATCAGTCAATTTCTCCTAATCCTGAATTAGCCCACAATGATTAACTAAAAGAATTTTTTTTTAAATGTCTTAAATTTTGTACTTACCTTCCACGATTTATCCAATCTTTCCACTGCGCTGTGGCTCAATGCAGTAAGGATGGCATGAGTGGCATTGAAATTGTTGCAGGCCAACAACGCTTTTGCAACTTTGATGAACTTTTTGATAGTTCGGGCTCGGACGCCGGGAGTTTCACCGGCCAATATTAAATTGAGAGCCCATAAGTTGACCTGAAAGAAATATAAAATAATTTTGAATCAGTTTTAAATTAAATTTAAAATAGTTTTTTTTAATTTGGGGTTTTCTTATACACGAAATTTTCATTGGTTGCTTCTTTTATATTTAGTGGAACATTACATAAAAATATCTGTGATTGTTTTTCTATTTATGAACTATGCAAAAATAATTATGGGAGCGTTTTGCATACCTTTGTTAACCCTTTCAGTCCCAATGTTTTCTTTTTAAAATATAAAATTTGTGAAATAGACTCATTATGCATCCATAAGACATGGTTAAAAAACATGGGAAAATCTTAATTTTTTTTAGCTAAAATTCAAGTGAAAAAAATTGGAATCGTACATTTTCGGCAAATAATTGCTTTTTTTAAAATTAATCTTTTGTCTAACTGCGTTAAATATACCATCGAAACTTTCAACTTACAATTGGTAAAAGCTTTTCAAAATTTCAGAAAATCTTGAAGTTCAAGAAGTATAAGTGAAAATTTTTAATAGTAAAATGCTAAAGCGCTTTAGATTATTATTTAAGTATTTTAATTTAGGAAGTGAATATTAGATATTTCTATTAATTAATGCAACTTTTTTTTAAATCAAATATTATACGTATATTTTAATTATAAAAGTTACATAAAATAACATGTAATCATATTTAATGACTTAATTTATGCCCCAAAAATATTGATGACACACTAAGGTATTATTTTCAGAAATTTAAACTACGATTACGGTTATATTGCTTACCTCAAAATAGTTCTTTCTTAGAACATGGAGCACCTCTGAGTTTTCACTAACTTCAGGGGACATATAATCTGGGAGATCCTAAAGAAAAACAATCCATAAATTAAAATACTGAACTTTTTAAACAGTAATAACTAATGAAAAATATCTATAAAAATTAACTTATATGACTGACTACATTGTCATTGTAAATATACATTTTATTAAATGAATTATTAAATACATGCAAAGATCTCAAACGTTGTATTATAGTATAAATACTCCTTTAAGGTGTAAATTTAAGAAAATATACTTGTGCATATTTAAAATCAAAGCTGTAAAATGTTATGCTATAGTTTTAAATATTGTGTTCTATTATTAAGTAACATGCTCCTAATTTTTAATCATTAATAATTCAATAATTACTAATCTAAATTTCTAAAAAAATAGCAACATAAAAGTTTCGAAAATTGTTAATCTTTATCATACATTTCAATTATTAGATTCAGCAACTATTTTTACCTCATTTACTTAAATATTAATGACTCAGTGTCGATTTTTTGTATCGTAATGGTAAATAAAATAAAACCAGCTTTCTAGCAATAAATAATTTTCATTTAAAAGGATAAAAATAAAACATTAAACTTACTTGGCGTTTGATCATCTTGAACGCTTCCCAGTCCCTTTTGGTGAGGCATTTCTGAAAGCGAAATAACATTTTTAAATTTTAAATAGTTGACTATTTCCTATCTAAATATATTAAGATAGAATCATAATTATTATATTATTATAATTAAGATATAATTATAAAAATAAAAAAATCCATGCACACACATACAAGAAGGTAAACTTGGGCTAATTCTGAACATCATTCGAATGACCGAGTTTCCAATCTGAATTGTTTCTAATCAAAAGTAACATGTAAGTAAGTATTGTTAACTTATATTTTTTTAATCTATGAATTCTCAATTAAAATTTAATTTTAATTAATAAGTCTTATAGTTCTAAAGATTTGTAGACTTCCCATGTTACCACTTTACATTATTTAGGAGTTTTCTTAAAAAGTAAAAAAAGAGCAACTTACTGCTATTGCCTTTGGTTCCAAGTCAATTAAGGCTCCAAACTTTATTTTCTAGAGAGAAAGGAAAAATCATGAACATTAAATAGCTAAATTTAGAAAAACGGTTGATTCTGGATTTGAATACAATTGACAACTAGACTAAAACACCCGTTGCTTTTTTAAATAAAAAATTAGCTTTTGACATTGTTCTAAAAGCGATGCAGTTATATCATGTTTTATGTTGTATATATATATGGAACTATTTTAATAATCTCCTTCAAGATAGTACATGTGTATGGTATTTATGGTGGTATTTCTTCGAATGTTTTTTGTAGCTAAAATCGACGGCCGAAACTCTTAAATAAGATTTTTTAAAAATTTTAAAATGTTCCTCAGTATTATTTAAAAAATTTAAACTACTTAAGTGGATACTGCTTGAGCACTATTTAATGTATTAAAACACTAGTATTTCTTGATAAGAAGCGAATTTTTTTCTAATTTGGAAGATATAATTGTCTCTCATAGCATTGGGAACCGGTAAAATGCGCCAAACTCTGCATATTAGAAGTTTCAGCTAAAAAATTTATTACATAAAATTTTCTAACAATTAAATCGTAAAATAAAATTCTTACTTGATCATTAGGAACTTTGATTTGTCCATCAGTAGGCACTTTCATTGCCTTTGGTTTAAACCAATTTATAATGGCAGTCATTTTGATATGGCCGAGTCGAAATTGGCAAAGATTTCAAAATAATTCAGATGCAGGTGATCTTAATTGCACTATGCGGTTTTTTTAAGAACTGATTTGAAGGTTTGTTGCAGTTTTAATAGAATGCACAAATAGGTTTAAATATTTATTCGTAAGGATGACTTTTTTTGACGTACGATAAGCTCAAAGGTTTTTAACAGAATGGTAAAATTTCATTGTAACAATGATTGTTGTTAATATTTGAGCATTGTTGATTTTAAGTAAATTCTTTAACAATGCAACGATTGGTTTAGAACAAAAGGTAGAACAATTAAGAAGTTTTTGATTTTCATTGTTGCAAAATGAAATAAATGCTTTTAAAGGATATCAATGTACTTTAACTTAAAGCTTATTGATCATTATGCATGGAAGGGGTGGGGGATAAATACTAACGATAAATATCAAAATTTAATATAATTAAAACACAGTTACTGGGTCAAATCAGCTTACTGTACGCTATTTTTCCTTTAAATAACCTTTTTTTTTTACCTAAAAACTTTTTAAAAAGTTTTCTTACATTATGAGAGATTACTGATTATTACTGAATATTGAACACTTCGATTTTTGAAGAATTTCATTTTCCTCAACAGAAAAACATATTTTATTTTAGACGAAATCCGTTCAACAAAACGACTTCCCAACAACTATTTCTTACTCGTCACCAATAACAGTCTATAGCTTAATCCTTTCAGTCCCAAAAATTTACTACACTACAGGGACTTAAGATATTTACAAAATAAGCTTATTTTAGGTCAAATATACGAGTTCCATAAGAAGAAAAAAGTTCATTTTAATTTTTTATATGGTTTTTGAAATAATGCCAACATTTTTTAACTGTGGAAAACAACAAAATAAAAAAATATATATATTGCCTAAGAGCACTTCGAGTTATATATTTTAAGGTATCTGACCATATTATTAAAAAAAATTTAGTAATTATTTTAACCGAAATAGTTAAGATAGACATCGCAAGCTGCGTCGGTATTTGGATCATGTTTAACGTGCATTCTCTCTACACGGATTGTTATTTGCACAAGGTTTTTTACAATGCTCGTGCCCAAACCTGGTACTTTTCGCATGCAAATGCCAAACCGAATGGTTTTCCCAGCCCCGAATTAAAAAATATTTTTTTGTTATAGCATAATCCATGGATGTAAAATGGCTTGAAACAAGTTTTAATTGATATTTTCAGGTTTTAATTGATATTTTCCTATCTTAGTGGCTTTTACATTAATTTATTTTGTTTTGGCTAAAATAAAATAGGATTTAAATTTCTTATATTTTTAGAGTTTGAATGATATCTCTGTTATAAATTTTGAGGAGAAAATTTAAAAGAACCCCATTTTCTTTGCCGTATTTAATTATTTTAATAATATGTCTTGCAATTTGCAATTTCGTCTGAAAAAAAAAAGCTGATCAACAGACAGAAAAATACATCATATTAACCTTAACTTTTTTGTTGTTTCAAACGTAATCTACGGAAGCAAAAATTAATGAATAAAAATAACTAAAAAAATATTCCGAAAATGATAAAGAGTTTTTCATTTTATATCTCACAGATGACAGCAACGATATTAAAAAATTCCATCATAATGTTTTTATCATCTGAAATACATATAGATGGCGGCAGCAACATAGTAGTGCTTTCGAAAGTGTATAGATGGCAGCACTAAAAAGGATAAGGGTTCTAAGACATGTGAGGAGGAGGTCTTGCTCATTGTGGTGCTGCCATCTATCATGTTCAGTTTAAACTTTCTAGAATTTTATATATGTATTTGTACAATACATATTTATTTTTTATAAATGACATTTTATTTTTTTGTTTACAAACTATCAATGCTGAAGAAAAACTGAATAAATTAAAATTTAAAAATCTTTTGATTTGTCATTATACCATAGGGACCTTTGAAAATTTCATTGAAACTGTAATATTTTTTTTGAAATATGAAAGAAATCAGGGTAAATTTTATTTTCCTTATTTAAAAATTGTAGAACACCATTGGCATTCTTAGGTTTATTTGAATTCAAAAATTTTAGTATAATTCAAATGTAAATATTTATTTTTCAATTCATAGCGGAATAATTTTAATTTAAATGATTATACATAGCATATTTTAATTTAGTTCATTTCGTTGTCAGAATTGATTTTGTTGATTGTGTGAATAAAAAATACAAAGAAACACTGTTTAAAAAGTATTAAAGTTAAAACTAAATTATTTACCATCATTATATAAAAGCAGAAAATAACTATTTGTCTCCATAGATGGCGCCATCAAAAATTAAAATAAAAACTGTTGTTTTAAATATTAAAATTTAAAAGATAAACACAGGAAATCCACCTACATAACAACTTTAACTTTGTTTATAGCTTCTAAGAAAAAATAAAATGTCTAAATTTTTGTTATTATTGTTAAAGAAAAAAAATTCAAAAAGGCCACACTTATAATTTTGCTCCTCTATTTGGCACGTTTTAATCTGCATAACAAAAAGTAATGCAACGTTTATAAGTACATTTTAATACACACTTGATTAAGCTTTTTTTTGTTAAAAATAAAATTTTCGTTGACTTTTGAGCCCGGATAGCTCAGTCGGTAGAGCGTTAGGCTTTTAACCTAACGGTCCAGGGTTCGAGTCCCTGTTCGGGCGATTCCTTTTTATTAATAATAACTAAAATTCATTAACAATGTGATACAAGAAAATAGGGTTGTCATAGGCAGTTTTGAGAGTAATATCTATAAAAAAAATTTTAGTACACATTTTCTTAAAGTCATAAACAAAAAGTTTCTTAAAGTCATAAGAAGATAGAATTTAATGCCAAAAATTATTAAAATTATTATTTAAAAATTATTATGAATTATTTAATTTTCACCTAAAAAAATTGTAATTTCAAAACGAAATTCAAATATTTCAAAGCAATTAGAGGTTAAGTTTGAATTATCGTCGCACTAGAGCTACACGATGGCTATTGGCGACGGGCGTCGTATTTTAGAACCACAGTCAGATGACGGGCCAACACCTGAATAGGCACACAACGCAACCGTTAAGGGCGACATCGTACGCAGCGTTAGGACTTTGAAGGATATTTAATCACTCCCTTACACGGGGTATTATTCGTCGGACATTTTTGGCTGCACGGGCTGTTTATAGGTCGGCAGCTATTTTGACGATGCCCGGACCCGAACCTTGGACCTTCCGCATGCTAGGCGAGTGCCTAAGTGACTGGGCTGCCCAACCCTCATAAGGTAATGAAAGTATTACGTTGGAGTCTGAAATCCGAAAAGGAGATTTTGTGTTGTTTATACACTTTGGAGGGTGCAGATTCTTAAAAAATAAAATTGTTTTTTGAACGTCAGCCCGTCTGTCTATCTGACCATTCTGCTGCTAAAAAATGTTACGAACTTCAAATTTTGTACAAGTGATTCAAATACATGTCAAGCATCAAAATAACAGTTTTTTTTTTAAAATTTCGCTTGCGTAAAGGGTTGCTGACATAAAAACTTTTTGGCTTAAAATTTACTTTTGAAAACTAAGATAGACAGTCTTCAAAATTGGTTCATTAGTTCACTCTTAAAACGAACGAGCGATTTTAACTCAGTCTGAGTTAATTTCACTCCTCCAGTCTGGAAAATGCACTTACCCGGAAGGAGTGGATTCTTTGTGTTTTAAGCCTCCGACAGGATCACTCCAAACGAATGATTTTAGCTCAGTCTGAGTTAATATTCAATCCTTTCCAGCGTCGAAAATGCACTTCTCCAACTGGAGTGGATTTCACTCTTTTGTTTTAAGAGTGTTCCTAGTACCTGTCGGACGTCATAATAAGGGTTTTGAGAAATTGCACATAAGCAAATGGTAGCTGCCTTAGAACTTCTTTAGATTTTAAACTTATAAAATTACCTTGGAGTGTATATACTTGCCTTTAAATACGTATATTGCTCTGCTGAGTAGTAATAGAGTATCGCATAATGTTACACGCCCCTAGTTTTTTTTAAGTAAAAAAATATATGAAATAATTTAACTGGCCGATTTTCTTGTTACTTAGCACTTAAAGAAATGGACTCTGACAGCAGACCTTTCAATTAATATATTAATTTTAAAAATATGATGGAAGTTATATACAAAAAAAGTTATAATTAGTCAAACCGATAGTCGAACAGAGACTTTCACACTACTACTTTCTATTTTTTTCTCATTTAGAAATAAAAATAAGAAAGTAGTGTAAGAAAGTATTTCTAGAAATAAAAGTAATTTATATTATGCAAAGATTCTCTGATTCTTACCAAGGTGATACGTATATAAATACGGTCGATATCTGTATGTATTTATTTATTTATTTATTTAGTTTAAAATGCACATTACAGATATAAAATCTAATTACAATGCACATTGAACAAACAATTAGGAAATAAAACAAACAAGAAAACACATTAAAAACATACAAACACATTACACAGATAAAAGTTGTAAACAGTTAGCTTTAAAATCATTAAAAGATATGTGAAAAATATCTAGGTCGTGAGAGTAACTATTGTAAATTTTATAAAATTTATATAAACATAAATTTTGAATATAGTTGTAATGGGAAGAGCTATGAGAAAAATGCGACGATTACGTGTAAATCTATTGGAAATGAAGAGATGTACAGTACTAGTTATATAGCCGGAGTTAGTTATATTAGACTAGTTACATCCATCGTACATATAAAAATTATCATAACAAACTTATCATATATAAATATTTCCACTGCTTCTAAATATATTTCCAAATTATCTTAGTTCTAAAAACGTAATATTTATATTTCAGTATGTAGTAAAAAAAAAAACAAGTTGGTTTGTTACAGAATCTGTCACTTACACCGCTTCCACACAATATTTACGCTCAACAGGAAACATACTAACAGCACCTCAGAAAGAAATTCGCCAAACAGGGCTTTTAGCTAGTTCTAATTCAAAATTTTATAAGCCAAAATTAATAATTGTCTGTAATCTTCTTTTGAAGATTTGATAATTAATCTTTATCGTTTGCTTTTTTTTTTTTTTTTTTTTGAAGTTCGAAGGATAATGATGTATTTTTTAAAATAAATATCTTTTTGAAGACTCAAGTTTACAGTTCGAAAAATAAATTAGTAAATGTTGCATTAAAAATAAAAGCGAAACTTTCATATTTTTTATGCAAATTTAGAATTTTTTATGCATCTTTCTTCATTCATATATAATGAACCTTCAAAATAACTTTATTGTGCTATTACAACAATCCAAATTGAATTATTTCACAAAAATAAATATTTTTTCAATAATTTTATTTTTATTTTAAATAAAGTTTCTCGAACGTTTGTTGTTATGGCAACAGTGAAAATATTGAATAAAAATGGAATTCCCATGTTATTTCAATGTAGACTAAATTTTTAGTTATTTAACTTTTAAATAAACTTCTAATTAAAATTTTTTAATGAAATTTGGAATGTAGCCTAAACTGATTTTTTGCTTCAAAATGACGTATCCCAATTGTTTGTGAGACTTTTGGTTCGTTCTGTGAAAGTGGGTGACAGACAGACGGACAGACGGACGGACTGCACGATTATAAAACCTTCCACTTTTTACGTTATAAACGTAGTGTGGAAGCTAAAAAGACGAAAACATATCTAACCTTCACTTTTCAAACTATTTTCGATTACACAACAGAAAACAAACGCCATCCGCGTGTTCCACTTTCACTGCTTCGAATGACACCTGAGTTCAAGAGAACATCACTTTACAAAGGAGTAGTTCAGAAGATATGGTGAACTTTCACTTTTGAAATAATAAAAAAAAAAGTATTTGACCATGACCGACCGAAAGAGACATATTTTGAACGACTGCTGCCGAATGAGGTAACTTTAGCTTTTTAAGAGGATAACTTCTAATTCAATGCAGTCTTTGAAAAGCAGATGGCCTTTTTTAATTATCGCCAAATAATAGTGCAAAATGAGCATATGTGTTTATTTTTGCATCCTGATTGCGAATTTGAATGGATATGCAATTATTTTACATTTATGATTCGATTGGTTTAATTTGGATTAAGTTCAAAATAATGGAAACGTACTAAGAGAAGAATAACTATTAATTAATTACTTAAAGGCGATGTGAGCTTCACTTTTTTAGCAGGTGTAGAATGTATGCGTATATTAAAATGCTAGTAATAATTAATGAACGGAGGAATAATGAGTAAGTAATTTTAGGTAATGAAAAAAGTAATGAACTCATTACTTAACAGAAACTTATTAAACGCATTTCTAAAATAATAATTATTATATTAAAAAAAACCTGGATATTTGAAATTTTATTTAAAATCAAAAACGGAGTTCATGAAAAAACATTATATGCAAGGAGTAGATTGCAAATTGCACAAAGGTTTTTGTAGTTGTCTACAATGCGACTTTTTGAAATTGGCTTGAATATTTTTTAAATTTTCCGATAAATAATTTTACAGTATAATATTCGAATCAATTGAAAATGAAATTGGAAATATAGAGTAGAGTATATACGTAAGCCCCAACTACTTTTATCACTTAAGAAACATTTTCTGAAATATTCAATACAGCCAGAAATTTTGAGTTACAAAGTTATTTTCCTTCGTTGCATTAGATTAATTCAGAATAATGACTTCTGTTTTTAGACTCGGCTTCCTACTCCCTTAAGTTATGATACTTTTGAATTATTGTCGCACTAGAGCTACACGATGGCTATTGGCGACGGGCGTCTTATTTTAGAACCACAGTCAAGTGACGAGCCGACACCTGAATAGGCACCCGACGCAACCGTTAAGGGCTACATCATACTCGTTCAGCGTTAGGACTTTGAAGGATATTTAATGTGCACCCCCTTACAAGGGGTATTACTCGTCAAACGTACTCCCTTAAGATAGTTTTAAAATCCTACTAAAATTTATATTATCTAAATGCACTTTGATTGCTTGCCGAAAAACTTTAAATCATACAAACCGATAAATGCTCAAAGTATTCAGCGGTCAGTACAAAACCGTCCAAAAATGACCGACATCTTCTATAAGTTGTTCCGTCCTTGACTCCCCAAGTTGGTCGTGACCATCGCTTGACCCACATTCTCCCCAACCGTGTGATGTCACCCTGATGTAATAATGCCAGGGTGAAAGGGACAGTGATTTTTTTTATATATGTAGCAGCGGGTCAGGTCAAGAGATGGTTCGAAAGTAAACTTGATTAAGGTGGGCTTTGATTTGTTTAAGATTTAAAGATTATATAGTTTCATGGCCTTGCAGGAATGGTATTTTTTTTTATTGAGGGGACCAAAATTTAGGGCTTCCCAGAAAGTAATTAAACATGCTGGAACTCTGTGATATAAGGGTATTGCAAAAAAAAGAAGGAATCCTTTATAATGATAGAGGTTTAGTGAAAATAATATGGTGGTTATGTAAAAAAAATTTGAAATTTTCTGTTGATTTTTAATTTTTTTTTTTTAGCTTATGAATGGTTAAAAGCCTGAGGCTTTTAAGTTAATAAATGTAGAGCTCCAATTTTTTTTCCTGTATTAAGGCGTATACCATGAGCAAAAGTGTAATTAGAATTTTTTCAAATAGTGATGAAGTTTAAAATTTAGAAAAAAAATCTTATTTTTTGGCTATTTTATACATAAATCTACATAACTATTTTTGTTTAACTGATAGCTCAATGTCTATACCAACTTTTATTAATAGATGTTGTGGGACAATTAAAAAAAAAATCCTTTAAAAAATTCCTTAAATTGTAGGAGGAGTAGTATTTTTTATTTTTAATTTTTTGAAAAAACTAACGTTTCAATATTAATAACTTTTTGTATATGCTTATTGAATGTTAGTTCTTTGAAATTAAATAAATTCTTAAAAATAGTTAATTTGAACGCTAGCGATAAAAATACCGGATTTAAATTTTTGGGTACCGCGTAGTCCCCTTACTTTACGATGTTATGTTAAATTTGAAAAACTTGAGTGTGTTTCAATTTCAAAGTTAAAAAACTAAATGAAGATACATCAAAACCTTAAATATTTTTGCAGGCAATTTTGAAGCAATTAATGTCTATAAGCGGGTCTCTGACCAAGCACACAAGCCAGAAAATATAAGTCTACCAAACAACCAAGACATATTTTTTTTCATTCAACTTACATGATAAAAAGTTGGTTTATTTTAGAAGCCGTGGTAGGTATAGATAGCGTTAGTTTACTGATCTATACATTGACAAAATAATTTACTTAAATAACAGATGAGTAAATAAAATTAAACAGTTACAATTAGTACAAAAGTTTATATGAGACATATAAACTTTATTATTAGCTTATTTCTAACGTATTGTCTACTAACAGAGATTTCACAAAGTTGCAAGCCTTGTAATTAAGACAATTCACGATGTAGACCTTTGAGAGGGGCACTCAACAGAACTTCGGACGACAACATAACGATAACTGTCGATTATAAAATAAAAAGCAAGACTAGGTAAGTAGGTAGGTTGGTGTACATGTATTTTCCAAGTTTGTGTTCTTGATCAGAGACCTGCTTATATATAAACCTTCGTTAAGTAAGACAAACTGAGACAGAATTTTTACTAGCACACAAAGATAGATGATACATCCAGGCGAAGACGGGAATCGAGCCCGCACCCGCTTGCGCAGACTGTTAGCGTAAGGGCCTTTTCACACGAAGCACCTTGATCACGGAACTTCCATAGGAATAACATGGAGAACCGCTGTAGAGGATTGTTCATTGAACTTTTTCGTGGAGACACGAAAATCGGTAAACCGGTTTTGCGGAGAGTTATAGGTAGCCAATCAGCATCAAGTATTGCTCTGACGTCTGGTGGGCGAAATCGAGTTCGCCAAATGGAGAAAAATCTACTTTATGCTCGCCAATGTTGATTTTTGTAGTTAGTACTCCTTGTTACATCGGCTTGTGGGGAGCCTTGTGGTTAAGATCTCGATCTCGTTATCGTAAGGTCTCGCGATCGAGTCTCAGTACCACTGAAGACCCACCGAATATGCGGAGTACGTGCTCGTTAAATCTGTTGGGACCGAAAGTCCTGTGAGTGGTCATTGAACATTTTCCCACGGGTACAGGTTCCTGGAGACTATTTTCCTCCCCTTCAGGGACTTGTCTAAATTGTGGAAATTGCGCGCGATAAATGGCAGCATCTGTCACGTATGTGGGCGTGTGTGTTGTGTCTGTCTTACATGATGGATTATAAGCGGGTCTCTGACCAAGCACACAAGCCTGAAAATATATGTATACCAACCAACCAATTCCTACACGTGATAGAAATTTGTAAAAATATTGAAAAATTTAAAAAATGTGCCAAGACTAGCGATAAGTATCATTCGCAACAACCACTCCAGGAACGTGTGACGTCAGAATCTTTGCAGGTGGACAACCCTGTCCGAGCAGTTCCGTGCACAAGGGATACCGTGTGAAAAGGCCTTAAAGGGCTGCGGTTAAATCCACTAGGCCACTCGGTCCCCAACAAAGCAAGTCTACTGTGTGCAATGCAATCACGCTGATATGATTATGTCGAGCAATTTTTATTATTTTTTTTTTATTATTTTTTTTTAATTTTTTTTTTTTTTGCGGCTGTCAGGTATGGGGTTGTTCGAAAGAAGACTTGGTGGTGCGCTTTGTTTTGAATAGGATTCATGGGCATGTTTGAAGGTTGTCTCGTGAGTTGTGCAAGATATGAGTGCGTTTGAGTAGTCGTCAATAATAGTAATAACTCAAAATGTGTTTTTTTTTTAAATAAATACAAAGCACTTACAGAAAGCTCACGAATTTTAAACGATTCTAGAATATGATTATGGAAGGGGGTCGTAGGTAATAGTGAAGTGCAACTAATCGCAACACTTTACATTCACTTACAAATAAATGTGCAAAATTGTATAAATTATTTCACAATTATTTATTCAATTATTTATTATTAAGTTATTTTACTCAATAAATCTTTCTAAAACTTTGCATACATAACTTATTGACACATTAGAAAAAAAAATTGAAACACTTTTTCACTAAATTCTAAAGAAACTTGTTAAAAAACGCAGCTTCCCTGACGGTAATTGTTCATAGAAAAGTCTGTACTGTCCTAGGGGCTGGGGAGCCCAGTTGGTTAGGCATTCGCCTAGCATGCGAAAGATCCCAGATTCGGGTGTAGTCGGTGCTAGGTCGGGCCAAAATAGCTGCCAACCTACAAATGGCCCGTGCAGCTAAAGATGTCCGACGAATAAATACCGCGTGTAAGGGAGTGCACATTAAATATCCTTCAAAGTCCTAACGCTGCGCATGATGTCGCCCTTGCCGTTTGCTTTGGGTGTCTACTCAGGTGTTGTCTCGTCACTTGACTGTGGTTCTAATATTCGACGCCCGTCGCCAATAGCCCACGTGTAGCTCTAGTGCGACGATTTTCAAACTAAACTAAACTGGACAACCCAAGTTTTTTCAACGATCTCTCTCTCTAACTCAAGAAATCAAGAGTGAAGCCGTTGGCGTCGACCCTGACACGGCCGAAGTTGAAGGTTCGAACCCAGGTTCGGACCTGGGTCAAGGAGTGACCTGGATGGCCGAACCCAAAGAAAAACTTGTTTGTTTATGTTTTTTTCGCTCATTTCAGCCTCTTTTGAGTTACATCACGGGAATGTAACACGTTATTTCAGTTGTTTTGAAAGTTGGAATGGAATTAAATGTTTTGAAGTTTATCTCATAAATGGTGGTTTGAAGCAGATATTTTCAGGATATATTAAGTTATATAAATTAGCAAATACTAGTCATGCTGTAGGGAGCCTTGTGGTCAAGATCTCGGTCTCGAGATCGAAAGGTTGAGAGATCGAGATCCGGTGCCACTGAAGTCCTACCGAGTATATGCGGAGTACGTGCTCGTTAAATCTGTTGGGTCCGAAAGTCCTGTGGTCGGTCATTGCGCAGTTTACCATGGGTACAGGTTAATGGAGAAAATTTCCCTCCCCTTCAGGGACATGTCTAAATTGTGGATGTGGCTACAGATGGCAGCATCTGTCATATGTGTATGTGTGCGTCTTGTGTTGTCCTACTTGACGATGGTTTATAAGCGGGTCCTTGCGACCAAGCACACAAGCCTGAAAATCTATGTCAACCAACCAACCAACCAAATACTAGTCTAAGCATAACTACGACTGAAAGCCCATCCCAACCACTTTTATGGAGCTGTGGGGAGCCTATTGGTTAAGATCTCGGTCTCGGGATCGGAAGGTCCCGCGATCGAGACCCGGTACCACTGAAGACCCACCGAATGTATGCGTAGTACGTGCTCGTCCAGCCTTTCATCTCTTGAGTGGGTCGATAAAATTTGTACCAAGTATGCTTGGGAACTAAACACTGGGGTTCCGCGTGAGGCTGACCACCTTACCGGGACATATGCCCTAGCAACCCCGAGCCCTAGTTCACGAGAGCTGAAATGGGCACGGCTGGCCCAGTAATGGGTTGTTGCGCCGGGGAGTTTTTTGTTTTTACGTGTTCGTTAATTCTGTGGCACCGAAAATCATGTGGGCGGTCATTGCGCAGTTTCCCACGGGTACACGGCCCTGGAGACTATTTCCCTAACCTTCAGGGACATGTCTAAGTTGCGGAGGTGGAGATAGATGGCACCATCTGACACGTATGTGTGAGTGTTGTGTCTGTCTTACTTGACGACGGTTTATAAGCGGGTCTCTGACCAAGCACACAAGCCTGAAAATATATGTATGCCAACCAACCATTTTCTTTACCAAATTTCAAGGACAGGACAATAAATTTTAAACAAAGTTTATTTTCCTAACATTTTATTCTACAGTTCAAATATTTACAGATGAATTCATTATTGCTTAGTGCTTGCGAAAAAACATAGTGCAATATTTAACACGTCACATATTAGTTTTTTTTTAATATAAGTATTTGCTCTGTAAATTCATCAAGTGGATTTCCACGTTTCCCTTTGCCTTGTGAGAAGTTTATTTCCCCTTAAGTGTTAAGAATCTTTCGAGAAATTACAATATTTCAGTGGGTAAAGTAATTCTGACTGCAAGTATTACAGAGTGACAAAAAGGTAGGCTTACAGGTTAGTTAGGTATATAGTTATTTATACAGTAACAGTTATTTTTCGAAAGCATGTATAGTTGTTCTGTCAGTTGATTGCGCATTATCTCACAGAACTGTAATTTAGATCGTCCTCAAGAAAGTCTCGTAACTGAGCGGTATGGTTTAAAGTTCAGATGATTCATCAGCTCCCGAGACGCAAGTTAAGGGGTCTAAGGAGTCTTAAAAATGTGCAAAGAAGGAACTACTAAGTATAGTTTGATCTGTCATGTAATTTTTTAACTACTCAATATACAAGTATAATTTTTTTATTTGTAATTCTATAAGATTTATTTATTATAAAACAAATTTTAAAATTTATGAAACTTTAGCCAAAACTAAAATAAATGATATTAAACATAAAGCTATTTTAACACATTGTGATTAGGCTTGCGCGGCAAATTTTGAGGTCAAAATTGAAAAAATGACCAAGAAAATGACTTTATATTGTACAAATATGTACAAACTAGGACTTATACCTAAATTCTCAGCTCAATTTTAATTAGAAATTATTTAAAAATAAATAAAATCAAAATTTAAAAAAATTTATTAATTTTTTTAGAAAAAAGTTCTTAAAATAATTTCTAATTAAAATTGAGCTGAGAATTTAGGTATAAGTCCTAGTTTGTACATATTTGTACAATATAAAGTCATTTTCTTGGTCATTTTTTCAATTTTGACCTCAAAATTTGCCGCGCAAGCCTAATCACAATGTGGTAAAATAGCTTTATGTTTAATATCATTTATTTTAGTTTTCGCTGAAGTTTCATAAATTTTAAAATTTGTTTTATAATAAATAAATCTTGTAGAATTACATATAAAAAAATTATACTTGTATATTGAGTAGTTAAAAAATTACATGACAGATCAAACTATACTTTGTAGTTCCTTCTTTGCACATTTTTAAGACTCCTTAGACCCCTTAAGTGGACTTCTTTCCACGAACACAAATTATTTTATAAAATAGCTGGTAGATGGCGAGATTCGAAGTTTCATACTCTGGAAACACGGTTTGATTATTCCACAATCATCAAATAAATATTCCGAAGTTATCTCGAAACTAAACCAAACGATGTCCACGAATCGCTACTCTTTGGATAAGATACGCTGTACTGCGACTTCATTTTAATTCAAAATCAAGCACGAATCTGTCAAATACCTGTTCTAAATAACGCATAGTTCTTAGCTGTTAGCCTACTTTTGGGCCACCCTGTATGTTAAATTGATAAGTAATAAGTTTATCCATTTATATTTAATCTTGAGAGTTGCAACAGTTCCAGCGGTATTGTTTCCATTTCTGGCTTTCTGGAATTACATATATTTATTGATAATTTGATTGAATTATTTTGATTTAAAAAAGCATTGGATTCGCTAGATATATTTGGACAAGAGCATGTTTTCGTACCAATTTCTTTTTGTTTGAACTTTATACTGTTGTTGTTTTGTTTGTCGTAGTTCTTTCATTGCTGTTTTAACATTATGCAACTTATTGTATATGTGGAATAGTTTTATCTAAATATTTTTTTGATGAAAATACTAAATATAAAATATCTGCTTAATGTGAAATATCATAACTCTAAATATCTGCGGTTTTTGCTGCTACACTTGCCATGTTAATAAAGTCATGGACACTCATCTAAATAGTCAAATAATTCTGGTTGCCTTTTGGGACACTGGTTTTTGCATGAAGTTTTCTAAAGCTTTGAAAATTAGTAAGGAGTATATTTAAATAAAAAATAACTGTGGTTGGTTTTTGAGAATATGTTTCATCACATTATTTTATGAGACCTAAAAATTAGTAAGAAATAAAATTCAATAAAAAAAATTGCCATATATTTTTGCTAGCTTATAAACTTATCGATTCAAAATTTACCTTTATTTTCGTCTCTTTGAGCAACAATATTTGTTTTACTTATATCTAAAGAAAATATATCATCTTTTCAATTTCCATTATATATAACGAAAATATATCATCTTTTCAATTTCCATTATATATAACGAAAATATATCATATAATATATCATTAAAGAATTAATTATATCTAACGAAAATATATCACCTTTTTAATGAAATCGATAATTTCTTTTTCTCCAATGACCCTGCTATTTTTCTACTTTGCCCTATTAATTAATTTACTACACGTTTTTGTTGAATTCATCATTCACACTATTTATGGTCACAAAAATACTCTCCGAAATGACACTTTTTGTTTAATACCATTCATAATTGTATAATTTATACCATTTTGACCACTTTTTTACAAGGAAGTGGAAGAAACCTTTTCCACAGTTCGGTCTTTTAGAGGAAAAAAAATGACTGTCCTTTCATTAAAAAAATAAAGAAATAAGAATAAATAAAAACTATAGCAAATATATGAAATGAAGTTGCGACTTTGAAACAGATTTCTAGATAACGGTTATATCATGCGTCATAGTAGTCTCGCTACATTTATTGAATACTAACGTGTTTCCTAATTTAGCATCACCATGAGGTTTGTGCTCATCCATTTTCATTAAGGTTTTTTTGTACCAATGGTAAAATAGAGTTCAGAGGACGATGGACATGCTTGGCGCGAAAAAGTGAAGCAAGTAAGTCGCCAATCAACTCTAGTAAGCCCAAACAAAATAATACTCAACGGTTGGGCCGGGCTAGCCTGGTTGGTAAGGTCTCGGACTGGTATCCCTAAGGTTGCGAGTTTGACCCCCGCTGCTGCCCTCCGGAAACCCCCGTGTGTGCTAGGTGACTGGTGCGCGTTAAATTCTGCCGCATTCACAAAGTCTTCCAAGTTCCCATGTCACCTCTGGGGGTAACAAGTCAATTCTGGGGATAATCTAATTGGCCACTGTTTCTAAAAATTAGATGGATCCACTTACGTGTGTGTGCTGTGTCTGTCATACTTAACGAAGGTTCATTAGCGGGTCTCTGACCAAGCACACAAACCTGAATATATATGTCTACCAACCAACCTACTCAACGTTACTTCATTATGAAGTGCATAATTTTATTCCTCAAAAAGCTTTAAATGTCAAAAAACGACTGTTTGCTTAACTGCAGGCTGTAGTAAGAGCTCTGAATTTGCACCAATATGGTAGTAATTTCCTTTACAGGTAAGAAAAATGCGTTTAAAGGGAGAATGGGCGAGCTAGACCGGGGGTCTCCAAATTCAAGTGCCTCGATGTTAATCCAATCAATGGGAAAAAAACTATTTTCTCTGCCACATTTCTCCGGCTGTATTGAATATTTTTGCAAGTTGTTTGATTTAAATAATAAATGTAGATAACTTATAGGTCTCTATAATCTAACTTTTTTTAAATTGTTTCGAATACTTTTTTGTAAAATTATTTATTCAAACTTTTAAACAAATTTCGTGCAGTCTTCAAGAAGTGGGAATTTCGGGACCTCTCTGTAAGTAATCTACATTTATTATTTAAATATAACAAATTGCAAAAATATTCAATACTGCCGAAGAAATGTGACATGGAAATTTTTTTTTCTCTATTGGGATTAAAATTGAGGCACTTGAGTTTGGAGACCCGCGACCCAGCAAGCCCTTTCCCCTTTAATTCTAGTTTTTATTATTGATTTAAAAAGTCGTCTAGTCGATGCAGTTATTCTAACAAACTCCACTGTAAAATAGCACCAAATAATTCGCCAATAACACTTTTTTGGGCCTACTACCAAGCGATCAATAGCTTCACGTGGCAAGCTGATTCCTGTAAAGATTTTTGGCCGGCGGCATCCCCATCCTTTTATTATTTCCATGAATGGTAATGAAAACTTGACGTCTATTTATCTCAAATACATGACACAAATGGGTTTCCATGCGGACATTTTTTGAGAGATTTCCTTGCTTAGTTTCCCCGCAACTGAAGGAACTAGAGAAATTCGTTATTTTTATACCTGCTGTTCCAGGGGTTTCATACACTCTTAAAACAAACGAGCGATTTTTACTCAGTCTGAGTTAATTTTCACTTCTCCAGTGTCGAACATGCACTTCTCCAACAGGAGTGGATCCGTTGTATGTTGAATCTGCGACAAGATCACTCCAAACGAGCGATTTTAACTCAGTCTGAGTTAATATTCACTCCTCTCCGATTCAGCGAAAAAGCACTTATCCTACACAGGAGTGGATTTTACTCCTTTGTTTTAAGAGTATAATCTTTTACTCTTGAACTAAATTTGTAGTCAGCAGCCCTTTCAGTTCGAGCTGTAGAGTGGTTTCAGACAGACGGATTAACGTGTGGAAACCTCATTAAGAATCAAAAACCTCCAATACGTGTAGAAATACACAAATTCTCGATTTCAGATATTTCGACCCTATCACAATACTTTCGTTAACTTCTATTTCATATCAGGTAATCGAAAGTAAAAATAATATCTTTAGATAGAAGCATGTTGATAATTTGCTTGGTTTTTCAGATAATTTTTGGTGAGAAAAGGTTGGTTGGTTGGTAAACATATATTTTTAGGCTTGTATGCTTGGTCAGAGACCCGCTTATAAGCCTTTGTCAAGTAAAGACAGACACAACATACTCACACGCACATACGCAAATGATGCTGCCATCTATCGCGCGCCACCTCCACAATTTAGACACGTCCCTGAGGGGGAGGGAAATAGTCTCCAGGAACCCGCACCCATGGGAAACTGCGCAATGACCGCCCACAGGACTTTCGGACCAACAGATTTAACAAGCACGTACTCCGCATATACTCGACAAATACAAACATCCATGTCTTATCGGGATTCGAGCCCGGGCCCATAGGCTCCAAAGGCTAACACCTAAACCATTGCGCCGCCGGATCGCCAGGTGAGAAACGGCTTTATGAAAATAGTATTTTGTCGGCGTTTAGGAGTTTTACAACTGGTGTTGAAACGTGAGGATTTTCATTTTGTTTTTAAGGAATACTCTTTTATAGTTATTAACAAAGTAAAACCATTCATCATTTAAGGATTAAGATGCCGGCCCACTGGCACAATGGCTAGTGTACTAGCCTTTGGAGCTGCTGGGCTCGGGTTCGAATCCCGGTAAAGGCTTGGATGTTTGTGCTTATCAATAAATGTTGTTATTGTCTATGTACTTGTGTCGTCCTTCTTTTTTGTGTCTCTTGTGACTGTCTTTTCTGGCGAGCTGGGTAATGGGCTATAAAGCCTACACTCTCCCTTCTAGAGGGCGCATTCACTGTCATTTGTCATTGTCATAAGGATTAAGATGCCGTAATGTAGTTATCTGTTTAAATTATATGATCGAGATCTTTACGGAACCACTTACAGATGACCGTACGAATAGAGTTTAAAGAATTGACCGAACACAATATGAAAATTCTTTTCTATGAAACATTAAAAGGTGTGCCAAACATTTGCGAATATCTTTGGAGCTTCTATGTCTATTAAAATGACATTTAGTATCGCATTGATATGCACATTGATACATTATAAATAGCACATGACCAAACTGATAACTTGCTGTTTAAACAAACAGTTCAAGCGTCAAGCGACGACTCCTCTATAAATACAAAGATTATGATGCCTCCAAGTGAAAATAATTAAACATAATTTGAATTTATTATTCGAAATCCTCCTGTTCTAAACTACTCAAACATGTAAAAGACTTTTTCGAGATGACACCTAAATTGTGTCTACGGGCAACAAGTTGATTGAGAGATTGGAACGCTTCCGGCTGTCTTTTCTCGAAGCATCTGTTCAGAGATTTAACACGGCCAAGTAACGTCATGTCATTTTGAAGGGTGGAGTGACGTACGTTTTCATTACCTAAACTGGATTGATTTGCTTGAAATTAGGTAGAACTAGCTACAAGAAAACGAATGGGTTTTGTCATTTTGTCCGGTTCGTTTATTGGCAAGTTTTAAAGATTGTTAATTTAATTGGCCAGCTTTTCTGTTACTTGAGTGCTTACTAAAGTTCTTATAGGACATATAGATGTCTGATTTGGTGTCATGAATGTCTGTCATGATGTCTAACAACAAAAAAGAAGTTTAAAAATTGGACTATTAGAACTAAAGATAGAGTCGGAAAAGTGTATGAAGAAGCACACACGTACGGAAAAACTTAGACAGACGTATAAAATAAAATCGGACGGATATCACCGAATATCGAAGGTGGTGCAGACAGACGGAAGGACCGAAACTTCCTCGTTGTCAACACTTAATTCCCATTTTTAATCCATTTTAATCAGCCTTATCCTTTCTAGTTAAAAGAAAAAAAATAAAGTTTTTTAGAAATAGCATGAAACACTCAACATCTGGTATTTGCAAGTAACGCAAGTATACTCTTTTCATTTCCCTTTTGACATCTCGACTCTAGGCGTACTTTTTGAACTCTTCAGCATTCCTCAGAATATGCAGACAATTCATCATCTTCTTTTAACCCTTTTTATTCCGAAGAAAGGCTGGACCTGTTTGTTTACGGGAGGAAGAGTTGAGGGGGGGGGGGGGGGGGGGGGACTCGTACATAGATTTTTTTTTATATAAAATAGCAGTGTAGTCCAGTGGGTAGTTCGGTATAAGTTAATCACTTCCGGCTGTTAGGTAAGCCTGCACTTTTTCCGGCTGTCTAATTTTTTTGCCATCTGTGAGGAGTCTAAACATGTCGAATTTCATATTATTTTAAGCCTTGGTCAAGTGACGAGGTCGACAACTGAGCGCTTCATTCCAGTTAGTTTAGGTTTGCGTTGAACGATTGCGGCTATTACATTGGATGTAATATGCCGTCTGTTATGGACATTGAGGTCGCAAAAAAGTATTTTTCAATTGAAGAGTACAGGGGAAGAACCACTTGATTTCTTTAGGGTCTTTCCGTAATTGTGTCTGCTTGGCGGACATTGACAATCTGAAACAGGTTTTTCTTTCGGTTCTTCATTCGCGGTACAAACGTGTGAACTGTATTCACTGATCTCTGGCGTGAATCAGGGTTGTCGCGAAAGATAAACAAAGCGAGTAACCGGTTTCAATGCAATAGTTTGGGCAATTACGATAGTTTAGGCGATTTCTCGCTATCGTCCCCAAAGAGGCTATTAAGGAAAGCCTTCTGCGAAATAAAGAGGTTTTTCCTCTGTACTCTTCAATTGTCGTAATTGAACCAATCGCATGCATAGATTAGTACGAGCGTCACGCCGAAGAAATATACGTCATTTTGAAGATGGCGGCTTCCGTGAAGTAGACGAACAAAGCCAATAGATTTTTTAAAGAAAAAAATTAAAGAAAAAATTACAACTTTGATACACCAACAATATCCCAGCTAAAAATTTTCTTCAAAAATTCTACAAAAAAAATCTGCAGAAATTTGCAGGTATTTGGGACTGAAGAAAAAATCTGCAGAATAAATTCTACAGAAAATCTGAAGATTTTTTCTTTAAAAATCTACAGATTATTTTCTTCAGTCCCAAATACCTGCAAATTTCTGCAGATATTTTCTACAGAAAATTTGAAGATGTTTTCTTCAAAAATCTACAGATTATTTTCTTCAGTCCCAAATACCTGCAAATTTCTGCAGATATTTTCTACAGAAAATTTGAAGATTTTTTCTTCAAAAATCTTCAGATTATTTTCTTCAGTCCCAAATACCTGCAAATTTCTGCAGATATTTTCTACAGAAAATTTGAAGATTTTTTCTTCAAATTTTCGGCAGAAATTTGCAGGCATTTGGGACTGAAAAAATATTTTGTAGAAAAAAATCTACACCATATCTACAAATTTTTTTTCTCCTTTTGGAATTCTTTGTACCTGAAGAGAAAAATCTTATTTCCCTGAAAAAAAAAATCTGTTCTAAAATAAATACTTCATGCAAATAATGAAATGTGTTAATTTTTCTTGAACTGTGTTTTCCTTGAATTGTTTGGCAATTCCTTTTGACTTTTTTCTTGAATATCTGTTAAAAAAATTGGATGCATCTAACTTCTTTATTTCTTCGTAAAACTTGCCTGAAAAAAAAAAAAACTTTGCCAACCTATCTCATTCATTCGTGCTGGTATTTTTAAATAATTTCTTGCATTTAGTGTTAATAACAACGAATATCTATCAAAATCTAAACCAACTCTGTGTCTTAAATAGCAAAGTAAAATAACCAGGTATTTATCTAAAAAAATTAGTGAATATTGAATATCCTATCAAAAAACATTGTTTACACATTTCCCAATTCATCCTGTTTTATTGAAATTTAAACATCTTAAAACTTAAAATATTATGGATGGAAAAAACTAAATAAACTGGAGTGAAGAGATTTAACAAAAAAATTAATAAAATCTCTTTTCCTTTTTTTTTATTTAAATACATATATTTTTAATTTAAGAAGAGTTCTTTTATTTGCTACTAGTATGCATAAAAATGAGATATTCGCTATATAGAGACGACACCGCTTATTCATTATTCCAAGCATTCACTTAGGACTTTTAAAAGACAGTTTAGGACACATATGTTTAACAATAACTTTGTTATAAAATTTTTGTAGAGTTATCCTTATCACTTAAATTTAAAACAATTTAATTTTTTTCCCCAATTCAAAAAGTTCTATAGTCTTAACTTTCTTTCCTTCCAGTCTTGTACTTGTACTTTTCAACAGATTCTCAAGAAAAGTGTAGCAATATATATATATATATATATATATATATATATATATATATATATATATATATATATATATATATATATATAGCATTAATATTCTAACATATGTAATCTACAACTATTTGATTTTTTTTTTTTTTTGTAGAATTCAGCTTGTCACTTGCTTCTGACATGGTAATTAAAAATTTAAATGTGTACATTTTGAACACTTGAAATAAGTAATAATGAATTTACGTGGTGAATTATGTGTGTAAGAGTCTAAGATTATTACATTTTAAAACAGTATTGCATGTATAGAAATAATTTTAAGTAATTAACTCCCGAATTTTAAGTATTTACCCAGTTCGAAGGTTAATAAATGTTTACAAATACCTACCCACTGACCTTCGTCAATAGACAACTGCTGAAATAAATGATTTTGTTAAACTTTGAAGAAAATGCGACTAACTAATGTGGAGGTATATATTTTTAAGATAAAGTAGGAAATTATTATTTTTTTTTAGTTTAAGCCTTATTGCATGATAACAGGTTTCATATTATAGTTTATTTATAAATTTTTTTTTGCCAATAAAATTGCTGAAAAGTAAACAAAAGTATTTATGTATTAAAAAATATTATCTATTACCCATTCTTGCTTTGATGGTGATCCAAGAAGTGGGAACCAATTGACTAGTTTGAAGAAACTGCAACTTTAACACAAAATGTCATAAATGAGTACAGTTTTATGTACTGCACACCCATTTGCCATTTATGGTTAAAGTTGCAAAATAAGATATCCATACAATGACCTTCAAGTATAAGGGGAAAACATTTTAAGGTTAAACAATACAAAATACTAATAATTAAAACTAATTACAGTCGAACCTTATTAACGCAAACTCACTAAACAAAAATTTTTCTTCACATCAACTGAAATCATTTCTAAATACCAAAAAGCTTTAAGCTAATGATTGAAAAATCCCATAAAGCGAAATCTTGCTTAACCAGAACAAAAAATTAAGAATTTGGCTTCCTTTAACTCCCCCTTTTTTTGTTCGAATCACAAATGAATGACAGCGATTGTGCCCTCTAGTAGGGAGAGTGTAGGCTTTATAGCCCATTGACCAGCTCGCCAGAAGAGACAGTCACAAGAGACACACTAAGAAGGACGACACAAACATCCATGCCTTTACCGGGATTCGAACCCGAGCCCAGCAGCTCCAAAGGCTAGTACACTAACCATTGTGCCAGTGGGCCGGCAATCACAAATGAAACAAAACATTAAAAAATGGCAACTAACATCCTAAAAATAAATTGTCTCCTAGTTCTGAGAAAATCCAGAGATCTTCCATGATTCTTTAATTTTAATCGACAGGTGTCAGATGTGATCCCATATGTATGAAAAGCATAGTCTTTCGAAAACAGCAGTCTATTCTTTGTAAACAAAACATTTTACAAACCTAGTTCAGAATAATACGCCATAGATTGGAGGATCGGGTAAGGGATTGATCAAGGTTGACCCATTCTTTTATTCCTTAAGTGAGTCCATACTGTCAGGACAAAGCATGCTTGTTAACTAAACACTAGGGGTTCCGCATGAGCTAGACCACCTAACCAGGGCATATATCGACACCTTAGGGTCCTTCATCAAGTAAGCAGCTTAAATAAGCACCACAGGCCTTGGCCCACTAATGGGCTGTTGCGCCGAGGAGTTAGTTTAGTTGTGCTCTACTGAAATGAACTAATTAAATTACTAATTGTATGCTTTTTTAAAACAATTCACTGTTTCAATGTAAAAAAATCCAGACGGTTAACATGAAATCTGCAAACCATAAAATTTTTCAGTGGTCACTTTAAGTTCGTGTTAACAGGGTTCAACTGTTTTTTTTAATGAATGCTATGCTTTGCATCACTATGACAGTATAATGAGGAAATTTCTTTGAACCCAAAATGTTGGCAATATTTTTATAACCAAGCAATTACAAATTCAGATACAATACAAGTATGTTTTTGCAGGAGACAAATACATTTCTAACGGTTTACTTAAAAAAAAAACCTTCAATGATAAGAAAGTAAAAATTTCTTCATTCACTAGCGCCATCGGCGATTAAGTTTGGCGAGCGTTAGCAAACCAATATCCGGTTGGGTAAATATGCCATTCAACAATATGCACTGCTTTGTTTTTATCAATGGTAAAATCTAAATAAGCGCTATGATTACACTATCGAGAAAGCATGTCTTTAGTACTAAATATAATATTTTTAAAGAATAGAACATAAATGTAAACGATTACAACGTCATGTGAGAATCACAAACGTGCATGACAAAAAAAATTCATACGCTTTCTATGTAAACAAAATTAAGTTTATAGTTTTAAAAATAACATGATTATAACTTACCTTGTAAATGTAGTCTTGAAATTTTATAAAATATTTAATATTTATTAGTTAAAAGTTAAAATAGTCATCCCGTATGCATGCACGTTGCACGCCGACGGATTTGTAAACAAACGAAGGAAAAACTAATACAGTTACAGTGAAGCTCCATGTGGAAATATTTTGCTTGGTTACAATTTATATACTCGAAGATAATTCATTTGTTTTTTGTTAAATAACCTTTTGACATCTAAAAAAACCCAATGAATGATATTTATCACTCGTTTGCATTTCTCGCTAAATAATTTTCGTAGTTTTGTACTAAGTAAATAAGACAACTCAAGAGTCGGTAATCCACTTTCTAAACCAAAAGTTCCCAAAGTTAATTATTCTCCTTAGTTTTATTGTAAAGTAATATTTTAAAATCAGTTTCTGAACATTATTATTGTAAAGCTAAGCGTATATAGCGACAAGTCGTAGCAGAAAATTATTTTCTTCCATCTTATTAGCAATGCGTCACGTGCAACACATACACATTGCAAAGAATGTACAAAAAATGTTACCGATTATAAAATATTTACAAATTTTGGAAAACCTTCGTTGAAATGTAAATTTTAGTTTGGAATAGAAATTTTTATACATATTAAATTCTTCGAAGGCAAAAAAAAAAGTTATCAGCAGTACAGCAGTCAGTTCATCATTTAACTCGTCAGAGTATTAGTCAGATCAAGTTTTTTTTTTTTTTAAATCTCTTTATGCCACCTGAAAATTTATATTTTAAGAGTATATAATACAAAGGCTAAAAAATTTTTTCATTAGCATTTACTTGTTACAGGATTTGAAAAATAATTTTTTTTACAAGGTAAATAATAATTTCAATTCTTAAAATCAAATCAACACGAAACTTTGATATATTAATTAAAATATTATATTTATGTTATTAAATAAAATATTTGTTTCGATGCAGTGTTTTATTTAATCAAGCAGGAGTTATTTTTAAAACAAGAATGCAAGAAATTGCCGTGCAATTTTTCAATGTTTTTAATTGGGACTTCATCTAGAAAAAAATGTATGAACTATGCTAATTGGTATTTTACACAAATGTAAAATCATTAATTACGATAAAAAAGAATTTTTAAAATTGCACTTTTATTATCGAGAATAAATTGTAATTTATTAATTATTTTTTATTTTGAATTCCTATCCCGGGAATCGAACCAGGTCCTAAAGCTCACGAGGCCCTCACGCAACCGACTACGCCATGTCTGGTTACCATCAATTCTCCTTCTAATTTATTAGTGACAATTTTTTTAAAAAAATATGTTAAAGTGATTAATTTATTTTCATTAATATCCTGCTAATTTCTCTGAAACATTATTTTAAGGTTTGTGTTTACTTTTTTGGATGAAATTTCACAAATTGTTAAATAAAACTTAGTCTTTATAACTGAATTTGTATTCAAATAAGCTTATCTCCGAAGGAAAACAAAGACAGATTTGTCCGATAATATACTAAAATCATTGAATTCCGCTTCTTATATTTACACGTTTCATCGGTTTTTAAAATCAGAGCTCTTTTTATGATAAAAATAAAATATTCGCAATTCGTTGAAACCTTAACAATTTATTAAAACTGGAAAAAAAATCTGACTTATATTTTCTTCAAAAATCTGCAGATATTTGAAGTTTAGATTTTTAAAATAAAATAAAAGTTTCAAAAATTCCGATTTTTGTAAAATTATGAAAAAAAATCTTTACGTACTATTTTCTTCAAAAATCTTCAGATTTTTGAAGTTAAGACTTCAATGACAAAATGAAAATTTTAAAAATCCAATTTTTTGTAAAATGGAAAAATATATATAAGAAATATTTTCTTCAAAAATCTGCAGATTTTTGAAGTTAAAATTTTATAGACAAAGCAAGATATAAGTTTCAATAATTCCGATTTTTGTGAAAAAAATGATTTATCCCTTACCCCGACTAGAGCCAAACCATTTAATAATTTAAAAAATATTTTTTTTTAACATTTTGAAAAATTTACAGATATCTGCAGAATGTAAGCAATGCTTTTAATCTGAAAAAAGTTTAAGTCCAAAAATCTTCAAAATATCTGAAGAAATTTGCAGTTATTCAAATCTGAAGTTTTATTCTGTAGATTTTTTGAAGATTTTTGAAGAAAATATGCAGATCTTCACTTTTCTGCAGATTTTTTGTAGAAAATTTTTAGCTGGGATGTATTACAAATTGTGACATTTGAGAGCAGCAAGCTCTTTGAAAAGCCCACTCACCGATCGGGCCCATGCACAGATTTAGCTAACATTGATGGACACATAAATTTGCGCCAAACATCAGGATAAAATTCCATTTATGACTGACCGAATATTAAAATTTGCGAACAACCGTTCATTCAACGCGGCAACATTTATATCCAACTTCTAAATTGAAATACAAGCTGAAGATCAGGTTGCGTTGGGGGTTGAGGTTTTATTGAATGGGCGTCTATGTAACATATGCCCTTTAGGTTCTGAATATTTAATTAGTGTTGGCACCCTGCCCACTGTACTCAACTTCGTAAACAGAAAGCCGCGGTCACCCCACGTAAGTAAGTGGGAAATCGCCAACTTGTTGGTGAATATCGGAGTTTGGGATGCGATCCATCATCATATTGACGAGGATGCCTTTTGGGCAAGTTTGATGTGCCTCAATGTCCTATCGATTAATTATAACTAGGTCATAATTGAAACATGTAATTTTTTTCTGAATACACAGAATTTTGAGTTTTACTACGTACCATCCAACTTTCAGAATACATTTTTTCTAAAGGGGCTACTATTTTGGCGGAATAAGCCTTTTGTCGACTCGACATATTTTTTTACAAAACTGAAAGCCATTTTTGTGGCACCAACTAGGCGATTCTTGCTACCAATTTCGTCGCTAAGATTATATAATGAATATAAGTTCTCTATTAAGGTTAACCTCTTGCAACCTGGCGTCCATTTGGGGACATTTTTTAAAACCTCCCCAAAAACAATTAACACGTTAATTTGTTCCGAAATTGATCTGGTCCTATAGAAGAAGATTCAAATGTCAGTTTTCAGCTTTTGATTACAGGTACCAGTCTTTTATTTCTATAAAAAAAAAGTTGATCGAGGGTCTTTTCGGTATTAGAGTTCTTACAGTGTTTGAATAAGTATTTTTGTAATTGGTATTTTTAGAATCATTACTCAATGATAAATATTGTAACATAATGGTTAATAGATAAATATTGATTTATTTAAAATGATTATTAGTTAAAGCGGTAGTTCATAATTATTATAATCCCAATGGTTCCTTGCTTTATCTTTAAAATAACCTTCGGAGCAAGTACTAAATAAACTCGAAATACAAAACTATTCTTTATTATCTAATAACTACATCCAAGCTATTCGATAACAACATCCTAATCTATAAACTACAAACCGAGTTATAAAGGTCTTTTATGTGTAAAATCAATCTGAAAGCTGCAATTTCACTCGTTACGCATATGATTTTGTTTTGTTACTTTTAACAAATTTAAAAAAAAAAATCAATTTTATTGAAGTTTAGCTTGTGAAAACACGATTTAATTTGTAGTCGTTAATGTCACTGCACTAGAACAGCTTAGAATGATATAGTTCCCAGTTTAAGGGGGTTCATTACCCCAAAATCGGTGAAAAAATAAAAAATGAAATTATTAGCTTAAAATGCTATTACAACCTTTATTAATAATGTCACAAAGTATCAAGACGATTGGAAAAATATTTTTGACATTAAAAGCCATTTTATTTAACCCTTTCCTTACTGAACGGTTAACAATAAAACTTTAAACGCGTTTTTCTCAGAACTTGATTTTTTGAACTGCGATGTACCTTTTCTTAAAAACTATGCTATGTTTTCTCGTAAACATTTTTTATATGATGTAATACATAGTATAGATTAATCTGAGGTTATAAATTTTAATAAAACTAAACTGAAATTTTTTTTATTGGGCAGAAAAGTGAAAATTTTGATGATTTTTTGGGTACTTTAAAACTTATTTTATTTAAAAAAATCTAACAGTTATTTGAAAAAACTTTTAACCTCAGATTAATATATAAGGTTGGTATAACACACGCAGAAAATTTTAAGATGATCTGATCAATAGTTATTGTGAAAAGGTTCATTGAAATTGGCCAATTTAACATTACCCATATACAACATACTGAACCCCCTTAACTGGGATATAGCAATCTAGAACTGAGCTCTTTAGAGCTGTTGGTTATTTTATTTAACCCTCTAATGCATGAATTTTTTGTTTCGTCCCAAAAAAATATATTTGTATCTCTAATACTCATACATCACGGGAAAAATACGGAAAAAAATTAAATGCATCGGAATTTAAATAATTTCATTTTTAAAATTTGTTACCAAACGGTAACACCATGCATTAAGCGATGAATAGATGCTTAAGGGATCATAGGAGTCTTACAAATGTGCAAAGAAGGAACTACAAAGTATAGTTTGATCTTTTATGTAATTTTTTAACTACTCAATATATAAGCATAATTTTTTTTATATGTAATTCTACAAGATTTATTTAATATGAAACAAATTTTAAAATTTATGAAACTTTAGCCAAAACTAAAATAAATGATATTAAACATAAAGCTATTTGAACACATTGTGATTAGGCTTGCGCGGCAAATTCTGAGGTCAAAATTGAAGACATGACCAAGAAAATGACTTTATATTGTACAAATATGTACAAACAAAGACTTATACCTAAATTATCAGCTCAATTTTAATTAGAAATTATTTTAAGAACTTTTTTCTAAAAAAATTAATAAAAATTTTAAAATTTTGATTAAAAAATTTTTAAAAAATAATTTCTAATTAAAATTGAGCTGAGAATTTAGGTATAAGTCTTTGTTTGTACATATTTGTACAATATAAAGTCATTTTCTTGGTCATGTCTTCAATTTTGACCTCAGAATTTGCCGCGCAAGCCTAATCACAATGTGTTCAAATAGCTTTATGTTTAATATCATTTATTTTAGTTTTGGCTAAAGTTTCATAAATTTTAAAATTTGTTTCATATTAAATAAATCTTTTAGAATTACATATAAAAAAAATTATACTTGTATATTGAGTAGTTAAAAAATTACATGAAAGATCAAACTATGCTTTGTAGTTCCTTTTTTGCACATTTTCAAGACTCCTGACCCTTAAAGTTCGGGGTACGAATATTTATTTTTATTCAAATTATTACCTTTTTTACTTTTTATATTTCTAATAAATTATACTTAAAAATAAAGCTTATTGATAATTTTATTATTTTATAAGAAGTTGCAGAGGCACACAGACACATAGTTTTAGGTATAAAATCTTTAATGAAAACGTGCAAAACAAACAAAAAAGATTATTAGATTTTGTTATTGTCCCAAAACAAACAAAAAAGACATTTAGATTTTGTTAAACAGGAAAAATTAGTTATTAAAATAACTATGAATAGTAGTTACTTTTGAAACAAAATTAATGTACAAATAGAAGGCAATAGCAGGTTTAGTACAAATAGCAGGTATTTATGAATAAAAATATACAAAAAATCATTTTTAAACATAATTTTTTTAAGTGGCAGAATGATACGACATAAAACAGTTATTTTTACTCTTAAAATCAAGTAGTACCAAGCATTTTAAACACTGAACTCTTGTGAATCCGTTACAGAGATACACGCAAATTAGCAAACAAAAGTTGTGCTTAATGCATGGTGTTACCAAACGGTAACACATGTAAAAACCAACTACAAACTACCAATTTTGAAAAGAATGATTAGAAAACTACTAAATATAGTTTAAAATAACCCTCTTGAACTATAATATTTTTTTCAAAGCAATTTAATTGTATTTAGTACTAGTATTATTACTTTGAATTCTGCCAAACACGTAAATTCACAACCGTTAGATACTTCACTTTTTAATTTTGAATACACTTTTACTACAGTCAATTATGAGGGTTATTATTAACTAAAACTTTAAAATGGAATGTAATAGATGAAAAAAACACAAATTTGTCGAGAGGGAGGTCTATTTTTAATAGAATAAAGTGGATTATGTAACTTGTTACCGAACGGTAACACTATGCATTAGAGGGTTAAGGGTTTCAAGATTTCAAGCACTAAACGATCAGAAAAAATAGAACTGAGAACATTGAATCTAAAATTTTTATTCCTCCTTTAAAAATACACTGGATAATCTAGAAATAATCCAACTTTTTTTTTCTAAGCAAGATGCAAATGATAAAACTTTGCATCAATGCCTTTACAAGGAGTCTTAAATGTGGAATGCACAGCTATTCTCGAAAGCAGAATGCATGGTTAACTTTGTACCTCAGGGACAGATATTTGTATCAAAGATGATATTCTTATGAGAAATAAATCTCTCTTGGATCGTTCAAAACTAATGGGCCATAATATCTACTAAATAAATTCAAAACTCTTTAAATATCTATAGTAAAACTTTGAGCTAACGTTGACTCATTTCTACAAATGATAATGAATTTGAAGCAAACTGAATGTTGCCACTCAAGACGTGAAACATGATCATTAAAGTTAGTTATGGGTAATGTAATCGATTCCAGCTGCCTCTTTCTAGCCTCCTTTAGGAGCTTTAACACAGCCAATAACGCTTCGTAATTTAGAATCCTGGTCAAGTGACGAAGTCGACACCTGAGCGGGCACCCAACGAAACTTCGAGCGATATCGTACGCTGACGCCGTCGGGACTTTGCACTCCACAGATTTAACGAGAGCGTCTGTCAAAGTGTACTCGGGCCCATCCGTCACGAGTTGGATTTTTTTACTCTTTTAAAGTATAGATATCCGATTTATAGGATGACTGGCAATAGTAGGTGGGATTCGAATCCCCGCACCCCTGAGAAGGCTAAATCCTGAGGCGGATGCCTTAACCACTCGGCCACGGACGGGCCAACTAATTTCTTCACATAAGGAATTTGAAGCAAATTGAATGATTCTACTCAAGACGTGAAACATGCTCATTAAAATTCAGGTTAGTTAAAATTTGGGGTTGAGTCAATAATTGCCATTTTTTTATCTTCAATTGTCTAATATGAAATACAATTCAATTATCTAATATAAATAATTATTAAAAAAAATTTGCGAATGGCGAGCAAGAAGTTAACTCCAAAGGTGACGCCTGCTGTTAAGTATTTGCTCGAGTTCATGGAGTCTAATCTTTTTCAATTTCTTCTTTTGTTGGTTTGATTCTTGTGGCGTATTCCTATGGTTTGCATATTCCTCCATCGGCTCAGTGGATGATATACACTCTTAAAACAAAATAGTGAAATCCACTCCAATAGGAGAAGTGCATTTTCGACACTGGAAAGGAGTGAATATTAACTCAGACTGAATTAAAATCACTCGCTTGGAGTGATCCTGTCGGTGGTTCAACACAAAGTATCCACTCCTTTCGGAGAAGAGCATTTTCCAGATTGGAGAAGTGAAATTAACTCAGACTGAGTTAAAATCTCTCGTTCGCTTTAAGAGTGTAGGTTAAACGTGTCCGCCTCGTAAACTCAAGATCGCGGGATCTTGGACTTACGTGGCGGACAGACCTCTCAACCCCTGAATCCGAAGCTTTAACCCTCTAATTCATGAATATTTATTTTCATCCCAAAAAAATATATATGTATCTTCAATACTCGCACATTATGGGAAAAATACTAGAAAAATTTACTTGCATTAGAATTTAAATAAATTCAATTTTTAAAAAAAATTCCATATGATAAAAACCAACTGCAAAATTCCAATTTTGATAATAATGACTAGAAAACTACTAAAAATATTTCAAAATAACCCTTTTTAACTATGATTAATTTTTCAGGACAATTTGTTAGTATTTAGTTCTAATATTATTATTCTTTGAATACTGCCAAAAACGTAATTTCACAAAAGTTAATAACCTCACTCTTTAATTTTGAATACACTTCTACTACCGTCATCTATGAGGATTATTAGTAACTAAAACTTTAAAATGAAATGTAATAGATGAAAAAAAACCCACAGATTTGTCTTGGAGGAGGTCTAATTTAATAGAATAAAGTGGATTATGTTACTTGTTACCAAACGGTAACAGTATGCATTAAGAGGGTTAAGTTAACACACAAAAAATCTTATTCTAGAAAAGAAGAAGGGCTTGGGAGAAGACACCAAACACTCGTTCCTTTAGTTTTCTTAACCCTTCAAGTACCAGACACGCCCGCAACCAAAATTTCCCGAAATTCAGGACAAGAAAGGTAATAAAGTTTTATAAACTAATAAGATGATATTCCTATGCAAATAAAATAAAATAAAAAAGGCGTCACTCCTTCCCTTGTCGGTTCGTTGCTCCTCTGACCTCGGAAGAACGAAGAATTTTCGCATTTGGGTTAACACATTCCACCTTTGCATATTCCTCCATTGGTGTGTTTATTTTTGAGAAAAGGCACCTGTTGAAGCTAATATAGATGTTGGCTTCACTACATATGATGGATTATAACCGGAGCCTGATTTCCGGCAGGGCAAACGAAGCCCTGCCGGAAACGACCAGGGCGCCCACTTTAAGGGGGAATGGGCGCGCAGGACCGGGGGTCTCCAAACTCAAGTGCCTCAATGTTAATCCAATGGGGAAAAAACTATTTTCTTTGCCACATTTCTCCGGCTGTATTGAATATTTTTACAAGCGGATTTTTTTATGTGATAAATGTAGCTGACTTACAGGTCTCTATCTTCCCACTTTTTGAAATTGCTTCGAATATTTTGTGTAAAATAATTTATTGAATATTAAAAAAAGTATTCAATACAGCCGGAGAAATGTGGCAAAGAAAATGATTTTTCACATTGGATTAACATTGAGGCACTTGAGTTTGGAGACCCCCGGTCCTGCACGCCCATTCCCCCTTAATGGAACCCCCCCCCCCCCCAAATTTTCTACATGAACATTTATGCTCAATACAACAGCCCCAAACTTTTTAATCTGAAGTCAACACAAAAATTTGATTCGTGAATAAAAGTTTACTATGAAATTGTGTTTAAACTCCGAATTAATTCATTCACAAAAATAGTTATTTTGAGGGGATAAGCATGCTTTCCAAGTTAATTACTTCGGCTATTTTTTTTGTAAACACTGTAAGATAGGAATGTACGCACAAATACTTTATTAAGGTATGTTTTGGGGCCCTCAAATTTGCTCGTGCCCTGGCCCCCTAAAGTATAGGGGCTCTGTTTATAACTACCCTGAAAAAAATAACAGTGTCAAAAATAACAGTAACAAATCACTACTAAGCTGAGCTCATTAAAATTAAGCTATCTCATGAGATATCAACTGTAAATTGCATTCGAACACACTAGATTTACACCTGGTTCTATACATAAAGTATAGTTTAAATTTTTTTAAACCAAATGCCAATAACATTTAAAAATTACTGACGTAATAAAATGCATAAATTTAAAAACCAACTTTCAAAAACTTCTTATAAAGTTACTATTTATTTAGTTTAAACCATTCTTATTTCGTAATAAAGTAACACATCCTGCAGTATGAAACAATAGATTTCTCAATATCCTGATCGACTTAATTCTAATGTTCCAAAGATATTTGTTCTTCATGAAAAAAAATCTGGCGTGGGCTAGCTATACTTGAATAACTTGACACAGTTTTAAGATAAGAATGGAATAAAAAAAAATAATTTCTATCATGCCTCAAGAATAGGTATTACGTACAGAAGAAAATGATTTATGTAGTATCTATATAGTTGGACTAAATTTTTTTTAAGGGGTCACAGGAGTCTTAAAAATGTGCAAAGAAGATACTACAAAGCATAGTTTGATCTCTCATATCATTTTTTAACTACTCAATAAATGAGTATAATTTTTTATATGTAACTCTACAGGATTTATTTATTATAAAACAAGCTTTAAAATTTATGAAACTTAAGCCAAAACTAAAATAAATGATATTAAACATGAAGCTATTTGAACACACTGTGATTAGGCTTGCGCGGCAAATTGTGAGGTCAAAATTGAAAAAATGACCAATAAAATGACTTTATATTGTACACATATGTACAAACAAAGACTTTTGAAAAAGAAATTTTAATTAGAAATTATTTTATGAACTTTTTTCTAAAAAAATTAATAAAAAATTAAAAATTTTGATTTTAAATTTTTTTAAAATAATTTCTAATTAAAATTGAGCTGAGAATTTAGGTATAAGTCTTCGTTTGCACATATTTGTACAATATAAAGTCATTTTCTTGGTCATTTTTTCAATTTTGACCTCACAATTTGGCGCGCAAGCCTAATCCCAATGTGTTCAAATAGCTTCATGTTTAATATCATTTATTTAAGTTTTGGCTAAAGTTTCATACATTTTAAAACTTGTTTTATAATAAATAAATCTTGTAGAATTACATATAAAAAAATTATACTTATGTATTGAGTAGTTCAAAAATGACATGAAAGATCAAACTCTGCTTTGTAGTACCTTCTTTGCGCATTTTTGAGACTCCTGTGACCCCTTAACAAGCAAATTCAGTTTGGTTTGGAAGGTATAGGTAAAACAAATTAAACTAAAAATTTAATCTAAGATTTTGTGTTTGGAACAATGTTTCCTTAGACAATAATTTTATCTTTTATTAATGGGAAATGTGTGTCAATTTGGTAGGATGTCTGATATAATTAGAAGTTTATTGACCTTTGAAGTTTTATTCACTTATTTTATTCAAGGTTAAAAATTGTGAAACACCAGACGACTTTAAATTTTTACTCAATAAATAGTTATCTGATACTCTAGAATTCGGTTAAAATTACAAAGAAACTCATATTATAAGTCTGAAGTCGTACTTCTTACAGAGAATAGAGCGGTCCATGTATGTTAGGGTGGGCCGAAAAAAGTGAATTTTCGAGTACAAACTTCTAATAGGACTCAAAAGTTGCATATTGTCATGCTGATTACTGGAAAAATAATAAAAAAATTCCCAATTAATATTAAGTGCTGCCTCAAAGAGGTTGAAGTTTGAAAAAAATGCCAAAAATCGACTTGTTTTAATTTTACCGCCAGAATTTACTGATTACATTTCGGCCCTAAAACAAGAAATAATATTGTTCAGTTATATATCGTTATTATAAAAAAATTATTATAAAAAATATCTTCAAAATTTAAAATTCGTAAAAAATTGTTAAAAATACGCGATTTTGATGAAAAAACACAAATTTAAAGCTTTTTAAACTGAACCTGTTTGGAAGTTTAAATTATAAAAAAAGTGCTCTTATACACAGGAATGGAGGCTATCTATTATATTTAACCGATATAAGCCGCAGAATAACATTTATTTTACAAAGGCAGGGCCGTAGTGTGGGTAGTGGGTTAGCTTGCTCCACTATAATTCAAATTGTAAAATGCAAACTTATTATTGCTATTTTACAATTTATTGCTATTATTATAACTATGTTATAGTAAATGATAATTAAAAAAAGAATATGAACCATGCGATTACAGCTATTGTCCCTTTCCAAATTTTTCCCGTTAGCAAATGACCCAATATTCTACATAGAAGTGTGGCTGCAATTCAAGTTTCACTCGTGTTGAACCATCAAACCAATTAAGATTTTTTTTGTTATTTGATTATGACAAAGTCTTAGATTGTGCAGTGGTATCATATATTAGCATTATAGATCATGAAAGCATAGCTACTTGAACGCAATTGTCCCTGTTTTCTGTTCTATATACTTTTCTTGAGATTATCTGACGCTTATTTCTCATGTTGACCAACCCATTAAGAGCAATTTATGAGCAACATGGGTTCCAAAAGATAAAAATGCCAATGTATCTTTTTTCTTTTTTAAAACTTCAAACTGTAATGCAGCCCAAAAATGCGCTGAAAGCAGATATAATTAATGAAAATAAAATTTTGGATATTCCTTTTTCACACTTAACTATATAGTACCAATAAACTTTAAATAACCTATTTTTTACGAGGTTGCAAAAAAAAAACCCGCAGTGCTGCATTCCAGCAAAAGGCGAAAACTATTACATGTAGTGTATAACAGAGAGAGAAAAAAAAACTTCGTTATTGCCATCCGCACATGTGGCCACTTGAGAATATATAAAGTACTAAGATATGACGTGCCACTTGAAAAAGTTCTCTATTTGTTCCAGTTAAATGAGCAGTTACAATTATATAAATAAAAAAATCTTTCAAGATTCTAGACTCTTGGCAGGGAAAACCGGTGTTCGATTTTTGATCACCAAAATTCTAAACGTGATAAACCTTCCAAACCAGAATAAAATTCCCAATGACTATAACATTGCAAATATGGTTTTCAAGTCATATATTTCGCAAATCTGCTTATCAAGTAAGAGCGAAATTATTGTAACTTATTTATTATAATTTTTTTTCTGTTCGAAATAAGAATTTAAAAAAAAAATAGCTACATTGACATATACGGCACAAAGCACATATACTTAAGGCAGTTGAAACGAGAATGCATGTGTGAGAAGAGATAGGTAAAGTAATTGACCCTATCATACAAATAACGCATTCTTTCGTGATCCAGAAGCGTACTACTTTCCATGGTAGTTGGTATTTTTTTTTCTTTTTGCAACATTGCAAAAAATTAGTTATATAAAGTTTCTTGAATATTTAGTTATTTGAGTGAATTTAATGTATCCGAAATTCAATTATAATCTACTATCCTCTTTAAGTGCTATTTTTGAGTAGCTTTACAGTTTGCAGTTTAAAAAAAGAAAAATATATTTCTTCTTTTGGAACCTATGTTCATAAATGCTCTTTATGGTTTTGTCAACATTAGAAATAAGTGTCGGACAATCTTCAAGAAAAGTACGTAGACCAGCAACCAGAGACAATTACATTCAAGCAACTATATTTTCATGATCTATAATGCTAATATATGATACCACTGCAAAATATAAGACTTTGTCATAAATCAAATAACAAAAAATCTTAGTTAATTTGATGGTTTGACACGAGTGAAACTTGAATTGCTGCCACCTCTCCATGCAAAATATTGGGTCGTTTGCTAAATTGAAAAATGTGGAAAGGGACAATAGCTGCAAACTATGGAACTTTTGTAATAGCATGGTTCACATTCCTTGTTTAATTATTATTTATTATTAAATAGTTATAATAATCGCAATAAATAATAAAAGATCAATAATAAGTTTGCATTTTAACAATTTGAACTATAGTGGAGCAAGCTTACCCATTACCCACACTACGGCCCTGCCTTTGTATAATAACTGATATTCTGCTCCTTATATAAGTTGTACATAATAGATAAGCCGCCATTCCTGTGTATAAGAGCACTTTTTTATAATTTATACTTCCAAACAGGTTCAGTTTAAAAAGCTTTAAATTTGTGATTTTTCATCAAAATCGCGTATTTTTAACAATTTTTTACGAATTTGAAATTTGAAGACAATTTTTATAATATTTTTTTTTATAATAACGATATATGACTGAACAATATTATTTCTTGTTTTAAGGCCGAAATGTAATCAGTAAATTCTGGCGGTAAAATTAAAACAAGTCGATTTTTGGCATTTTTTTCAAACTTCAACCTCTTTGAGGCAGCACTTAATATTAATTGGGAATTTTTTTTTTATTTTTCCAGTAATCAGCATGACAATACGCAACTTTTGAGTTCTATTAGAAGTTTGTACTCGAAAATTCACTTTTTTCGGCCCACCCTAATGTATGTGCGCAGTAACGCACAAAAGAAGCAAGCTAGAGTGGTTCATTTTGGGATACCTAAGTGCCAGTTTCTATAGTTTCGGCTACTATGTTATGCGCAGTAGCTAAAAAAACTGCTAAAATGGTGCATCTTCTGATACCTCAGTGCCGGTTTGTTATGAGCAGTATCTCGAAAAACCTTACAGCCCTGCTTCAAACCATTTGAACTGATGGACCCCTCTACTCCTACTTTCTAACTTTAAGCATAATACCTTTAAATAAAAAGTTGTATGACAGATACCTTTGTGCATGCACGATTCTTCGAAACAGAAATGCTTATTATGAACATGCTAGAGGTACACTAAATTTTTAAGTCTATATCTCTTTTAGTTCGAGCTGTGAGCCGCGGTCTTACTTTCCTTCTATAAAGCACGATTTATTGAATTTCTGATCATGTTCTCTGGTTCCAGCTATAAAACCTAAGCTCTCCAAAATGTCTCCCTGTTTTATGAAATTGAGTAACTGAATTCAATCACTCCTAGTTCTCCTATTTTCCAGGGAATACACGTTTAAAGATCTTAATATGTTATCATAACCAATAATTAAAAAACAACTCTATTGTAGAAGCTGTTCAACACCTAATTATTCGATAAATGATGTTAAAAACATATGGGGGGAGGGGGGAAGGGAAGGGGGCACGCTCCAAAGAATATTTTCCGGTACTTATCTAACGAATTTCAGACAGTCATCGCATTTAATGGATGCTTTTAAGAAATTAACGTGTCATTCACATTCATGAAAATATTATGTGGAAGTCTAAAAGTTTGATTTGAAGATACCGGGAAAGTCCCGAGCGTACGATGTCGCACGAAGTTCCGTTGGGTGCCATTTCAGGGGTCAACCACATTACTTGACCAGGTTTCTAAAATACGAGGCGTTATCGGCCGCTTCTAAAGGATGCTTGAAATATACACACGGGAGCGATTGAATTACTAATTACCTTCTAACACGCACGTGCAGGGGAAGTGCAGGTTAAATATGCTTCAAAGTCTCGCCGCTGCGAGCGATGTCGCTCTTAACGGTTGCGGAGGGAACCTATCCATATGTCGGATCCTCGACTGTGGTTCTAAATTCAGAGACATAACATAGAGTGGACTGCGCATTAATAGTAAAGCAGCTTAGGGATGGAAAACCAAAACCGGTTTTCAAAAAACCGGTGGTCCCAGTTTTGACTGAAAACCTGTTTTTTTGTATGAGGCCCTTTGGAACCGAAGACCGGTTTTTTAGGGAAAAACCGATGGAAAATGGAAAACCGGTTTTTTCTGGAAAACCGCCATCCCTTGCAGATTAGCATTATGTCCTAAACATCATAAATCGCCAATAGGGGAAAGGTTGCTACATATGGCAACTTAACGCTACCGTTTCGTTACGAACTATTCCTAATTGTCGCCAGACCTGAATATCAGCTAGCAAACCGAAGTGGAGACTACCATCAATACCCAAGTCACGTGGGTTTCTACCAATCACGGCAGCTTGAATTTTTTTTTAAATGTTTTTGCAGACGATTTTTTGAGCATTGTTGGTATTTTTCTCTTTTGGCTTTTATAATAAATATTTAATTACATTCTTTTAATCTCTGAGCATGTTAACAATCGTGAATGTTGTACTTTAATTCAGTAACGTTTTGTACAAGATGCCAAATGCTTGTGAATTCCTAATTGTAAAGAGGGGTATAAAAAATTATTAGTCACACTTCACGGGTAAAATTTATTTAGTTCTGCATACTTTTAGTAATTGTGTGTTCTTCATAAACTATAATTTCTATCGAGGGAATTTATTCTAAAAGCTCTTTTATACTGAAGAATCATATCCATGATTAAATCAACGTTGTTAGAACTCTAATTATAATAAATATTTTGGGCCAAGTCAATTAAATTAATGGTCTGAACATTAGACAGCTTAGAAGTAGAATATTTTTTTACAATTTGGTCAAAACGAAACCTGTTTTTGCAATCGTGTTTGAGTTATTTATATTTAAAAAGTAGAACATTTGCTGAATTTGGAATATATTGATGGTTTTAGAAAGTTGATTTATTCCAGGTGAAATAAAGGAAGAAGCAATATTTAAAAAAAAAATTGATTTTTTTAAAAATCGGACCGTTAGAACGAAAGTTATAGAGACGGCAGAAAATGTTCACCATGTCAATTACCAACTTATATTACAGCAACACTCTACATCAACCTACTAATGTTCTTTTAAATTAATTTTTAATAAAGAGTCCACATTCAATTGTTCAAGTAATCTTAAATAGACTCACAAAATCAAAGAAATAATCTGATATCTATTAAGAGGATCTTAAAATACTAGCGATTCATCCTTGCTCCTTTCCAAGCTTCTTTATCATAACATTAGATTGTCGGCCTCTGTGTTCAGGTCGTTGTGGAAAAACTCGCCAAATGGTAAACTCGCCATAGATGCGAGCCAAACGCGACACAGTCATGTGACTGTGTAAGTTAGATGTTTAGGACACTTTAGGTTTGCCAATGCGCAGTCCACTCTATGTTATGTCTCTGTCTAAATTACGACGTCCGTCGCCAATAGCCTTCGTGTACACTCTTAAAACTAACGAGCGATTTTAACTCAGTCTGAGTTAATTTTCATTCCTTTCGGTGTCGAAAATGCATTTCTCCTGTAAGAGTTGATTTATCACTCATTTGTTTTGTTGAACCTCCAACAATCGTAACAACAAACGATCAATTTTAAGGCGATTAAGAGCAAATTAAGGCGATTACGAGTTAATTTTACGCTTTTCCAGTGTCTAAAATGCACTTCTCCTATAGAAGTGGATTTCACTTTGTTTTAAGAGTGTAGCTCTAGCGCGTCGATAATTCAAACTAAACTAAATTTAACACGCACGGGACCGGGTGGCCGAGTGGATTTGATCGCAGTCCACTACGCTAACAGACTGAACGCTGTACCGTGTGCGGGCTCGATTTTCGCCTTCACCCTGGGTGTACTTTTTCTTTCTGTGTCAGTAAAAATGATGTTTGCGTCTTTACTTGACGAAAGTTTATAAGCGAGTCTCTGATCAAGCACACAAACCGGGAAATACATGTACCAACCTACGTAATCAAAGAAAATTGGTTGTTCGTGCAATCACACTAAAGCTACGCACTGAAGCATCAAAGAAAAAAAGGGGGAACTTTAGAGTAATTTTGGATTTAAAGTAAATTGCGGAGGGTAACACCTGAGCAGTTGAAGAAATGAGGTATTAAAAAATGTGGGGGAAAATATTGAAAAAGTGTACATTTATAGCAATGTAGGCGCTACCAACGAGCAGCGCTACACATTGAGTTGTACGCAATGATTATTCTCTTGCGACTTAGGGAAATTTTTAAAAACCTCCCCACCAACAATTAACACGTTAATTAGTTCCGAAATGTACATGGTTCTTTAGAAGAAGATCCAAATATCAGTTTTCAATTTTTTATTACAGGTATCAGTCACTTATTTCTATAAAAAAAATGAAGTTGAACGAGGGTCAATACGACATTGGCGTTCTTAAAATAATTATTTAAATTTTTTTTCAAACTTTAAAAAAAGTACTCATGGTAGTTAATTTTGAAAGAATTTTGTATTGAAATTTTTTTTTAAAAATAATCTGTTAACTACAGATAAGTGATATGGCCTTTCTTGTTGCATTTATAGCACAAAAAATGTATGTATTTAGAACTTCAGGACTGTCCCTAAGTAACTATAAACATAATTTTTAAAAAAATTCTTTGAAAAACCTACTGTTTAGTATATATTTGTCTGAAAAGTATGTTAAGATTAAGAATATACGTGTAGGATTTTGCTCCTCGGGTCTTAAGGGTTTATGTGATGTTTGGGAACAGATTCTAACAATTTAGATCCTCTGCTAAAATAATCGGAAACAACGAGATTAACCAAATCACGAGCTCTCCACTGACACGTAAACAAACAACCTTGACCAAAACCTACAAAAGAAAATCCAAAAAATCAAACATTTTAAAAAGCAAAAAACCCGAACACTTAGTAAGAACCCATGCCGCCGGGGTCAAACGAAACAGAAATTAATTCCATTTTCTCCGCTCAGCAGACGACAAATAACGAAACAAAGAAGAAGCGAAACGAAGAGATGACCGACTATCGTGACGTCACCCGTTACGTCACGGCCAATGAGGGGGAGACGCGGATATTTGGGGCTCTGGGGTAAAAAGTGACTACGAGATTCGGAAACTTGTAGAATTCATTTCGGCTTTTACGCGATTCGAAAGCTGTTGAGAGAAACCTACAGGATATTTTGTGATTTTTTTTCATGTGAACTTAGGATTTTAGTTTGTGTGAATGTGCAGTTGATTTTATCTGCAGCAACGCAGCGTGAAAATTTCGGCGAAAGTTTATTTTTTTATCCATTGAAGTAAGTTTTCTAAAATTTTTGTCTTTTAGTTTTTAAGGTTCTTTGAGAAAAATTATCGTGCATATAATTTTAGAAAATTTGTTATTGTATTATATTGTATGCGGTTTTAAATATTTCGTAGTTTATTTTCAATGTCTTAAACTAAACATATATTTTTGTCATAAAAATATTAATTTAAATGTTTTAGTAAACTGTTACTAGAAGTTCAGCATGGTAGAGAAACATAATTTTACTATTTTATTGCTTGATAATTTAAGCGGTTTACTTAATATGGGATGCAATTTGAAATGTAATAATTTTAGATAATTTTCCTCTGAATAAATATAAGAATTTTCAAAGGCTTAATATTAATTTTTTTCATTAAATAAACTAATTTTCACTTGCATTAAAACTTAATTAAATTCTCATGGTAGTTCTATTACGTTTTTCTTGCCTCCTACCATTTTCGGCAGCATTGAAATGAAACGCGGCTATCTAAACTTTATTCTAATATGCTATGATGAGTTGTAGGTTTGTTTGCAAGAGTGGGCTTTTCCTTCTACTAAAGAGCACAGTTTTAAAAGTTTCTACGTTTTAACAATCTGTCGTAAAAAAATAAGCAAAACCGGCTTTATATTGCATTTTGATTTAAACAAATTTGTTATATCAAACCTAACTTTCCTCAATTTGAATTATTTTAAAATTTATTTCTTTTTATGACACGAGGTAAAAAAAAGTGAAATCTCAATCTATGATTTCTTACTCTTAATAAACAGGATTCTTGCGTAAAATCTGGAGTATATAAAACCTAAATTTTTTATTAAGTTTTGAAATTTAAGTTAATTTAGAAATTCATTGCAGTAACTTTAGGAAAATACTTAATAGTATAATTTTTTATTAATTCAGTTTTTTAAATGCACATTTCAGATAACAAATTTTATTACAATGCTCATTGTGTGAAGTGCTATTTTAATAAATTTTAACTGCTTTGTCGGCTAATTTCTGTATCTTTCGATAGATGTTTCGAGCTTTTTTTTCGAAATCTGCAATTCAAAATTAATTGCGCTTTGTTGAAATATTTATATTAGGGCTTTTTATAATTGTTTTTCTCTATATTTAAAGTATTTCAAATTTGCCGTACTTATCACGCAAAAAATAAGTACGCACATGGGAAAAATTGTTTGTCTTTAGTTATCATTGTTATTGCAAAAGATAGTTCACTTTGCTTCTACCTTACTCGCAGTAAATTTTTAAAAGTATATAATTAAAGATAAGTGTTAAAATAAGTCAAACACTAGCCCAAGGCTTCACTTTAAAGCGTCAACAATGAAATTTATCTATTTATGAATTAGGTATGATAATATGTTATTACTGTGGTAAAAATATAATTAGGTTAGTTTTATTGGTTTTAACCTTATTATTTTCAAGAATAAGACTTTTCTTAACTAACCTTAAGCTTACGAGAGGTAGACTCGTCTGTTTCCGTATTTTTTTTGCATTGGTGCTTCTCGCAATCTGCTTCGATTTCAATTTAAAAAAAATATATTAGTTTTCGTAATGTACTTTTTCCTTTGGAATTTTTAAAATCGTCCAAAATAAAACGCAAATCTGATTTTTTCAAACAAATATAATTTCTGATATTTTATTTTAAGATGTATAAAGTTAATTCAACCATACGTGTTTGCTAATTTTTTTTAATTTTAATTAACTTTGTGAATACTTGCATAAAGTTTTCGTAACTGTTTGAATTTTTATCTTGAGTTTCTTTCAGTAAACGATATAAATAGTGTCATGAAATGAATAATAGATAGTTAATAATGATATATGGATGATGCTATCTTATTGTCTATCTATTAATATAATTATTATCGGCTGCCAGATACAGCTATGATGATACAGATGGCAACCAGATAAGATAGAATAATAATAGATAATAATGCTAATAGGTATAAATTTTATAACCTTTTTTTTAAATTTACATCATGGAAAAAAGCTTCGTTGGTCCCCTACACTCTTAAAACAAGAGTGAAATCCACTCCAGTTGAAGTGCATTTTCGACACTGGAAAGGAGTGAAAATTAAATCAGACTGAGTTAAAATCACTCGTTTGGAGTGATCCTGTCGGAGTTTTAACTAAACAAAAGTGAAATCCACTCCAATAAGATAAGTGCATTTTCGACGCTGAAAAGAGTGAAAAGTAACTCAGACTGAGTTAAATTCACTCCTTTGTTTTAAGAGGTCATGTGTTACGATGTTCGACCGCAAAAGAATTCGGGCTGATTCAATATGCTTATCCTTTTGGATTATCGGCATCTATCAAAGTGATGACAATCCAACGTCAGTTCTTTTTGCATAAATCAACTTCTCCTGCTCGTTTGAGGATGACGCGACGTTGAGAAATGCATTAGCGTCGTTTTTAACCCTTTCAGCCCCAGTGTTGCCATTTGGCATCGTGTTTCTGATCATAATTTTATAGAAATAATCGGGTTGACGTCTATTGGGAAAAATGAAAACTATTTTTTTAATAGGAAAAAAAGTTTGAAGTATCAAATTATGTGCTTTTTGATATCATAAATGGCTATAGACGATCAGAAAACCAATTCTAAAATGATGTCAAATTGTCATTGGGACTGAAAAGGAATAGCTTTCTTGTATTGGAATGACATAATACGGAATAGATGTTGAATTTGTTCAGGCATTTTAATGAATAATATTCAAAGCATTAAATTAAAATGTGGTCATTTGAGCGATTAAGGCTTGAGGAAAGTGATAGTCACTCTCGTTTTAGATTTAAATTTAAATCTTCATGTGAAACAATTGAGGGCTGACACCTAAATTGGCTACTTAGTAAAGTTAATTAAAGGTGGCGTGAATTAATCTGGGTACCCCGCTGCCTTTTACTTTGACTTTTAATCGAATTCTATTTTTCGCCACCTGTAGGTGAATAACTTGTTTATAAATAACTTTATCGTAAACTCGTAATAATTCGCAACTGGGCGCTGGGAGCCTAGTTGGTAAGGCATGCTAAAGTTCCCAGGTTTGGTTACGGGCACTTTAAAAACGGCATATTTATAAACGGCCTGTGTCATAATTTAAAACCAGTCGACAGCCCTAGTGCGATGTTAATTCAACTCTACTTTCGCATACAATGGAATAACATCTTTTAGAATACTTGTTGTAGCAGACTGACATTATAAAACGAAATAGTTGAATTATAATGAATAATCTTAAAATTAAATTGAAATGTGGCAAGTTGAGGGATTGTAGCTCTATCTAAATGATAACGAAGGCCTCTCTTTATAAGATCATATTTCCATATTTAAATCAAGAGCAGACATCTACTCATCTACATTAATCAGTGATTAAATAAAGTTAATTAAAAGTTGCGCAATCTAATTCCTAGGTTCCCCGCTGCCCTTTACCTTATTTTTAATAGAATTCAACTTTCCCTAACCTGCTTATGTAATGCGTGGTTAAAAATAAACATCCGAATAAATAATTATTATTCAAAATATCCTGTCTGATGGTTAACGCATCATTTCGAAGTTTTTCTTGTCGATCTTCTCGGATTATCGGCGAGATCGGGTTACGGCATTCGAATCGAACGAAAGTGGAATTCGATCCGTTCCAGCTTATTGCTTGGGGTTGACGTCTCGAACGTGTTGTATTGGTGGCACTTTCTCGGGTTAACTCGGATGTGACAAGTATATCGATCATTCGAGATACGTTTCTATATTTGGATGTCTTATTTTGGGTTAATATATTTGGTGGCGAAGATGCGATTTCAATACACTCGTGGCTTTTGACACATTGATAAGTTCAAATAGTTTTAATTGTCTTTTTAAAACCCTCTCTGGATAAGCAAATTGGCTGAAGTGTAAACTTGTTTTCACTGCATGAGATTTAAATTAAAATGTTAGTGAAAAATTAATTTCTGAAATCTTTAAAAAACATTGTGTGGAAATAGTGGAGTATTATGAACGTATCCTATATGCTTTATGTCCTACGAATAATATCCCGTGTAAGGGAGAGCACGTTAAATATCCCTCTAAGTCCTATCGCTGCTTACGATGTCGCCCTTGACAGTTGCGTTGGGTGCCTATTCAGGTGTCGGCTCGTCACTTGACTGTGGTTCTAAAATACGACGCCCGTCGCCAAAAGCCCTCGTGTAGCTCTAACTCCCCAGCTCTACAGTCCATGCTGGACCATGGCCTCTCTTACAATACGACTACAAAGCCGCCTGTATTTTTCCTTCGCTTTCCAGTTCTTAATTTTCATGTCTTTTTAGATCTGTGTCCACATCATCTATCCATCTTTTTCTCGGTCTTCCTCTTCTGTCTCCCTCGTGTAGCTCTAGTGCGACGATAATTCAAAAACCTAATCTCTATGCTTTATGTTTTAAAATTGTTAAATTAGAAATATATGTGCTTTGCTCCGGAAACCTGACAGTCAGCTAACGGATTTATACTTCCTCATCCCTCAGAGGATTAAAAGGGTAAAGTGTTTAGACTTGCACTTACGAAATACCATATAATAGTTTGTTTTTTACGAATTATGGGACCTTGCGAATAGGACAAGCGCTTGTCCTGCAAGCGGAATGTCCCGGATTCGATACGGGGCATATTGCCAAAGTAACTGTCGACCAAATGAAAGGTCTCTGCCGAAAAGTTTGAATTATATCCCTCTTGAGGGAGTGAATGTTAAATATGAGCTACTCTCGACGCATCGTACGATATCTTCCGTAAAAATAATTATTGCTGTATGTAGTTCTTTTTTACGAACTCGCCGCCAATAGCTCTAGTGCGACGACAACCCAACCTTTACCCCCGTCATGTCATTTAATTATAAAAAAGCACGTGTAACCCAAGCATAACTTAATTTTAGTTGAAATTTAATGTTAACAACTTGAAGAGTTTTTTAATTTTTCCGACACTTAAATATATTTTATCGGTGTCTTCAAGACAGGAGTTATGATTATTTAAACCAAGCTATAACCCTTTCCGACCGAGTTATCACGATCATGTGGGTAAAAACGAGAACGTTCCAGCACTTAAAAAATATCGATACCGAAGCAGCTGACTTGTACCATTCGTTAAAAAATGACTGGAGTTGCTGGCATTGATGTTTAACGCATTTATTTCGATGAAACTCCAAATTTAGTCTCGTATTTATAAATCGTGCCATCTGATCGCCGGTCAAAGGGGTTATTTAGCCTCAAAGCCGCATAACTAGCCTAAACTAGTTGCCTCCAAGGCGATAGCAACTGATTGTAATTTTAATTTCAAATGCAACTATAAAACCATGATCTGGCCTTTTATGGCACCACTGCAGCTGTATCCTGGTTCGTGATTGCAGATATAACAATGACATATGAAATGGATATTAATATTTCATAGATCATGGGAGCACGACCTTTTTGTTTGTGAATATAAACGTTTTGTTTACAAATTGAAGTTCGTGTTTTGAAATGGTTTAAGTAATTTTTCCATTCTTAAAAGAGCTTGCATAAAAAAAATTGTTTCTAAAGTTTATTGCAATGAAATTATTTTTTTTCCAGTATTTGTTTTTAACTTGTTAAAATTGCATTGTTAGACAATGCTGAAAAGTGTCATTTTTTGGTAACTGTCCAGATGACATTTGGAATTATTTGATTCGGATTGTCAATATTCATTCAGATTGGCAAAACTTTTTACTTCTGAAAAGAAATTGTCCACGCTTTGTTTATGAACTGAAGTTGAATGGATTTAAAGTACGTTGCATAAAGCGCACTTTTTACATGTCATTAATGACTAATCTACACTAAATATTAAAATTTATTAAATTATGAAAAAAGTGATGTGTTGCTGGAAACATGGCAATCAGGTGACTGGTTCATACGTCTGTATCCCTCCGTGTTTAAAAATCATGTTTTGTTTCTAAAGACTGTTTCTTGAAAATTACCCATTTGTATCGTCAGGGTTACTGTAATTTTGGTAGCTAATTTTAATTTTAAATGACAACAAAACAATGCCATTTAATTTTTTGAAACAACGCAGCTATTTCCTTGTTGATTACCTATAACCATACAATATGCAGAGTTCATGTTCCCGTGAACTTGCACGAAATAGTTAATATCAATCTTAGCCCGTGCATAACTGGAGGCAAGTATAATTATACTGAAAGGGTGCACCACAAATAATTTGTAGCTCGAATTCATTACTTATGAAAACGTGTTTTGGTTTTCTTTCCAGGAATTCGATTATTTATGAGGATGGGACAATCTAAAAATAGTTATTAACTATTATTATAACTGTCTCGCTTTTATTTCTTGGCCAACTAGCTTTTATAATAACTTGCGATGCTAAAAACGAGGAAGCGTTTGTGGCTCCTGCCTGGATGCTAAATAAAGTAGACATACTTCGCAAGAAAAATAAAATGGCTCTTCTAGTTACTATTTTTGAAATATACTGTCAAAATTATGGTGATGTGTCCTTGTAATAATTTTAAGGATCCCATTGTATTCACAAATTTACGTGGTGTTTCTCAAAATCCTGTTAAGTACAGAACCGGTATTCCAATTTGAAGTTTAAGATGGCAAGAACGTGTGTTAGTCATGTTTAATTTCTTTTATTTGTACAAGAACCTTAAGTAAGCAAAGTGGTTTTTTACTTCCTTGTATCAAAAGCACAACATGTTTTGTGACTAGGTTAACTTTATTGAATCATTCTTTTGTTGAGAATTGAATATTCAAATGCCAATTTTTGTAATTTTTCTTTCACGCATAACTTTTCTGCTAGCTTTATTTATTTGAATCGAGATATAACAAGTAACTAAATGCAAAACTATTTTATTTACCATAACTATATTGGATGTAATTTATGTTAAGTATTTCTTGTTGCTTTAATGTTTAAGCACACCAAATTTGACTTTATACATTAATTTTCCATGTTTTTTTTAAATTTGCAATTCCTTTTAAACTAAATCGCAATATGTACATTGCATACATATGTGTGCGTATCCTATATTGGTTTTATAATATGCATAAATTAACAGTACAAAATTTAAAATCGTGCGGAAATTTGTCCGCTTTCACAAATTTGACTTATTGGTTGACTTGATCTGGACTTGCTCTTAACTAAAAATTCTACTTCGTTAAAATTCAGATGGCATTAAATATATTCAGATCATCCTATATAAAAAAAATTAATGAACGTTTCTGTCATTAGATGACTAATTTGAAATGCAGCAATTTACCTTTTATATTTAACTACAACATTTTGACCTTTGTGCACGATCATGGCTTCTGCTCGCACTACAGGAAAACATTAACCACTTGGTTATAATAAACTAGTTTATAGTAATTTGCTCATCTTAAGTTGTGGCAGATAATTCCTATGTAAAGCACTCTACTTTTTGGTTAGTAGAGAAATGTCGACTGAATATTAAATAGAATTATGCAATTCTTGGTGAACTTTTCATTAAAGGGTCGGCTAATCGGTTACCCTGGAGTAACACGTGAAATTTACGAGGAGTGTCAAATAGGTCGGCCGGAAAATTTTAATAGAATGGAGGTAAGATTTGGGTGCTTGGCGACAAAAATACAGGGTGTCCGTAAGAGAATGTCAGAGTTTTGATGGTAGATTACAGGAGTTTATTTGATACTAAATATAACAAAGCATGCATGAAATTGAAAGGAAAACTAACCTAGTTTTTTTTAACTAGGTTAGTTACTAAAACTAACCACTTTCATTTAACTAACTCCCCGGCACTACAGTCCATGCTGGACCATGGCCTCTCTTACAATACGACTCCAAGGCCGCCTGTCTTTGATCTTCGCTTTCCATTTCTTAATTTTCATGTCCCTAAAATCTCTTTCCACATAATCTATCCATCTTTTTCTCGGTCTTCCTCTTCTCTCTCCCTGACATTGCCCCTTGAAAATTTTTTGTGCCTCTGCTATCGTCCATTCTCTCCATATGCCCCAGCCATTGAATTCTTCTAGCTTTTATGATGTTAATGTCTTTAGCACTTTCATTTACCTTTTTATATTTCATGTAATAATTGGAATAGTTAAATTTGAAATTAAATATTCAATTATTTCATACAATCGAAATTAAATAGCTCTAAATCCAACGCCAATCGCAGTTGGGGCCTATTCCTGAAGCGATCAACTCCTTCACTCAACCCGTTTCGACATTACTTTTAATCGGTGTATAATTTTGCATCATATTGCAGCCTCGCGGTTTATCACTATGCCATGATACTGCATTCTATTTTATCATGCTGAACGCGCAGTCATCGTATTTTTTCAATGTCAACCTCTTATTTCCTGAATTGTCGTCATTTTGGGGCATTACTCGGTAACTTAACGACTTTTTTCATTTAAAAGGTTTTTTCGTCCATTTCTCTGGGCTATCATAAAAGAGGATAAGTGTTATCGACGCTTTTAGATTGCTCATTAGGTTTATTAAGTGAAATTCGTAAGGTATTAATTAATTTGTCTATCTATTTCCAGCTTTCATTGCCTAAATACTTGCATTTAATTGGAAATATATTAATTAATATTAATATATTTTTCTTTTATTAGAAAAGTTAATTGAAATGTCACTGAAAGTACCTATAATATAACTACGAAAGTTTTTACCAATTGAAGTCTGGAATAATTTCGTTAATCTATTGTACCTGAAATATTCAATGCTCCTGAATGCTCAGATTTTTGCGAGGTTTACAATAGTGTTAAGCTGCGTTCTAAATTTTTATTTTCTATTTAAAATTTCTGCTGGGAAGGCCTATATCGATCCAAGCCTTAAAATAAATTTTTAATTGTCTATAAATATTTTCAATCACTCGTTATAAATGCTTTCAAATTTCCATAATTGCAACACATCGAACTGGACATAAGAATTACCCTGTCAATCATCCAATTGCTTTCCCTGTAAAATCTTTCAATCTAGGCCCTCCACCAGCCAAACTATTTAGAGAGAAACTAGTTATCTCGACTGGTAAATTGACTACTTTAACAACATATCTGGAAACGGCTTCACTGTTTAATGTCCTACACAATTTAGGTAGGTTGCTCCCTTCAGGCGTTTCATTTAATTATAAAAAGACTGGTTATCTTTTTTTCTCTAATGGGGGCTGCAAAATTGGCGATCAAGCCTTTGCAGACTCTGCATTTTCCCCAGAACCGAGAGCCATTTTTTGTGGCACCATCTAAGCGACTATCTCTGAAAATTTTGACGCGCAGATTACCATGAATCTGAGCTCCCTGTAGATGTTAAAAAAAAAAGCCGAGATTTAATTTTGCCGAGAGAAACCTAGCCGAATGGGCCTTCCCGGGAGCTTTTACATGCGACGTAATCAAATAACATCCGTGCCCAGGATTTTCCCATGCAGAACATCCGACGACTCGGCCCGGTCTCGAACCCGCGATCTTGGGCTTGCGAGGCGGAATCGTAAAAATCTCTCAGCCACTGAGCCTTTAGACTAGCTATTAGTCTGGTGAATTTGTGCTCCATCGCTGTAACTCGACAATGTCTCTACATATACTAAGGCTCTGGACTGGGGAGCCCTTTCGGTAAGGCTCTTAGCTTTCACGTGAAAGGTCCCTGGTTCAGTCTTTGAATTGCCAAAATAACTACCGGTTGCGTTGGGTGCCTATTCAGGTGTCGGCTCGTCACTTGACTGTGGTTCTAAAATGCGAAGCCCGTCGCCAATAGCCCTCTAGTGCGACGATAATTCTAACCTACCAAAATAACTACCTACCAATAATGCAGCCAAATGCAGCCAAAAATCTATGCAGCCAAAAATTTTATGCAGCCAAAAATCTATTAATTTAATCTATAAATTATGCGGTCTCCGGACGTCAATGTAATTTTTGAAACTAATAATGTTTGAAGTCTGTCGACGCTATATTAACTGCTGAATAATTACGGTAATTATTTGAAGGTTGACATTACTTTTTCTCGATATATTAGCTACAAAACTTAAGCCTTTAATTTTTTTTGGTTCTACTTACCAAATTAAAAATATTTGTTCTGCAGGTGTGACATTCAATTATATATTTGAACTCTCTTTATTTAGTTATTCAACACTGCACATGATTGTTAAATATTTACTGTCAAAGTATCAATCTCTAAATTCGCAATCTATGCCTTCCAGCTGTTTGGAGACCTACAAGTCATCTTACCTTCGTAATTGGTTACTTGAAATTTTTTTTTTCACCTGACTGTGGTTCTAAAATACGACGCCCGTCGCCAATAGCCCTCGTGTAGCTCTAGTGCGACGATAATTCAAACCAAAAATAGAAATCTGTCAAAACCGTCCAGATAAATACTTGTAAGCCCTTTCACTTATTTCGAACTACTATAATCATTTATTTCAAAAACTTGCATTTATCTTCTGCAATGAATTTAAAAAATCCTTACGGGTATACTTAACAGAGTTTAACTGTTACATTTTTTCTTTCTGACGTTGTTTACAATTGTTTTGAGTCAAAATTCCAAGTCTTTGGAAATAAAGAGTACTTCTTCCCAATGTGTGATATCTAATTTAACCCTTTCAGTCCCAATAACTATTTGGCATCATTTTAGAAATTTTGTTATAGTCTATAGCCATTTATGATATCAAAAGCACATGTATCTATTCTCCAAACTTTTTTTCTATTGGAAAATGTTTTTGTTAATCCCAATAGATGTAGGCTCTATTTTTAATTATGATTAGAAGCATGATGATGCCAAATAGCACCACTATGACTAATAGGGTAAATACCACGATTTCAGTTTCCATGTCATCCAACACTGCAGTAGAACTGCTAGTATGCTAGTAATTATATTTCGAATTAGCAATTAGAAAACATTAATTTATAGGCCTTCTTAAAGATAGAGGGTATAAGATATCAACTTGTTAATTGGTCACTTAAATATTTTAGCAAAATACTTGTATGTGTAAGCATTTCAACTTGTTTGGATATGTGTTCATTCATTTGAGAAGCTTACTTAACCCTGTAATGCATGATTTTTTTTCATCCCGAAAAAATATACATGTACCTTTAATACTCATACATTATGGGAAGAATACTGAAAAGAATTAATTTTTCTGCATTACAATTTAAATAATTTCAATTTTTAAAAAAATTCCATATGACAAACCAACTACAAAATTCTAATTTTGATGACTATAGAAAACTATTAAATACATTTAAAAATAACCCTCTTGAACTATATTATTTTTTCAAAACATTTTAATTATATTTAGTGCCAATATTATTATACTTTAAATATTGTCAAAAACGTAATTCCACAACATTTAATGACCTTGCTCTTTAATTTTGAATACACTTTTACTAATGTCAACTAGGAGGATTATTAGTAACTAAATTTTCAAAATGGAATGTAATTAATAAAAAAACAGATTTTTCCAGAGGGAGCTCTATTTTAATAGAATAAAGGGGATTATGTTACTCGTTGTCCAACGGCAACAGTATGCATTCGATGGTTAAACTTGATTTTTTTTCTACACTGAACATTTCGCAACGTTACAATACTAGAAATAAATGTTCTCCCTTTTTTCACAATTTAAAATTTTCCTATTGCTTACAGTTATGAGTCATCGTTCAAGTATTTCCCAATTAAGAGTATTCGTTCACCATGTTACAATCAATTATATTATCCTACTTAGTATCCTATTTTAGTTTCCAGTCTGTCAACACTGCAGTAGAACTGTCAGTAATTATATTGTATTTAACATTCTCCTAACCTGCAAGTATCAATCTATTATACCCTCCAGCGATTCGGAAGCGATCAAGACATCAACTTGTTAATTGGTCTCTCGACAAATGTTTCTTGCAAATACTTCGACGAGTGAAGTACTCAATATTTGAACTCGTTTCGCTTGGGCTTCATTTTACTTGCACTTAAATTTGTTTCCTACAACGAACATTTTGCAACGTTTCTATATAAGTATATACTCAAAAGACCTATCCTTGATTTTACACGTTACGAAGTTTTATTTTTACGTTGTGTACAATTTGAGTAGTTTGCAAGTATAACCAAATTAACCCTTTCAGTCCCAATGGCAATTTGGCATTTTATAAATTTTTTCTGATCGTTTATAGCCATTTATGGTATCAAAAGCGCATCATTTGATTCTTCAAAAAAAAATTTCAATTAAGAAGTATTTTTTATTAATTCCAATAGATGTTAGCCCCCTTTTTTTTAAAAAAAAACTGTGGTCAGAAACGTGATGATACCAAATGGCATCACTGGGACTAAAAGGGAAGATCATTTGTTACCCAATGATGTCATTCAATCACATTTAATCGGACTATTTTAGTTCTTATCCTGTTAATGCTGCACTAGACTGCCAGTAGTGGGAAATTACTGCCTTATTTAAATTTTAATTTCATTAAATTATCTTTATAGAAAGTGTTAAGTAGTTATACTAAACTTCAACTTTAATGTCGATTAATATTAAACTTCCTGTTTGAGAGTTATAGAAACTAGCTATTTTAACCTCTTGCGACACCTGGCGTCCCCATTTGTGGATATTTTACCCCCCCCCCCCCCACGAACAATAAATACGTTAGTTTCGCAATTGACTTGGACCGATAGAAGATTCAAATATCAGCTTTCAGCCTTTGTAGAAGTATCAGTCATTTATTTCTATTAAAAATGAAGTTGAACGATGGTCAATATATTAGAAAAAAAATTATATATTTTTTTAAACTAACTTTTCGAAAAATTCTTCTACAATAGGACGTATCACTTAACTGAAGTAAACATACTATTTCAACATTATTTTTAAAGCAAAGTGCCTTTAAACTTTAGTTTTAAAGGCATTTTGCTTTAAAAATGTTCAAATAGTATGTTTACTTCAATTAAGTGATACGTCCTCGTCCTATTGTTGCATTTATAGCACAAAAATTTTGTATTAGAGTTTAAGGCGTGGTCCCAAAGTACTATCAAACATAATTTTTAAATTTCTTAGAGAAACATACTTTTTAGCATTTTTGTATGAAAAGTATGTTTAGAATAAGAATATGTGCTTAGGATTTTGCTCGGGTTTTAAGAGGTTAAAATTATACGTCTCGGGAAAATGTAGTCCTTATACTTTGGACTATATGCAGTATATTAAAAAAATGCTGAATTCAATAATTTTAATAGCCAGCTCTAGTGCGATAAGAGATTTTGGCGATTGTTAAACATAATTAAGTATCAATGTATACCCTTCAGGCCGTCTAATAGCCGTTCAATCAGAAGCGAACAAGACATCACCTTGTTAGTTGGTTGTTCGACAAACATTTATTTCTCGCTAAGGGCCCGGTGAAATACTCGCAGGCCCTTGAACTTGTTTCTGGCCCGTGCTCACTCACTTGAGAAATCGCTGTCTTTGGCGCGTCTTCTGTAGCGTGACTTAAGGGGTCTAAGGAGTCTTAAAAATGTGCAAAGAAGGAACTACAAAGTATAGTTTGATCTGTCATGTAATTTTTTAACTACTCAATATAAAAGTATAATTTTTTTATATGTAATTCTACAAGATTTATTTATTATAAAACAAATTTTAAAATTTATGAAACTTTAGCCAAAACTTAAAAAAATGATATTAAACATAAAGCTATTTTAACACATTGTGATTAGGCTTGCGCGGCAAATTTTGAGGTCAAAATTGAAAAAATGACCCAGAAAATGACTTTATATTGTACAAATATGTACAAACTAGGACTTATACCTAAATTCTCAGCTCAATTTTAATTAGAAATTATTTTAAGAACTTTTTTTCTAAAAAAATTAATAAAATTTTTTAAATTTTGATTTTGAATTCATTTTTTAATAATTTCTAATTAAAATTGAGCTGAGAATTTAGGTATAAGTCCTAGTTTGTACATATTTGTACAATATAAAGTCATTTTCTGGGCCATTTTTTCAATTTTGCCCTCAAAATTTGCCGCGCAAGCCTAATCACAATGTGTTAAAATAGCTTTATGTTTAATATCATTTATTTTAGTTTTGGCTAAAGTTTCATAAATTTTAAAATTTGTTTTATAATAAATAAATCTTGTAGAATTACATATAAAAAAATTATACTTATACATTGAGTAGTTCAAAAATGACATGAAAGATCAAACTATGTTTTGTAGTACCTTCTTTGCACATTTTTAAGACTCCTTAGACCCCTTAACGGAAGGCGGGTTCCGATATACATATTTTTTTGCATTGAGTTTATAGCATTAGATTCTTCGATGGGAAGGGCTGTATCATTTGAATTTCTTTAAGTAGAGTTGGTTTTAAAATAAACAATGTTTAACAGTACCGGAAGTTTAAATGTTTTAAAATAATTGCTTATGATATTTTTTTCCCAATATGGTTCTTGAAATAGCGACGGGTTCCAGTTTTGTTGAACGGATTTACACTCTTAAAACAAACGAGTGAAATCCACTCCAGTAGAAGTGCATTTTCGACACTGGAAAGGAGTGAATATTAACTCGGACTGAGTTAAAATAACTCGGTTGGAGGGATCCTGTCAGAGGTTTAACACACAAAGGATCCACTCCAAAAGGAGTTCATTTTCCAGACTGGAGGAGTGAAAATCAGACTGAGTTAAAATCGCTCTTTCGTTTTAAGAGTGTATCATTTGAATTTCTTTAAGTAGAGATTGTTTTAAAATAAACAATATTTAACAATACCGGAAGCTTAAATGTTTTAAAATAAGGCTTATGGCAATTTTTTTTTCAATATGGTTCTTGAAATAGCGCCGGGTTTTAGTTTTTATGTATAGATTAAGTTTCAAAGTAATTTAACTTTTTTTGTAGCTTTTGCATTAATTTTGGAACACACCTTGTATCCTATTTAGAAACTTTCCATAAGAAAAAAAATGGGTAATGCTGTTGCGCTACGAAAGTGGAAATTTCGCTTTAAATTTCTGCGCAAGAACAAACAAAAGATGATATAAAAAATGCCTTTCTAACGGCATTTTATAAAGATACTTTTTTATTCTACGTAACTCTGTTAATACACTCTTAAAATGAACGACCGATTTTAACTCGTTCCGAGTTATTTTTCACTCCTCCAGTGTCGAAAATTCACTTCTCCTAGAGGAGTGGATCCTTTGTGTGTTAAACCTCCGACAGGATCACTCCAAACGAGTGATTTTATCTCCGTCTGAGTTACTATTCACACCTTTCCAGTGTCAAAACTCACTTCTCCTATTGGAGTGGATTTCACTCTTTTGTTATAAGTGTACACGCGTTCAACAAGTCATGGCACAGGTTTAGACGAGTACCCTGGCACATCGCGTCCCTGCCTTGTTCTGGGGCTGGGGAGCCCAGTTGGTTAGGCACTCGCCTAGCATGCGGAAGTTTCCAGGTTCGAGTCCGGGCATCGCCAAAATAACTGCCGACCTATAAACGGCCCGTGCAGCCAAAAATGTCTGACGAATAATACCCCGTGTAAGGGAGTGTACGTAAAACATCCTTCAAAGTCCTAACTCTGCGTATGTCGCCCTTAAAGGTTGCATTGGGTGCCTATTCAGGTGTCGGCTCGTCACTTGACTATGGTTCTAAAATACGACTCCTGTCGCCAATAGCCCTCGTGTAGCTCTAGTGCGATGATAATTCAAGCCTAACCTAAACTGCCTTGTTCTTTTCTCAAGTAGCAAAGCAAATTTATTAAAGGACCTTTAATAGTTCGGAATAAAATGTTAACGATAAATTGCATTTACACTTGTTCGGGTCTCTAACTCTTGGCTGTGCTATTTGCTATGTATTTCGTTTTGAATTTTGTTATGCTAAATTAAAGTTGCAATGTTGTCATAGTAGAGCTGCCATTGCTGCTTGAGAGATTGATTCGGACCACTTTCCCATTTTGGAAACAACCTTTTTAAAATCACCGAAAGTATTTTGAATGCAAGAGGAAGTATCGAGGGGTGGTCTGCGATCAACTTTGCGGGGAGTCTTTAGATTCCAGGTTTTTAGAACGCAGTGAATTCGAATTTCCTGACTGATTGGGTTTATGTTGCAATTAATTTGAAGTGTCCGTATGATTAGACTAATTTTAGGCAACTTTTCCGGCCTTGGCGTTCTCTTTAAAAACATAAATGGTGCTTTAAAATCATTAAATGACATTGGGTTTATTCAAGGCCTTTTTAATAGTAATCGTTTGCCTGGTAATTTCAGGCTTCATAAGTTTTCAAAATAACTTGCATTAAATTCAATGTATTCCATTCATTTACTTTAAATTAAAATTCCTTTAACTATTTAGCTTGGAATTTGAAATATTTAATTATGCAAATACTAATTAAACTTAATTTTTTGTTTTTAATTATAAGTGATGTTAGATAAGTTCCGTCACGCAGGGACGGTGGATATAAAATGTAGATACTTTTCCATTTCAGGGTCGCAAATCTTTGCCAAACGGAACCTTTGGCGACAACAATTTTCAAGGTTACCGTGGGAAATCAGTTTTTTTTTTTGCGATTGTCCATTTTTGTGGCCTTTATCCTCTTCTGACCTGGTGTCTCCATTAGGAGACATGTTTTAAAACCTCCCCACATACAAGTAACACGTTAATTAGTTCCAGAATTGACCTGGTCCGATAGAAGATCCAAATATCAGTTTCCAGCCTTTGGTATCGGTAATTTATTTCTATAAAAAATGAAGTTGAACGAGGGTCAATACGATACTAGAGTTCTTATAAAGTTATTTAAATTTTTTTCCCAAACTTTTCAAAAAATTCTTTTAGTAAATTTTAAAGGAATTTTGCATTAAAAACAATGTTAAAATAATGTGTTGTCTGCAAGTGATACAGCTTTTTGTAGCATTTATAGCACCCAAAATGTGGATTTTTAGAGTTTAAGGAGTGCCCCTAAGTAACTAAGCAATTTTTAAAAAAAATTGCCAAGCGTACTTTTTAGCATGTGTTTGAAAAGTATGAGTACATCAAGAATATAAGTACGTGTAGGATTTTTCTCGGGTCTTTAGAGGTTATAGCCTGCGAAATGGGAAAAATACCAAAATGTATTTAGTTAATGGAATGCCTACAAGAGCAATCTTGTTCGCCAAATAGAGTAGTAATGATTTTGACTGTCCTTATGGGGCCTACCATTTGAGCTACCATTAGATTGCAATTCTATGACTATTGCCCAGTGTTCCATTTAATAAGCTATCTCGTACCAAATGTTTAAACAAGGACCCGTGTGAAAACTCCATTAAGGGCGAAAAATTTATATTACTTCCTGGTCCCTAAAACCAATGCAATCTATCTTGGGCAATTATCAGGGGTGGGTACGGACATGAAAACTTGGGGCCCGGCAATTGACTACAGATTATGTTCTGCCTACAAAGCACCGTTTAAGAAGGACCCGTTATTTTTATCCATTATCACATTGAGGGAATAGGAGAGGGTCTCCAAATCGAAATGTCTGAATTTAATGTGGAAAAATTATTTTCAAAGCCACCTTCCGGCTCGGTGTTTAAGTAAAAAAATAGGATGAATCTTTGATATTAACTTGAACCAAGTAGCAAATAACAATGTTTCTAAACTTGACAGTTGCCACAATTTAGGGATTTTTCGAAATTCACCGCAGCTGTGTGATTTTAGCATTTCCAAATGTTTGCGATATTTTGATCGCAGCAATGGTTTGACAAATTTCGGCTCTTTGAATATTTTTACTTGGGTAATTTCGGCGAATCTCTGAAATCACGATAAAAAGCTAATGTTGATGATTTTCAAAAACTATCGGATAACTGCGAATACATTTATTTTGATGTTGCAAAAATTGAATATTTTGAGGTTTTTATACTTGATATAAATGCAGCTGGTTCACAGGGTTCTATGATCACCTTTTTAAAATTGGTTCGAATATTTTTTTAAGTTATTTATTGCATATATTCAAACAAATCACAAAAGTGGAATTGTTGAAACCTGCAAGCCAGCTGCATTCATGTAAAAAACAGTTGTTAAAAAATTCTCAATAGAGTTTCCACCACTAGATTGACACGACACTTCGGTTTAGAGACCCCCTCTCATCCCCTCCCCCCATGAAGGGGCTATGCAAGGGATTCGGTAAAAAAAAATTCTTGTAGAGTCTAGTGCTACTAATCTAATTCCTGGTATGTTATGTATATCAGCGCCTAAGTTGTCCGATTGCAGTTGACGAATTGTTGGTGAATAAGATACCTTTAGGAAATAAGTTTTCAATTTAACATAGATTAGAATGTGCTAGTTTTTTGTAGAATATTTCTTGGATTACTACTTCCTCTTCGTCGAAATTTTGTCTTCTTTAAAGTTTGTATTGATAATCGTTGAGGACTTGAAATGGAATGTTAGATACGGAGCCTCCGATGACTGATTTTTATTTCTATTTTCTTTTGTATGTTCCCTGTAATTTGTCTTGGATTTATTATTTTTACATTGCAGAATTTAATTTTAAGCGTTTATTAAAGCATAAATTCATTTTTCTAAATATTTTAAATTTCTGAAACTTTTATTAGCGGACTCTGTAGTAATAAATCTGAAAAGATTTAAACGGTCTTTAAATTATCGGAGGTGTTTTCTAGACTCGTCTTTTACAAAAGCCCCTTTCCATTTTAAATTTATGTAGTATGTTAAAATAAAATTCTTGCATACTATTCAAAAGATTTTATGGTTTCACGAAATAAGAACTCATCTCTGTTACAAGATGCTAATTGGTAGATACTTAATGTCTAGCCACAGCAAGTGATTAATACAGTTGCCTCAGTTAACCAAAACTTGTCATTTTTCTCACGAAATTATTATCTTATCAAATTTAGCCACATAATTCCCAGCACGTTTCCTAGGAACTGAACAGTGTCTTCCTTATATTTAGAAGAGCGAAGTCGGTTTTTTTTAGTTGGCCAACTTAAAAAAAAATCGAATTTGGTTCCTATCATTCGTCATGTATGACGCACATGCATGCATAATCTAAAAGATTCAACCAATGCCTATGTTAAAACTAAACGGAATTTCTAGCGATTTCGCCCCAGGACTACCTGAATGTTGTAAAAAGTAGTTCAAAAAGTGAAGTTGAAGTTAATTGGGAGTCGGATGGTTGAACAGGCCGGCAATCGGCATTTTCAGGCCTTGGCTGTTCGTCAAATGTATGCAATGTCTCGCATGAATGAAGCGCTGAAGTCTAAAAAGATGCGAGAGGTTTCCATTTAAAAGGACAATCAAGATTAACATTTTGGAATTCGCTGTCAGTCTTAAGCTCAATTTTATGAAATCTTAAGACTAGTTAGATATGAATATATTACTCATTTTTAGCAGTTTTTTTTTAAACCCTGAGGGATACAGTCGTATAAACCCGTCAACTGAGCGTCTTGCTAGAAAACCAGTTTTAATATAATTTAATATAAATTTATTTTTACTGAATTTCGTAGTATGAAGTATAGAAGAATAGTATATAATTTAAAGGAAATGAAATTTTTATTAAGTTCCAGCTTTAGAGTGATGCTTTGAAAACAAGTTTACTCTTCAGCCAATTAACGTAATTCTCAGGGTTAAAAGAAATGGGAAGAGTTAATGATACTAAAAGCGCGTTTACATGAACCATCGGATACATAGAATGCCAAAATCCCTATGGGGGGGAGAGGTCGAGCGGGATTTCTAACCCAAATGATAGTCTGTGGCCCGATCCATGGTATGAAACGTCAAACCCTCCTTTATTGGAGGTTTTGCGAAACCCCAATGAACCCTGCAATTCCGGTTCTGTCTGGGAGAAAACCCCAAGAGGGAAAAATGCTGAGTTTGCTCTTCAATCCATGGATTCGATGGCTCATGTAAACGCGCCTTGAAGTATAACTGTTTTCATTTATTATTATTTTGAAATGCATTAAGGGCTTTGTTGCAGTCTATAATTTTGTTCTAGTTCTGCCCGCGTTGCCGGCTCATGAATTTTCTTGTGTATAACGTAACTTTGATATCATATGCCACATCTGTTTTAATATAGTATTATGATATGAAAAACTTACTGACGCCGAGCCGTTTTGAAAACTACAACGATCTAGATATGCATTTTTAAGATTTGAAATATGAAAGATGTTCATTTTTAGCTCAAAATGACTATTTTCACAGCACAATGATTAAAATTCAAATGGCATGTAAAAGATCCTAAGAGGGCCTATTTGGCTTGGGTTCTCTCGGCAAAATTAAATCTCGGCCCACTTTATCATCCACAGAGAGCTCAGATTCATTGTAATCTGCTTGCCCAATATGGGTAGCGAGAGTCGCCCAGGTGGTGCCACAAAAAATGGCTCTCGGTTCTGGGGAATATGCAGAGTCTGCAAAGGCTTGACCGCCAATATTGCATCCCCATTGGAGAAAAGATTTATTCAATTTGACTGGCGTGCCTCAGGCCGTTCACTCTTCATTCAACTAAGGCGACTTCCCAGAATTCAAGTTTCCGGACCATAAGCTTCGGACCCTTCCAAATGGCTTTAGAAAAGGGCAAATATGTATGATTGTTTTCGTGGCATATCTTTAAATTTAATTTAATCATGTAACATTAGTTTTAAAATCAAATTGGATTCGTTTTTAAAAAGATCATAAAGCATTTCCGAATGAAAATGTACATTGTGGATAAAAATCTATGAAATTTTAAAGTTTAAGGTTATTTACATGATCTGATGCACAAAATACGTTAAGAGCGGATCTAACGATCAGGGGGCTACAGAAGTTAGGCCTCCAAGGCATTTTGAAAAACTGCGACGATTTAGGTATATATTAAGACTTGCTTATAGCAAAATATTTAATTTTTAAAAAACACCTTATTTCTTAAACAAAACGCAATGATTAATTTACGTTGGTTGGCGTACCGTAGGCTATTCACTCCTCAACTAAGGCGACTTCCCAGAATTCAAGTTTACGGACCATAAGTTCACTCGTAAATTCCGAAATAAGTGACCCATAAATTAGTCTTAATTTTTTTGATAACTTTGTGGTCGCAAAAAAGCCGCTTTTTATCAACATTTACTTACGAATGGACGGGAGCGTCCCTCACCTGAATTCCTACAGAATAAATATATCCCGACCTTTGACTTCTTGTAATTTTATGAAGTTCTTTCACACGCTGGGGATATAAAATGTTTACCGTTTATGCGCGTCGTGATTGGAATCGAGCATTGTGTTTCACGCACGAATTTGTTTGCATTGCAGGTTGGGGTTTTGTTTTGATATTGGGAGATGAATTTCAATTACATATCGAATGAGAAATAGAGGAATGTAAGTGGTAAATCGCAAAAAACTGAAGTAGCCAAGGTGTAACTTGACATTATTTTTTCTGTTCCGTACCTGCAGATGTTTTTACCATTAAAATTGTCCATGTGATACTATTATTTGGTGTTATATTATTCGTACTTGGAGGTTAATAGTGAGGTTTTTGTGTGGTAGTTAAATTCTGCTGAAACTTTTAGATATATTTTACAGGAGGGCTCAGGGGAGCCTATTTGAGAAGGCTTTGGTTTCCTAAGGTAACAAAAGGGCTGGAGAGCCTAGTCGGTTAGGCATTCGCCTTGCGTGCGAAAGGTCAAAGGTTCGGCAATTATTTTGGCGATGCCTGGACCAGACCTATAAGCAGCCAAAAATGTAAGACGAATGTGACGAATACCCCGTGTAAGGGAGTGCACCTTAAGGGGGTCTGGCACCTCCATAGAAGCCCATGTTAAATTGTCCAACTTTGGGGGCATCTCAAGAATTAACTAATTAATATATCCATTTCAAATTTTCAGTTTCATCTATAGACATTTTTAAGTATTTTAACACAAGATTATTTTGAAAAACTAAAAACTAGATTAAATATGATTTTTTTTTTAAATATCGTTGAAGAATGTCAATATTTTTAACCTAAAAGATTTTTAAAAAAAAAAAAGTAAACTTTACAGACTATTCCCTGCGTTAAAATGTTTAAATATACTTGTGAATTACACATAAAAAAATTCAAGTATTTAAATGAATAACATTTTTAGTTATGTGCCCCCAAACATTCACATGGTTCAAAAATTGTAAAACCGAGAAAAACCAATTTAAAGTTTTTATTGTTAACTCATTTCCTTACGAAGGATTTTTGCTTCCTCGTAATATTTGATTGGAATAACATTATCGGATCCTTAGTCGTTCGGCCGATCTGGGCAGTTTCACTAAAGAAAGGGTAAAATAAAATTGCCTTTAATGTCAAAAATATTTTTCCAATCATCTTAAAACTTTGTGACATTATTAATAAAGGTTGATATAGTATTTTAAGCCACTAATTTTTTTTTAAAATTTTTTCAATGATTTTGAGGTGCCAGACCCCCTTAAATATCCTTCAAAGTCCCAACGTTGCGTACGTTGTCGACCTTAACGGTTGCGTTGGGTGCTTATTTGGGTGTCTCCTCATCACTTGACTGTGGTTCTAAAATATGACGCCCTTCGCCAATGGCCCTCGTAAAACTCTAGTACGACAATAATTCAAACCCAACCCAACTTTCCACATAAGTATTGCTTTGCGAATCCAAGCCCTTTTCCCCCAGGTGTTCCAATACTGTGTTTTGACGCCCTCCAAAATTAGTGTTTTGACGTTTTATCTTACTCACAAAATGCTCTTTTTAGGTTTATCAGACTTATCTGTGGTGTAGTAAATTTATAGGACTGAAAGGGTCAAAAGAGAATTTCTATGGTTGAAAAGGATACAAACTCTAATTGATTTGGCCGTTAATTTAGGGTTAAAGATCTCCCAGCATATGCTAATTTAACCGGTTACTCATTTATATTGGAACTAGAAGGGAGAGTCCCAAGGTGCACCCTATACATCATAATGAATTATGATTTAAGTTCTCATTGCTAATAGAATTTGAATGAAGCACTCTTTGGCCAAAGATATCAAAAGTTTAAATATGGCCGCTGTTTTTTTCACTACATATAATCTTCTAATGTCGGAAAGTTTTTGGATGGAGGCGATGGGAATTGTAATGGGAATCGAAAACTTCGTAATAGCACTGAAATATTCTGAATAAGTTTACATTATTGGTTAAATACGGATTGTTTCAGTGTAACGTTTGAAAATTGGCAGATGATTTGTCAATTTTAAACCGTTGGGATTTTTTTTTAAAGAACATGTGGTGGTGGTGGGGGGGGGTACATGCACTTGTCAATGCCCTGCCCAAATATTCCCTTCACTTGGTCCGTAACTTAAAATTTCAGTACAATTTCCTTCCATACAATAGCTTTTGAGGTGAGGTGACCGGTGTTGTTGTAGAGGGAATAAGTTGAGGGATCAGAAGGTTTTTAAGACATTTAATTAAACGACCACAGCACTAAACTACATAACAGATAACAGTGAAATTTGCATCAAAATGACACAGGTCCTTTTGGACTGAGAGATGGAGCAAAAGTGATGTGTTGTTCGGTTCGAATCTCACTGGGAATAAATTTGTCCCGCCTTTATGGTGCAGGGATTGGTTAAAAGAATATGTAAGAATTTGTACTATTGGGTGAGAAGTTTGATTGACAGAACTTTAGTTTTAGTTCGTAATTTTGAAGGATTCGGGTGCAAGATAAGTACCGTGTGCAAAGGTTTTACTTCCCGAAAAGGGGCTCAAAATGGGGTGCCGAAACAAAGAAAGTTAATAGAAATTAAATGAGATTCACCACAGAGTATCCCCCCAGTGAGGGAACCGAACGATACAAAACGTAAACATAAAGGGAAATACACTTTGCATATTTATATATACTAAGAAAATTTCGAGAAGATAACAAAAAATTCTTAGACGATGTAGAAGTATTTCCCTGAAATGCAAAGATAAAATGATATACTTCAGTTTTGCATATAAAATATAAGAACTTTGAATACACAGCAAGTGAAAATTTTCATGAAATGTTAGGAAAATAAAACATATATGAAAAAGCAATCTAATAAACTAAAGCACATGAAAGAAAATTTAAGTATTGACTGCAATATGAATTTAAAGCATATTGGATATTAACTGCTGAGTGCTTGATTGATGTTCGTTACATTGTGATGTTGAGCTATAGGATTTAACAGCGATCACAAGAACGTTATAAACACATGATGCTTGCAGTCACTGTTGGTCAGACGCATTCGTGCTACAGATGAGCTTCGTCATGACTGTGTGGTGACACAAGATGGGTGTTTAGGATATTGTGAATTGAAAGTAGGATAATTATATTTGCTCTGCGAGGAACCGCCACACCAGTCCTTTCCTACACAATTGATATGTTAATAAACTTAACGCATGCTGGTTCACTGCATTTGTGATGACTGCGCGTTGCAAATGAGTATCGCCGTGTTGCGTCGAGATTTGCGAGCAAGTATGCAAATGGTAACGACGTGTTGTGTCGAGATTTGCGAGCAAGTATGCAAATGGTAACGACGTGTTGTGTCGAGATTTGCGAGCAAGTATGCAAATGGTAACGACTTGTTGTGTCGAGATTTGCATGCAAGTGAGTAACGACGAGTTGCGCTGAGATTTGCGAGCAGCGTTGCATGAGGAGCAAGTAGTCGAGCACATCTTGGTAGGAATCACTAGGAAGGGGTGACGATGGTTGTAGATATATCCTAGGTGTTTGCACATGGAGGGCTAATTGTTGTGGAAAAGTGCCGTTGACACTGTTGGAACAAGTGATGCTGCTGCCTGAGGCGAGTCTCAGGACTTTGAAGCTGAGGACTTTTCATTAGTTGCGCGAAAGTTGTCAGATGCGAAATGAAGATCTCCCGGAACTGTTGCATATTGTCTGTCACGTTAGTAGTTGCTGCTCCTGAAGCTGCAACTGCGACAGAGGTGAATGCGGAACTGTTGTGGGTTGTTTGCGCCGGGGAGCTTGCAATGGTTCTGCGGGTTCGTAGAGACGACGGCGCACCCAGGTGTTTGTAGCCTTTTAGCACGCTGGGCATCCAGGGGAGTTGTGGCTGAGGCAAGCTTTGGCAAATGCACATGCATAGTTGTACATCGGAACTTGGATGGTTGCACAACAGGAGCAAGGCATTCCATTTTTCTACGCAAAAAATGTCCAATTCAGAGCCGAAAGGAATTGGGATATGATATCCCAAACCGGTGATAGCTGGCGAGGGAGAGCTGACGAAAGAAGGGCAGTTGAGACGATGGGAGAAGTCTCAGGAATCCCATAGCGTTGACAGGGTTCACGCGGGGGCGGTGGGGAGAAGGGCGAAGTCATAACTCTTCCAGCATCTGAAGTCGCCGCGGCAGCGGGTGAGGGGCCTCCAAAGGGGAAAAGCGAGGAGAGACGCGAGTTTCAGTTCATTTTGAAGAGTAGCTGTGCGCGTTTGTGGTCGTGGATATTGTCCGAAAAGTGTCCAAACCGGGTCACCAATGAGGTGAGGTGACCGGTGTTGTTGTAGAGGGAATAAGTTGAGGGATCAGAAGGTTTTTAAGACATTTAATTAAACGACCACAGCACTAAACTACATAACAGATAACAGTGAAATTTGCATCAAAATGACACAGGTCCTTTTGGACTGAGAGATGGAGCAAAAGTGATGTGTTGTTCGGTTCGAATCTCACTGGGAATAAATTTGTCCCGCCTTTATGGTGCAGGGATTGGTTAAAAGAATATGTAAGAATTTGTACTATTGGGTGAGAAGTTTGATTGACAGAACTTTAGTTTTAGTTCGTAATTTTGAAGGATTCGGGTGCAAGATAAGTACCGTGTGCAAAGGTTTTACTTCCCGAAAAGGGGCTCAAAATGGGGTGCCGAAACAAAGAAAGTTAATAGAAATTAAATGAGATTCACCACACTTTTAATAGTCGTATGAGTGATAGACTATAAACCGTCACGTGGATGGCTGATTTTCAAGCAACATTTTTAAATAAGTTTTACAAACTTAATTTTAAGCTAACTTAAAGTTAAATTAAAATTAACTTTTAAGTTTAACTTAATTAAAATTGAAATTTTTTGAAATTTTTCAGTTAAATTTTAATCTTACCGCCCCGTGACAAGTCAATACGTCAACCAATTTGCTTACCCCTGCGGAGGATAATTTTCAACTGACCAAGTGTAGATTTAGTGCAGTGCTTATCCACCAAGACTAAAAAAAATAACTAAGCATTTTTCATTTCATAGCACGTGAACATATGCAATCAATTTTATGACAACTTTCAACTTAAATTTTCCATTTTCTTTCCAGAATGGCTCCTGATACGACTGTCGTCCACGAATCTGTCCAGGGCAAAGCCCCAGAAAAAAGCGAATACAAGACCCAAGTTGTATGGTTCAATGTGTTGCTCTTCATCTACCTCCACGGAAGCTTCTTGTACGGATTCTACCTGGGTCTGACGCAGGCCTTCGTTCAGACGTGCGTCTTCGGTAAGTCGTTGCAACTTTTGTAACTGTTCTTATAAATGTTGTACTTCTATGTGTTAACACCAGCTTGCGATGTAAATTATGATTTGTTGCTAAGTGTACAGGACTTTAAATTGGTCAACCTTTCATTAACTAAGCATTTAAAATTTTCTTTCGAATGACGAATTCTTAGCAACCCAAGAGTCGCCAATGAAGCATCTAGAATCGAGCTTCTGCTGCCATGCATGCTGGAGTACATTGATGTTGTGGTTTGTTGCTTGGTACTGAAATTTTGGTATTTGGTAAACCTTTTTTTAATAACTAGACTTTAAAAACTTGTTTCTTTAGATTAGGCGAATATGTAAACTTGAATATCGCCAAAGGGCAAATCGGTCTTCTGTACCAAACCATGTAGGCACCGAAGCTGTTCAATCGAAAATATGTAACTTTTTGTCGCCAAGTATCGAAGTAAACATAAAATTTAATTTTCAAAATCTTCCAGTACGGCAAGACTGTCTGAATAATTTTATAGGACAGAGGAAATCGGGTAAAATTTGTAAATTATAATTGGCAGAGAAATTTCTGATTAAATATTTTTAATATTATAGCCTTAAATTGTGGATAATTTCATTCACTTATTTTTAAAATAATTACTGGAATAACTTTGTAAAAGCCGGTCGCGATTTTGGCGCTTGGTGTTATGCTGCCAAGCAACGAAAATGCCAAAATGTGGTAAATAGTTTCATAGTTCATGAAACTCTATGGGCGAGCTTGCCAAAAGTCGCCAATGAACAGATGCTTTTATTATAGCTATACCAAAATATTATAGCTTTAAATTCTGGATAAATTCCAACTCATTTTAGAAAAAAAAACATTACTGTCGCTTAGTTCGGAATGGTTCTCGCAACAAAAGAATAATATAATTTGCCTACAATTCCCTACTTTTTTTTTGCAAGGTTTCTTGTAGAGACACGTTAACATGCATTCAGTTACCATGTTAAAAGCTCCGCCTCTGGCTATATTTTCTTTATTTAAATGAAATTCACTTGCCTCGGCCCTTATGACCTCAACTCGGCACTTCTATTTAATTAAATCCTCTTCAGTTGTATTTTTTGCTCTGTGAGGTTAAAGGGGAATCAAGATGGGACTTGGGGAATTTTTTTTGTTAACCCCGTTGGGCTGACTTTGTGCTTGACATACTGAGGTAACCGGACACGAACATGGGTGCGTCGTTCGGTTCAACAACAATTTGAAGTCTTATTTGGACTTGGTTTTTTTTGTTCCTAAATACTTAATTCTTTTATCTTTTTTTTTAAATATTCTTTAGAATAATATTGGAGTCTGACTTGGATCTTTATTGGTAAGACTTGGTATAAGGGTGCGAAAAAGTAATTGGTACCACGTGGGGTTTTAAAAATAAACTAAATATGCTTAGTGATGTAAATGTGAAGCATTTTCAAAGCTGTCAAATCGCATTCGGACACATTTGGCAAAGGAGAGCTAATCGCCAATTACAGACCTGCCATTTTTCATAGTTCGAATTCACACTTGTAAATTAGGGCAACCAAACGGCCGGCAACAGACAACTAAAACAGCCATCAAAATACTTTAGGAACAATAAATGAAGAGTGATAGGCCTAAACCGCCCTGTTATTTCAATGCCAATTTTAACTAGTTTTCATAGTCTAAGAACCATTGATTTAAAAGTCCAGTCAACAACTGCAAAAACCGATTTGAAGTACGAAATCTGAATAAATGTAGGTGTCGTATATCCGAGCATTTTAACGAGCTCGAAAATTTAATGTAGGGTTGCTATACGCCCAGAATTGTATAAAATATGAAGTGGAATGTTTACCCCATTCTGGTGAAGATTCATTGCTTGACATTAATGCGCAAATAAAGACCGGCCTTTATTATATCATGGCTGTTCCCAATACTCGTACTTGCGAATTAAGAAGAAAATTATTCAAATTATAAAACCACCATCAAAATACTCAAGAACAATAAACGAAGTTAATTTTTAGTAAAGCCTGGACCAAAGTCACACCATTTGACTATCAATGAAGTATTGTTATGAACCCTATTTAACGTATCGCACCTTAGTTTAAAGTTAAAAAATAGTGCCAAAACTCATCCGAAAGATCTAATGTGCAAGTGATCAATGCCTTCATTTGACAAACCACATTTTTCTATGCTTTTGCCCAGGCAGCATCTAATAATTCTAACCTCTACATAGTCGGGCCATATGTTAATGTGTTAAAATAATTTTCGAATACGGAGCCACACGTATTTGGAACGTGAACCGAATAGGCCACATTTAAATTGCATTTAATGAACGATTCCCCTAATGGTCTGAATCCTGCAGGTGGAAAATTAAATGCTTTTAATTGTAGTTGGCGTAACTGCTGAAGGAAACTTTTTCACAGCTCGTTTATTTTCTTAGGTCCATTTGTGAAATTGATGGATGAGTTTTAATGTTTAGTTGTCAAAATCGTTATTTGCATCGGTTCTGATGGAATACAAATTTATTTTGAATTCCTTTTCTGTATCTGGCATTTATGGGTGAAAAAAAATTCTGCATGCTTGACCCTTTCAGTCCCAATGACAATTAGGCATTTTAGAATTTTTTTCTGATCCTCTATAGCCATTCATGTTATCAAAGATCATCATTCGATTCTTCAAACTTTTTCCTATTAGAGAATATTTTTTATTAATCCAATAGATGTCAGGCCTTTTATTTTTCTTAAAATTATGATCAGAAACATGACTCCAAATTGCATCACTGGTGGGGCTAGAGAGCCCAGTCGGTTAAGCACTCGCTTAGCATGCGGAAGGTTCGGGTCCGGGCATCGCCAAAATAACTGCCGACCTATAAACGGCCGTGCAGCCAAAAATGTCCGACTAATAATACCCCGTGTAAGGGAGTGCACGTTAAGTATCCTTCAAAGTCCTAACGCTGCGTACGATGTCGCCCTTAACGGTTGCGTTGGGTGCCTATTCATGTGTTGGCTCGTCATCTGACTGTGGTTCTAAAATACGACGCCCGTTGCCAATAGCCCTCGTGTAGCTCCAGTGCGACGATAATTCAAACCAAACAAGCATCACTGGGAGTGAAAAGGTTAGAACTGTTGGTCTTTGCACATGGCGATATATTTATTCATTCAACTTGTTTACACCGCATTAAGATCATCACAAGTTATAGGTTTTTAATTTTACAATTCCAACACTAATGCAGTTAACAAACCGTTTTTTGCGAATAATTTTAATTCGAAACTGACAACACTCGAACTTACGAACCCTCTTATCTTTTATTAAGTTATTTAAGATTGAAGTCTTCAGTTTTCTTATTAAAGTTATAATGTCAAAGTATTTTAGATTTAACTGTTATACCAGATTAAAGAAATAAATAAAATATCGACAGATATATTTCTACCTCCAAATCATTTGTTTCTTTATAAATCTTTTTATAAGAAGATAATGGCCTTTATACCTGGGAGCCTACGAGTTGTATTCTTTAGGTTTAACAAGGCTTTCTAACCCTTTCGGTCTCAATGACAATTTGGCATTATAGTCCAGTAAATCTGTCGTGAAAAAGGGGGGTTACCTAACAAAAGGTCAAGTAGTTCTGATTTTTGGATATGTTATATGTAATGGAGGTCTAATTAAGAATCCAAGTTTGTGACCTTGGGGCGCCGCCGCTCGCTGCGCCCCAAGGTCAAACGTCGGTCATTTTTTAGTTTTTGCAGATTTTCTCATTAAAGGCTTGGTTTTACAACAAAGTGTTGAATACAACAATTAAAGAGAGATAAATATGCTACAATTTGAGTGCATGTTGGTGTTTTTAAGCCTAATAGTTCCTGAGATACAGCTCCTCAAAATTAGTGTAAATTACGAAAAAAATGTGTTTTTCAAAATTTAGCAATTTTTTTTCTCCAAAAGATTTATTTAATAGCAAGATTATTACTTTTTAATTGATTTGTTCACGTTACCATAGGGTAATTTAAGGTTTCAAAGTTTTTTTTATGTTTATGTTTCATTTTTAAGATAAAGGAAAGCCTAGCCACAGCGCGCCCCAAATGGAAAATTTAGATATATCGCGCCCTACATTCAGTAAACCTGTTGTAAAAAAAGGGAGTTACTTTACGGGGTCGTATAGTTTTAATTTTTGGATGTGTTTTATATTTTGGAAGTCTAATTAAGAATCCAAGTTTGTGACCTTGGGGCGCCACCGCTTTCTGCGTCCCAAAGTCAAAAATCGGACATTTCACAGTTTTTTCGGATGTACTCCCTGAAGGTTTGGTTTTACAACACAATAACGAATAAAACTATTAAAGAGGGATAAATATGCTACAGTTTGAGTGCATGATGGTGTTTTTGAGCCAAATAGTTCCCGAGATACAGCTCCTCAAAGTTAGTGTAAATTGCGAAAAAATTGTCGTTTTCAAAATTTAGCAATTTTTTTCTTCAAATTATTTATTTAATCGCAAGGTTGTTACCTTTTAATTGATTAACGTTACCATAGGGTTTTTTAAGGTATCGTTGTGTTTGTGTTCTATTTTCAAGATCAAGACAAGGCTTGCCACCGCCACGCGCCCCAAATGGAAAATTTGTATAAATCGCGCCCCAACGTTCACTAAACCTGTTTTAGAAAAGGGAGTGTCATATTGGTATGACGTAACCTTATAGGGGTCGGGTAATTTTAATTTTTGAACATGTATTGTATATTGAAAGTTTTATTAAGAATTCAAGTTTTTGACCTAGGGGCACTGTCGCAGGCTACGCCAAATCAGAAAAACGATGAAATTTTCTTAATTATTTTGTTTTTCTCGATTTACTCTCGGAAAGGTTGGTTCTACAAAAAAAAGTTAAACTGTTATTACCTACATAGAGATTTCTCCGAGAACAACTAATTACTCGATCCCTGTTCACGTGGACGGTCATTTTGCCGTTTAATTTTGTGATACTTTTTAAATTTTTGTTATCTTACAAGAGTCTAGTTCTATCTTCGAAAATGACTTTTTAATCTAGAAATCCTTTGATTCCTTAATGAGACCAAATGTGCATGCTCATGTAATTGGTTAACAAAAAAGATTATGTTCAGTGCACGTGGACTTGTAAAAACGAAGGAATTAACAGCCATGTACAAAACACAATATGCACTAGTCTTAAACCAGGAGCATTAAACACAATTATGTTCATCTACCTAACTAGAAAACCCCTTTCATATTTCTGTGAAGAGATCTCTGTAAATCATTGCCTTGTTGTAGAACTGGCAAAAGCCATATATTTGATTCATTAAAAAAATAATAAAAATTAGTAACCTCGGATAAATTGACATTCTATCTAACTTGAATTTTGTCATTTTAATTCTAATAATCATGAAATAAAAACGAGGTTGCTATCATAGTAACTTAGCTTTATACCAACCCCATTCGAGAAGATTTTTTCATGCCCCAACAGTTTTGTACCTGAAAATACAATCGTAAGCCACGAAACAGTGCTGCATTAGTGCAAGTGAAACAGCAGTTTAAACAATTAGCTTGACCTTGGGGCGGCCCCAACGGCGGCACCCCAAGTAGCATATTTATCCTGTTACTGTTATTTTTACTAACTGTTATATTTATCCTGTAACTGTAGCATATTTATCCCTCTTTAATTGTTTTATTCATTACTGTGTTGTAAAACCAAACCTTCAGGGAGTACATCTGAAAAAGCAGTGAAATATCCGATTTTTGACTTTTGGGGCGCAGCCAGCGGTTGCGCCCCAAGGTCACGAACTTGGATTCTTAATTAGACCTCCATTACATATAACATATCCAAAAATCAGAACTACTTGACCTTTTGTATACCAAAATGTTTTATTTTACTGGACTATTACTTTTAGAAATGTTTTTCTGATCGTCTATAGCCATTCATGATATCGAAAAGCACATCATTTGATTCTTAAAACATTTTTTGTTGGAAAATATTTTTATTTATCCCAATAGATATCAAACATTTTTTTATGTTCAGAAACATGATGCCAATGGCATCACTCGGACTGAAAGGGTTAAGGCTTTACCGACATTCATTTCATACATTGGCAATCTTAATTTATACAGGTTTATACATTAATTCAGAGTTAATCCCTTCAGAACTTTGTGTACTTCTATACAAGATCCGTCATATGAGAGGCATTGACGTTCGAACACTAATGAAGTTGTATTTATTTGCAAGAGTCGGTGCCTTGGAGAATGAAAAATGGATGTGGCCTTTGTTGAAAGTCATTGTAAAACCGGGTTGCCAAGTACTGCCGTTGATCGCTTCTAAAATAAGCCCAAGTGGACGCTTTTGGGGATTTATTTGGCGCTTTATTTTCCGTAATTGCTATAAGTTTTTTTTTTTACATGGTTAAGACTTCCGTATTATCCGTTCGTATTCATCCTTCTACTGCGTAAGATGTCGGCTTTTAGATTTGTGTCGGGTACCACTTTTTCGGGTGTCGGCTCGTCACTTGACTACGGTTTGAAATTATGACGTTTTTCAGCAATTTCCATCGGGAAGCTTCGGGCATGGGAGCCCAGTGGATTAGACACTCGCCTAGCATGCGAAAGGTACCAGGTTCGCCAAAAATAACTGCCGACCTATAAGCGGCCCGTGCAGCCAAAATTGTCCGAACAACGCCCCGTGTAAGTTAGTGCACGTTAAATATCGTTCAAAGTCCTAACACTGCGTACGATGTCGCCCTTAACGCTGGGTGCCTATTCGGGTGTCGACTCGTCACTTGACTGTGGTACTGAAATACGAGGCCCGTCGCCAATAGCCCTCGTGTAGCTCTAGTGCGACGATAATTCAAACATAAACTCGTGAAGCTTCTTGTGCGATGTTAATTCAACTCGTAACTCCGCATTCCATTGTCTTTCTGTAACTCTACTTGAACTTCCATTGTATTTTACTTGCGAGATTCTCGCCGGAGAAATGGAAATGAGAATTTTATTGTATCTTGCATTTGATGAACAAAATATATAGCTGCTTCAGTTTATAGTTGTCAGGTTATGAAATCGCACGAATTAGGGGGAAAATAACTCAATTTTCATCTTCGCTTGCACTTCCTGAGTTCGGTTTGGCACTTTCAACATGAAACACCTAGCCCTTTCCTTTTTAAGAAAGTAAAGGGACGATTTTAGCAGATGTAGACTGTAGTACAAAGTTTATTTAAAGCAAGGATGTGCACTCTTGAAACAAAGGAGTGAAATCCACTCCAAATGAGAAGTGCATTTTCGACACTGGAAAGTAGTGAATATTCACTCGGACTGAGTTAGAATCACTCGTTTGGAGTGATCCTGTCGGAGGTTCAACACGCAAAGGATCCACTCCTCTGGGAGAAGTGCATTTTCTAGACTGGAGGTGTAAAAATTAACTCGGACCGAGTTAAAATCGCTCGTTTTTAAGAGTGTACATGGGCCTATCATACAAGTTCATTGGCTTCGCCCATTTTGCACGTCAATTATCTCCAATCTCGCTCCCAATGGTCTTTGCACCCAACACGGAAACCAGAAATAAACTCGTGTTTCGAGTTGTAACTCCATTCCCCGCATCCGATTTATTTACTCCTGGCAAATATGATGAATGAGCAGAAAACATTTCAATGTCAACACCGAAGCGGGACGAATGGCTACGGGGGTTCTTCTCTTTTTGATGCGTTTGAAGGGCAAGGTCGGAATTGAAAGCGGTTAACCCCCTTTTCTTGTTCTTGGAGAAGAGCTTTGAAACTTCATCTTTTGGGATGGATGTGGAAGTGAAGAGCAACCAGTTATTTAACTGTTGGATAGATTGATATTTGGAGAGTACTTGGGAAAAAGATTGATTTTGTAGAGAAGTTTCCTTAGCAGGCCACTTTGGCGATGATAGCGAGTGATCCCCTAAACTTGTGTAAGGAAACCAGTTCCTACCACAGATCATAGCCAAAGTAATAGAGTGGCATATCACGTGTCCTCCAATGCTAACGACGGGATGCGCAAGGAGCTCCCAGAAGAGCCCCAATGAAGCCAGTGTTGTAGGTTATGTGATCTTTCACTCTTGTATTTCAACTATCATCTCTGTGGTTCCTAGCTACCAAGATTCAGGCGATTGACGATCCCGGCGCTTGGACCAAGTGAAGAAGAGAAACCGGTTTCCTGCCGCCAATGTCCGCCAAGTAGACAATTGTAGGCGCCCTCCTAATAAATCAATCGGTTCTTCCCGTGAACTCCTCATTTAATATAGCATTTTTCTGTTTTGGGGCGTTGGTTGTGTAGGTAACGAATTTTCAGTTCCATTCAGTGGTTACTTCGTTAGTTTCGGAGCAGCTCTGATATAATAGCCGGTCCCGAAATTTTCATTGACTAGCAACGAAAATGTCCAAATGTACGAAATCGGCAGTGAAATGTTACATCAAATTTTATGTCCCGCGAAATTTGCCAAATACAAATCGGCTAATTTAACCATAGCTGTACCTTTCAAAGTCCAGTGATTTCAATTTGTGGAGTATTTTTACGGGTGTCTTATTTATGATGTCAGTACATATATTTGTGGTGAATAATTGAATTTGATCCAGTTATAATTTTAATCGTAATTTTAAATACCAACGAGAGCTTGCTGTATAAAGTCCTGGTTTTTTTTTGCACAACAAAAAATAACGGAATGCTTTGTTAAAATTGAAATTTTATTACAATACTATTTCAGTACGAATAAGAGGAAATTTCCTGAAACAGTTCCATTCATCATAACTCTCGGCTCTAGTAAGACATCAGTTCAACCAAACCTAAAACGGGAACAATGAACATCTGCTCCTTCAAAATGAACAAAATTCTTTCACATTACCCGTTGTATGCGCCAAGTTGGGTTAACCAGATTAAATAAGCAAATTTGAAGCTCTCCTTATAACCCTTTACATTTCTCAAAGCAGGATTTTGATGATGCACATCAGACTAAATTGGGACAAATTGAATACAGAAGTGTCTGACAACATCCATAATTAACAAAGGGTCAGTGAATAAAAGCAAAGCCCCTATTTTCATTCAAAAGCAAGGAAATGCTAAGGTTGTTCAACTGTCGATTAAGCACTGTATATGATTTAATAAAATCTCAAAAGTGGTTCCTTTTGTATCTAAAGTTCTTGCCTGACACATCGGGGGCATTGAGAGCAATTTATTCTAGAATATTTTGGCAGTCCTTCCAGTTTAAATCTTTAAAGAGTAACTTGTTTTGGCAGACGTAGGTATTAATTATCAAAGGCTTTACGAATTCATAGGAACGTGGCATATTTTTATGCCATACACTCTTAAAACAAGAGTGAAATCCACTCCAGTTGAAGTGCATTTTCGACACTGGAAAGGAGTTAATATTAACTCAGACTGAGTTAAAATCACTCGTTTGGAGTGATCCTGTTGGAGGTTTAACACACAATGGATCCACTCCAAAAGGAGAAGTGCATTTTCCAGACTGGCGGAGAGAAAATTAATCGGACTGAGTTAAAATTGCTCGTTCGTTTTAAGAATGTACAGGGTGGCCCAAAAGTAGCCTTACAATTCGTTAGGTTTAGTAATTTATACAGAAAGTTTTTTAATAGAAGTTTTGTTTGGTTGAATTATCGTAGTACTAGAGCTACAGGAGAGTTATTGGCGATAGGCATCTTAATTAAGAACTATAGTCAAAAGTGACAGCTATATTTACATTCTTAATCCCGAAGGTGCTCAAATTGTCCATCTTCGAAATCGATACATTACTGCCTGGTGCATAGCCTGGTCGGTAAGGTATAATAAACGGAAGATATCACGAAACTAAACCAATCGAAGTCCACGAATTGCTACTCTTTGGCTAAGATACGCTGTAGTACGACTTTATTTTAGCCAACCAACAAAACTAAGTGCGGCTACGTCCTACCTATTCTAAATAACCCACAGTTCTTACCAATGGTACAATATTGACTGTTAGGCTACTTTTGGGCCACCCTGTATATAGTACCACGAAATCGTCAAAGCTATGCCTCTCTGGCTTATTTAAAAAAAAGTTTAAGGCATTCGACACAAGCGCAAGCACTAATATTATTTAGCATGACTCTTCAAGTTTTAATTTTTTATATTTAAATTACGATCTGTCTGTTTAACGTCAATTATGTGTTTTACAATATTCTCTAATAGTTCATTCCAGTAGTTATTCATTGTTTGGGTTCCGAACCTGGCACACTTTTGAAATTCCTAAATACGCATTTTTTTTTATTTAAGAGTGACGACGTTATATAGTTTAAAATAAATTTCACTTTAAATGAACTCGAGTCCTAACGCTCAAAATCACGGTTCACGGGATCGAATAGACTTCAATACTACAAAACTATAACATTATTGTACAGGCAAATCCAACCAAAGCGGCACTGCCAACTAAAATCAGTCGTAAACTTCATTACTTTTCTTTCTTGCAGCTTACATCTATGGCAACCTCGGTGGTCTTGGCATCACAGCCGGCGCTCATCGCCTATGGTCCCACCGCTCCTACAAGGCCAAGTGGCCTCTGCGAGTCTTCCTCAGCATTCTGTCCTCCATAGCAGCCCAAGTAAGCTCTCAATTTTATAACAACTGAAGAGTACACGGGAAGAACCGCTTGATTTCTTTAGAGTCTTTCCGTAATAGTGTCTGCTTGGCGAACATTGACGACCGAAAAACTGTTTCTCTTTCGGTTCTTTATTTGCGGTCAAACGTGTGTCGTATCCACTTACCTCTGGCGTGAATCGGGGTTGCCGCGAAAGATAAACGAAGCGAGTAATCGGTTTCTTTAAGCCAGTTTAGGCTATTTCTCGCTATCATCCCCAAAGAGGCTATTAAGGAAACCCTTCTACGAAATAAAGCGGTTCTTCCCGTGTACTCTTCAACTGTCCAATGTTAGTTCCCAGTCAAGTAATGCTGTGATATTAATTCAATTGTGTGGTGTGAAGGGAACCCTTGTTTACGACCAAGGCCAAATTAGAGCACCAGGCCTCGACATACGAAAAGTTAGCAATGCTTTTAAATCGTGTTTTATGAAATATTTCGTTTGTAACTTCACATCTGAATTTTTTGAACGAGTCTTCACCTCACCGAACTATACTCGAGTGAAGTGTTTAAAATTGTTATACTAATTCAAACAATTCCTACTAGAGTAGTGTTTCCAAAAGTGTAGTATCTGCGATCACGTTACCGCTTGTTGTGGGTACTCTATTCAGTTTGGCTTTGTTATGACACATTTGGTCAGAAGTTAGCCTCGAAGAGGTAGTCCCGAACAAGAACCCACTAATAAGACTATTAATTTAGAACGATTCCAAATACCTTACCACTCACACCGCTTTCATTGTTAAAGACAATACATATTAAGAACAGCTTTAACCAAAGATTTTAATGGAACATTTTTCTACTCTACTAAGTATTGAAAAATCGGTCATTTTATAGTTCGTTCTAGCATTCGATTTTATTTGAGCAGTATAAGAAGGTATGTATTTTATAAAGTTGTCCGATACTCATGCTTCTACTGAAGCATAGGGGCTATAGAGCCCACTCGGTTAGGCACTCGCCTTGCATGCGAAAGGTCCCAAGTTAGGTCCGGCCATCGCCAAAACAACTGCCGACCTACACTCTTAAAACTAACGAGTGATTTTAACTCAGTCTGATTAATTTTCACTCCCCTAGTCTGGAAAATGCACTTCTCCTTTTGGAGTGGATCCTTTGTGTGTTAAACCTCTGACAGGATCAATCCCAACGAGTCTCTGACTCTAACTCTGTATGAGTTAATATTCACTCCTTTCCAGTGTCGAAAATGCACTTCTCCTACTGGAGTGGATTTCACTCTTTTGTTTTAAGAGTGTATAAACAGCCAAACCTATGTGCAGCCAAAAATGTCCGACGAATAATATACCCCGTGTAAGATAGTGCACGTTAAATATCCTTCAAAGTGCTAACGCTGCTTACGATGCCTCCCTTAACGGTTGCGTTGAGTGCCTATTCAGGTGTCAGCTCGTTACTTGATTGTGGTTCTAACATACGACGCCCGTCGCCAATGGCTCTAGTGCAACGATAATTCAAACCTAACCTACTGAAGCTCTAGTGTAACTTTAATTCAAGCAAACAACCGTCCAACTCTCTCGGATTTTACTTGTTTCTAACAATTTTTCGGACTCCGGGCATCATGAGACGGTTTAATGATTCCCCCCTGAAAATCCATCATTTGGCCCATAGAGCACTCTTTCCGGTGTTGCTGGATCACATCCGAAAAGTTGACGGGTCTGCTTATGGTAAACTAGATCCCTTACAGCTTTGTTCCGCTCGGCAACTACACTGCTCAAAACAATTAGGGAAGCACTTTGCGTACTTTTGCTTACCCGTCCAGTTATAACTTATTTTTATTATAAAAATATTTGAAATAGATTCCTTATGCATCCAGATTGAAATGGTAAAAAACAGGGAAACGAAACTTAATTTTTTAACTAAAGTTTAAGGGGCAAAAAAATTTGAATCTTAGTTTTTGAATAAATTATAACCTTTTTTTTAAAAAATAGACTTCTAAGAATGCAAGCGTTTTAGACTTTTTAATGCAAGCGTGAAGAATTTAGGGTCAATTTATTTCATAAAAGTTTTTGGGAGTGAATTTTATTTTAACATGTTTTTCATATTTTCATTCAATTAAAACAAACATTATTTAATTCTTCAAAAGACTTGATTCTTCCGTCTAACGATAAATAAGTACGAGTTCAACTTAGTGAGAAAAAAAATCGGAAGCTGATGATACCAAAGGGAATCATTGAGGGCGAAATGGTTTAAACCATGCATTCCCCTAATTGTTTTGAGCAGTGTATTTCCATACCATCGTTCCTCTCTTTCAGAACGACATCTACGAGTGGTGCCGCGACCACCGCGTCCACCACAAGTTCACGGAGACCGACGCCGACCCCCACAACATCAAGCGCGGGTTCTTCTTCGCCCACATGGGCTGGCTCATGTGCAGGAAGCATCCGGATGTCGCCAGCAAGGGCAAGACCGTCTACCTGGATGACCTGTGGGCAGACCCCGTCGTCAGGTTCCAGAGAAAGTGAGTTCTTTTCGTCGTAGGGTAGACTGACCAGTGAGTGAACAGGCCCAGTGAATGAACAGTTGGTAAATATAATTTTAAAAAATAAGGATTGAAAATCATTCCACTAGATGGATTGGCAACACTGACTTCCTCCCATGTAGTAGGAAGCTATCTGACATAGTCCTGGTCATTATGTCCTGGTGTTTATTCCCTGGCGAACGCAGCGCCTTAAACGTTCCTTCACTGGTTAGTCTACCCTATCCCATGTCTTGCATTGTGTGCCTGCAATAAACGTGTTAGTGATTGAGTTAGCAAGCTTTCTCGCCTTCAGATTTTTTTTAATCCCACTTTTAATTAGACAAGACTTAAATTAGAAATAGCCACAGGCTCAGCGAAATTCTTGCATCTCTGGCAGACAAGTTTGTTTTAGCGAAAATTTTAATTCAATATTTTTTTATTATGGCTTAATTTGGAAAATATTAATATAGCATTTGAAAATGAACAAAAACTGAAGCAAAGGACATGCATCAAAAGAGCAAAGCCAACAGTATTAATGTAGGGACAGACCGTTGGAGGTCAAGATGAATTCTGGCTTCTCAGTACAGCAGGCACAGGTCGCCCTTTATCTGGGTATCTTGATTATTGTATTTAACTATTTTAAATCGGTATAATTAGTACAGCATAACTTTTAAATCAAACCTATTTTGTATAAAGTTCATGTTTTAATAGATCCAAAAAGTAATCTAGGCCAAAGAAATACTCGTTTTCAATTTTAATCTCCTACATACTAAATAAGGGCTGGGAAGCCCAGTCGGTTAGGCACTCGCCTAGCATGCGAAAGGTCCCAGGTTCGGGTCCGGGCATCGCCAAAATACCTGCCGACCTATAAACGGCCTGTGCAGCTAAAAATGTCCGAACAATACCCGGTGTAAGGAATGCACGTTAAATATCCTTCAAAGACAAAACGCTGCGTACGATGTCGTCCTTAGCGGTTGCGTTGGGTGCCTATTTGGGAGTGTCGGCTCGTCACTTGACTGTGGTTCTAAAATACGACGCCCGTTTTCAATAGCCCTCTTGTAGCTCTAGTGCGACGATAATTTAAATCAAACCTAAGAACTAAATTTAACATTTGCTGTTTCTATGGGGCTGACTAAAACTGATTTCGTTTCCAGGTACTACATCCCGATGGTGCTGTTCTTCAGCTTCTACCTGCCCACCGTCCTCCCCGTGTGGCTGTGGGGCGAGACCTACTGGAACGCGTTCTTCATCGCCGGCATGACCCGCTACTGCTTCAGCCTCAACGTTACCTGGCTGGTCAACTCCGCCGCGCACCGATTCGGCGACCAGCCCTTCGACAAGTACATCGAGGCCAAGGAGAACTCCTTCGTGGCCTTCTTCGCGCACGGCGAGGGGTGGCACAACTACCACCACGTCTTCCCCTGGGACTACTCGACCAGCGAGCTCGGCTACACGCTCAACCTCAGCAAGATCTTCATCGACCTGATGGCGGCCGTCGGCCAGGCCTACGACCTGAAGACGGCCCATCCGGAGATGATCAAGTCCAGGAAGCTCAAGACCGGGGACGGGACCAGGATGAAGACTGTTGATGGGGAAGACGCCAACCAGCACCAGATCTGCGTGCCCTCGTAGAGGTTCCGAGAAGCTAGTCGGAGGAATCGACCATTGTTCGTTTTTATAAATTTGTAAATGCTACATTTAAGGCATCTTCCTGAGGACTTACGAGTATCTACTTAGTGTGGAATAAATTATCTGTTCTGTATGCCTTTGTAAGTTTTTTTATCCACTAAGTTAGTCGAAGGGCAGAAGCACTGTTTTCGCACCTGTAAATGTTTTGATTCCATCTTTGAATACCATCGGCTAACTTGAATTTGTGTAAATTCGTGTTCCACTGAGGCAGGGACCAATTTGAGCATTGTGTAGTGATTGTGCTGGTCCGGGCGAACCACTTGATATCGAACAATTCTTGCATTCCATCGTGATGTTTCATTTTTGCCATTTTATATATTTTATGTTCCTAGAGCTCTGGAGTGAGGACGGATTTTTATTTTAGCTTGAGTGATAGCAAGTCAATGAGAAGTTTCATGAACTTGAGACACATGTTTGAGCTCTAGACTTTCGTGAAGGTCTTCACTTGGTACAGTTACTTTTAAAAAAGAGATGGTAGGAAGCTATTGGTGCCATAGGAGTATGAGCTTTCTTTGTAATAAGCAAAACATCAAAATTAAATGAAACTGTGTTGTATGAAGACCTTCATAAAGTCATTGCCATGCTTTAGAACAAATTTATCAGCAGCCATTTGATTACATATTCCTTTGAAAGTTTAAGGTTTGTGTTCAGTTAAAATGCCGAATTGAATTCTAACTTGTAAAGTTTTCATGAGTTTGATAGTTTTAGAATATAATTTTGTTAAGAAAATGTTCTGAGAATGTTACGAAGATAATGTGCATAGTGTATTTAATAAAGCTCAAAGAAAATGAGTTAAAGTCAATGTATTTTAAATGTATTTAATTTGATATTTCGTATGTATTTGTTGTGCTTTACTTTAGAGAAAAAAAATAAAAAAATAATAAAACATTGAACATTGTCTTTTGCCTTGTTTATTTGGGACATTTATTGTTGTTGACTGTATTCCTCTTGATTTAGCTGCCGGTTAGACCAGGTCCATGAGCTCGAAAGTCAAGAAATCAAACACTGAGTAGCGATCTTTTTTTTTTCAGAAATGGGGCATTAATAATTGTCCATTTTCAAAAATGTATATTTGCATTTGTCTTCAAGAAACAATATTTCGTTAATTGAAAAGGGTTCTTCTAGGGAGCCAAGCCCGGTATTTTTGAAAACACAGCCGACCTAAAAACAGTATCAAAATTGTACGACGAATAATATTGGTATGTTTAATAATATTAGTAAGTGTTCTAAAAATATCGATAATGAAGCAGCTGATTTATTGTAATAAAAGTAGTAGGTCATGCAAATTTCGGATATATTCCAACAAATCTTTTCCGAGATAAGTCTTGGGATTAAATTTGAATCAATTGATAGGTTTTTAATTGTTTATTCTACTTGTCTTGGTTTTTTCATTACAAAAAAAATATTTTTACTACTCGAAACCTCAAATTCCAATAACTTCTTTCTTAGCAAATATTATTCGTAAACTTTTTTAAATATTAGTTTTAAAGCCTACTCTTAAGCATATAATTGTTTGAAAAATGTTTATAAAAAGAATCGACAAGTAGGATTCTTTTTCTACGAGTGACGATGTTTAAACGGATGCCGCTGATTCCTTTACGATTTACACCTCCACAAACTTACTTTTCCTGAAACTCCCAAACACCTCAAAGTTCGACGCTAGTTTTTCCTCTTCACAATGTAACACCTCCGCCTTTTTCAAATAGATAAACACTTGGTGGGATTTTGAGTGTTCGTGTTTGCTTGAAGAGTTAACACGGAGGAATTTTATTGCAGGAAGTGGATTATTATATAGTTCTATTTGTGAAAAGGGCTGTTGGATATATGGGCGTTAATGGGGTAAATTGGGTTTTGGGTGCCTATTTATTCTTCTCTGCAGTTTATGTTCGAAATACTTGGTAATATTTTAGCATGAACCAAACTAAGTTGACTGTAGACGCACTACATCATGTCGCAGTACAATTTAGTTCCGTATTTAACTATCTGGATGCAAGAAAAGTGCAAATAGTCTCCGTTTATATTTTTCATAGTTTTTATCAAACAAGAACAACGTAAATGAAATATGAATGATGAAAATTTAATGGTTATTTCATTTTCGAAAAGTTAATTATTGAAACAATTCTGGTGGCCCCCGTCCGTGGCCGAGTGGTTAAGTGAGTTACTCTAATTGCAGTTTTATTACTCGCTTTATTAACATCAGATTCAGGATTCAACCTTCTCAGGTTCGAATCCCACCTACTGCCAGTCCCCCTATAAATCGGATATATGTACTGGAAAGAGTAGAAAAACCCAACTCGTAACAGATGAGCCAGAGTAGACTGGGACAGACGTGCTCGTTAAATCTGTGGAGTCCAAAGTCCCTACGGCGCCAGCGTACGATGTCGCTCGAAGTTCCGTTGGGTGCCCGCTCAAATGTCGACCTCGTCCCTTGACCAGGGTTCTAAATTACGAGGCGTTATTGGTTGTGTTGAAGCGCCTAACGGAGGCTAGAAATAGGCAGCCGAACACGATTACCCTTACCATTACCATTACAAAATCGGATATCTGTACTGGAAAGAGTAGAAAAAATCCAACTCGTGACGGATGGGCCCGAGTACACTGGGACAGACGTGCTCGTTAAATCTGTGGAGTCCAAAGTCCCGACGGCGTCAGCGTACGATGTCACTCGAAGTTTCCGTTGGGTGCCCGCTCAGGTGTCGATCTCGTCACTTGACCAGGGTTCTAAATTACGAGACTTTATTGGCTGTGTTAAAGCTCCTGATGGAGGCTAGAAATAGGCAGCCGGAAACGATTACATTAGCATTAGCATTACAAATCTAGTTAAGCTAATCCAAAGCCTTGCCGCTTCTTTTCGTTGAAGAGCCCGATTGGCAAGAGGCCTTAAATTAAACCATAGTCTTTGACACTAGAATAGCCCTCGTGTAGCTCTAGTGTCACTTTTGGTATCGGTTATGCCGAAGTATTTTTTGTAATTTTTTTTTTGGTCGGCACAAAGAGATTCCTAGGCATAGGAAATTCATCACAATTTAATGAGCCAGTGGAATAAAGAATCAAGTCCCATTTGAAGGTTGCAAGTTGCAATACATCGTGGATGCCGACCCGGCGACGCAATTGTTAAGGAGTTAGCCTTTAGATCCTTGGCGTTCGGGCTCGAATTCCTATAAGGCATGGAAATTGATGTTTGTGTTTGTCGAGTACATGCGGAGTACGTGCTCGTTAAATCTGTTGGGTCCGAAAGTCCTGTGGGCGGTCATTGCGCAGTTTCCCTCGGGTACAAGTTCCTGGAGACTATTTCCCTCTCCTTCAGGGACATGTCTAAATTGTGGAAGTTTCGTGCGATAGATGGCAGCATCTGTCACTTATGTGTGTGTTGTGTTTATTTTACTTGACGAAGGTTATTTTACTTGAACAGGTCTCTGACCAAGCACACAAGCCTGAAAATATATGTCTACCAACCAATTGCTTGGATGAGAATTCGGTGAAATTATACATGCAATTATAGTGCTATATATGTGTTATTACTGTTCTATATTCTGGTACAGATCGATCTCGTCAGTTGACTATTTTTCTAAATTACGAGACGTAGTTGGGTGTGTTTAAGTTCCTCACGAAGTGTAAGAAATTGACACCCAGAACGGACTACCTAGCTAAACAAATTGAAAAATGTATGGATGTGCGTGTATTTTATAGAATATGTTTGTTTATGTATGCATTTCTCAAAATGAAGTACGACATTTTACTAATACCTTTTTTAATTTGTATAAAATAATAATTATGAAAGAAAATCAAGATGTCGAAAGCTTGTCACCTGTTTTATTTCATAAAACTAGGTAAGCTGAGTCTCAGATTGTTATTGAACGTTATGTTTATTTCGAATATAATTTTTTTTCTCGGAGGGGCGTTTTAAAAATTATCATTTTAGTAAAAGTTGAATGTTATTTTAATTAACTGTTGTTAGTTCTGACTAACTAATCGCCGGAAAAATATCATTGCACAAGTTTATCATTTCAAAGATTGCAATTGTTTCTCACTGTATTATACTCGTGCTTATTTCAAATAAACTTTCTTAAATTTAAATAAATTTTTCTACCAAGTTATATATTTTTTTGTAACGTTAGATGGAAGAATTATGTCTTTTGAAGAATTCAATTATGTCTGTTGCCGTTAAATGAAAATATGAAAAACATGGTAAAAATTCATAAAATTCATTCTGAAACAATTTCATTAAATAAATTGGCCCTAAACTTCGTACTTGCATTTAAGGGCTTAAAACTATAAATGAGGGGCTTTAACTACAAATGAAGTTTTTAAAAATTATTATTATAGTTCAAAAGTTATTCGATCGTTATGATACCAAAGTTTTCCCCTTAAATTTTAGTTGTATAAAAAAATTCACCATGCTTTTTTTATTCTGAATGCATAATGAGTATATTTCACAAATTTTCGAATTTCAAAATAAAAAATAAAAAATTGGAACTGAAAGTGTTAAATGCAAAATTTTGTCAAGTAAATAAAAAAAAGGAAAATAAACTGCTTTATTGCATAAGAAATTAGACGAGTTAGTTATTCAACCACTATACCCAATACCCATATTCTCATCATTATTCAATTAAATTTTATTGGTGGTGAAACGTAGTGCTGCCATCTAGTAAACAAATAAAACACTAAATGTAAAGGAGCGTACAAGACTCGTTATTATTATTTTTTTACATTGCCGTTATTATTATACATTTTTCATCGCACATTTCCAGTCCATTCGTACGCTTACATTATGATTTAGCCAAAATTTTTAACTTAATTTTTGTCTATTTCTTAGTTTCACTATTTCTTTAAAAATCAGTAAAAACAAAAATAATCGTTAAAAAAAATATGTTTGAAAATTATTTGTGGAAAATTATAATGCTCTATGATAAATTAATTATGAGTTATATCTTAATATTGAAGCAATCAATATATTCAGCTAGCAAACCCATTTTTGTATTGGTTTTAGACTTGGCAACATTTCTGTCGTATTCTTATCTCTAGACCGGGACTACTCTTGTTTGCCTCAACCTGTATAAGTGTCTGTGACTCATTCAACTTAATTTTATCATATATCCCCACCTTTCGGACCTTTCACAATTTGTTCTTTACTTGTGCACTTGCTGAATCCAAATTTCTTTTATACGTAAGAAACACCGATAAACACTTATTTTTAGTCGGAAAAAAAGACACTTAAAATGATGTGCAAAATTTCACAAAATTTAAGTTTTTATCAAATTTTTACCTATTTTAAAATTCCTACTCCTCTTAGTTTTTCATTTTGGAGGCAAAATTTATTACAGGTTCTCTGTTAGTATCCTAATAGAACTACGCTTTCCAATTTTAGTTAACACACACCACTGTTTTGGAAAAAAAATATCACAAAAAAAATCATAGACATTAAGGGGAAAAAATAATTTTCAATTTCGGACATTGCTTACGAAATGACTAAAAAAATGCACAAAAGGAATGCATAATCACATTAAAAATACCATTTTGTATTTTTTTTTTTTTTTTGAAATATATAGGTAGCAGTTTAAAGTGCTGTAGCAAAAAAGCCTTAGCATTTTGAAATAGCCCAAAATATACTAATCTCGTCAACGGAGATATTAGCTTCTTAAGTTTAATTATAACGTTAAGAGAATACAAAGTTAAGAGAATACAAAGTTATTGCGGGGCTGGGGGGCCCAGACGGTTAGACATTAGCCTAGCATGCGAAAGGTCGTAGGTTCGGGTCTGGGCATCGCCAAAATAACTGCCGACCTATAAACGGCCCGTGCAGCCAAGAATGTCCGACGACCAAATACCCCGTGTCGAGGGTGTTTTTTTTTACCACAAAAAAAATTTCGCCAAGGTAAATTTGCCTGATTTTATTTTTAACCCTTTCAGTCCCAAAAAATTACTACACTACAGAAACATCTGATATTCACAAAATAAGCTTATTTTAGGTCAAATATGCGAATTCCATAAGAAGAATGGTTATGGTATATGGTTTTTGAAACAATGTCAAAATTCTTTAACTGTGAAAAACAACAAAATAAAATAAATAAATATTACCTAAAAACACTTCGAGTTATACATTTTAAGGTATCTGACCATTTTATTAAAAAAATAGTAGGAGCATTCCAAGGAAAGTGGTCCTGAAGTGCCAAAAAATTAAAGTGCAAATAAAATTCTGAAAAAATTGTCACATGTAGTTAAAGGTTTGTATTTCAAATAAATCATACTGATTTTCGAATCTGAATTCAATTTTAGTGTGAAAAAATGCAATAAACTAGGCCGATTTAGAAATAGATCTTTCAAGTGAAATAATTGCCAGATGTATGATAAACGTTTAAGGACTAAAAAACATGTAAAATGAATTTTTTTACGCATATTTTGTTGCAAATGCATCTTTTCTGAGTATCTTAGGCAGATATTTTGTGCATCGCTTTTCTTAAAAAAAAATTACTCTGTAAAATATGAATTACTTGATGCTTAATGTAACACACGGAACGAAAACCAATAACTTTTTATATAAAAACTGTAAAAAAAGCTTAACAAAGCTTATTTTATTAATTATAAGCTAGTTACACATGGGGAACATATAGAAAAAATTTCAAAACGTTTTTTTAAAAATTAAGCAAGAATTTGGCAATTTATTTCTTGAAACGCACGGAACGATTTTGGCAATAATGAAGGAAACGGGAGTGGGAGCTAGTTGACGTGTAGAAAAAACGAGATTTATCCTGAGAAATTCATTTATTGAAATGCGTGCTTATGGAAACATGCATGTATATATGTAAAAAAAACCATAAAAACAAAGAAATCCTTTACAAAAAAATTAAAACAATTGCAAAACTAAAAACGTTTTCATTTACGCTATGGAAGTTTCAGCCACCTGCTCTGGCAGATGTACACATTTGAGGATGCATTGGATGTTTACATTGGAGATCATTAGTAGTTGAAATATCGAGTGCTTCAGACGTTATTTTGTTTTTCCTAGTGACCATTGTCTTTAGAAAAGTTATGTGTTGCAAAATCATTATTTCAAATTAAGCATTTTATTGATATTAACAGTTATGTTTTAACAAGATTAATTTTAATGAAAGTGAATTGTTTTACTTTAACAACTTTCATTTAAAATTTTAAAAAAGAAAAAAAACAATTGAATGGAAGTATTTCGCAACGACTCCCAGGAAAGACATTGTCGACGGAGTTGGTGGCAATGCCAAATCTCTCGTGCGGAGAGAAGTTATGGGTAAAAGAACAAATCCGACCATCGTCCAGCATTCAAAGAATTTCTCGGATATTGTCAGAAACTTAATTCCGAATACCAAAGTCCTTCATATTTGGCAATCGGACATAACATCCAAAATAACGGATATTAACCCTTGAGTGTGACTTTGTTTCCGGTACCAGGAATACGAAAAATTCACCATGTTAAATGTGACTCTGGCAGTCACACTGAACTGTTCAATACAGTTACATAAAAATTGTGCTTGCTATTGTTGTTTAATTTGCAATATGGTAGGAATCATTTTTCACTACAATAAAACCGACATTAAGTTTGCAGTATACAAATGTTCTACGAGAAAAAGGGTAAATAGTTCTCATTTTCGAGTGCGAGAATCGAATGAAAAAAGGTGTTTCACATTCAATAAACAATTTTATTTGTTATTTCAAGACGTAAATTTATTATTTTTATTAGTTTAGCTTCAGTTAGAGGGTATTTTAATTATTTTTTCCTCCGATTTTGACGTAACAGGGCGCACGAATATCAGGGTCAAAGGAGGAGCCAATCAGAGTAGGCGGAATTTCGGCGCCAGCTGCGTTGTTTACCCAGTTTCCTTCGCGCAGTACATTTCTCTGCTGCTAACTTAAGGTCGGTTTTAGTGTAGTTAAAAATTTAAGAGTCGTATTTAAAATTAGCAATTTAACTTTTATATTTTTATAAAAAATTAAATATCAAAAAATGTGCTTTGCAAAGTTAAATAATAAATAATTGTGTATTTAAATATGTAACCAAATTCCTATATTTATTTATTTGCTAACCAAAGTGTTTATTATTAAAAATATAAGTATTTTAAAAACTGAACTATAAATCAATTCGCACGCTGTAACACACGGAACGTTGAGTGTAACACACGGAACGGCGTTATTTATTTTATTTTAGGCTGACTATTTATAATTCAGATTTCTAACGCCACTTATTTTAAAGCTTATTTACTTAGCTTGCGTTTGATAATTTTTATTTTCATGAGTATTTGCATAATTCGCAGAATTATTCAAATTATAAAAGAAGAAAAGAAAACTACCCTGTTAAATGGAAACACACGGAACGCGAAATGAAAATGTTATATCTGCGTAACTTTTTGGTTTAAAAAGATTCCGATTAGCTTAATAAGATCATTAAACATCTGAGAAAAGTTATAAGTTGTCCTCTTATTTGTTTGATACTGATATCAAAACGAAAATATCACAAATATCCTGAAAATGTGGTCCGAATGTAACACACGGAACGCTGGAATGCTCCCACACGGAACACTGGAATGCTCCAGTAATTATTTTAACAGAAATAGTTTTAATTTTTTTTTGTGTTTTAAATCTGTGGAACTGAAGTGAACTTATCAAAAATGAGAAACGCTTGTTGACTATTTTCTAGATAAAATAAATAGTAGTTCAGACTTCTATTGATATTAATGTTAAATATTGTCTAATGGAACAAAGTGTGAAGAATCGAGTGATGTGTGTTTGGATGTCATAACGGGACATAAACATTTTGAAAAAATTATTGAAAGTGATGATGCCAAATGGCATCACTGGGACTGAAAGGGTTAACGGACTTTTTTTTAAAGCACAACTTTGATTATTAATCTTCAAATTAACTTTAAAAGGAAATTAAAATTTTCTCATACAAAAAATACAGTTCCAATAGTTTTTGTTTAAAAAAATTCGTCCTACAAATGTATTCATTTATAAGAAAAAAATAAGTAGAGCTTAGTTCTAAAAATACTAACTCCGAAAAGTGTGTAGAAGCGTGTCTAAGTGACAGTTACAATTGCATGGCGATATATTCCAACAATGCCGATTTGAAATAAAACTAAAACATTTTCAAAAAAAAAATAATAATATTCTATTGGCAACAATGACTTTTATGAGTACAACAAAAAATGTCAATTCATTTTGTTCAAAAGCAATTTCTTTGTTTCAAACTCCACAAGCAACAATTGAAAATTGAAATTCTATCATTCTTCCCCAAAGTCTTCACCCACTAAGCTGCTAATTTAAATCTTCCGCAAAATTGAAAACAAAAAATTTTAATCTTACAGTCCGTTCATGAAATTCTTAAATAAAACAGTAAATATTCGGCATTCTTATATAAATTATGCAGTAAGTAGTTTCGATTTTAAATAATTTTAGCTAGTCTCCTGTTAGCGCAGTAGATTTTATTAGCAAACTCTTAAGACTACTTAGTATCACAGAAGTATATGAAACATTAATTTTTAAAAAATAAAGAATTTTTCTATGAAAAGAATTATTGAATTGAAATAACAATTAATCTATGCATCAAAATTAAATTTACCTTATTTTGTTCTTATTTGTTCTAAGTCATTTTCTGTAATATATCTTAATTTGTGTTTACAATTCAATTTGTATCAGTTTAGCTGTTCCTTTTTATGATTTTTTTTTACTGAACTACATTTTAAATGAATTTGAACATTAAAATTCTACGTTATGTATTTGAGATTAATAGCATTCAAAAAATGCATTCTGAAATATATGTAAATCGGCCACGTAATCATGTCCGTTTGTACATAATTAACTTTCGGCGTCAGTGTTGAAGTAATACAGACTTGATCGAACTATCAAATTATAATGGAGCTGAATTAAATGAATGTAATAATTGTGGGCTTTTATGGCTTAGCAACGTTATTGAAATAGCAGAATCCCATATAGCTGTCCTTAATAAAAATGTTTTCACTTGTTTTTTTTTTTAATTTTAAAGATATTGTACTTCTAATTGCTTTGTTTTCAAATATTTTAAATTTGCACTCAATTGTTTTGTTTGCCAATTTTTTTAAATGTAAAATAGTGGTTACATTTTAATTTATCATTTCAGGAACAAAGTTAGAATGGTGTTATTTCCTGAAATCAGATGTTGGGAGGGAGGGATGGGCTGACGGTTTGAATGAAATGGAATGATACCGTTAGCCCGGGTCAGAAAGCAAAGGAGGGTCGGTGGCCAGGAGTGAAACATAAGAAAGTGCCACCGGCCCGGGAAGCAGTAAAGACTACAGAAAGCAAATGAGGGTCGGTGGCCAGAAATGAAACATGAGAAAGTGCCAACGGCCCGGGGAATAGAAACGACAACAGAAAGAAGTGGAGGGTCGGTGGCCAGAAATGAAACATGAGAAAGTGCCACCGGCCCGGGAAGCAGTAAAGACTACAGAAAGCAAATGAGGGTCGGTGGCCAGAAATAAAACATGAGAAAGTGCCACCGGCCCGGGGAATAGAAACGACAACAGAACGAAGTGGAGGGTCGGTGGCCAGAAATGAAACATGAGAAAGTGCCACCGGCCCGGGAAGCAGTAAAGACTACAGAAAGCAAATGAGGGTCGGTGGCCAGAAATGAAACATGAGAAAGTGCCACCGGCCCGGGGAATAGAAACGACAACAGAACGAAGTGTGGAGGGTCGGTGGCCAGAAATGAAACATGAGAAAGTGCCACCGGCCCGGGAAGCAGTAAAGACTACAGAAAGCAAATGAGGGTCGGTGGCCAGAAATGAAACATGAGAAAGTGCCACCGGCCCGGGGAATAGAAACGACAACAGAAAGAAGTGGAGGGTCGGTGGCCAGAAATGAAACATGAGAAAGTGCCACCGGCCCGGGAAGCAGTAAAGACTACAGAAAGCAAATGAGGGTCGGTGGCCAGAAATGAAACATGAGAAAGTGCCACCGGCCCGGGGAATAGAAAAGACAACAGATCGAAATGGAGGGTCGGTGGCCAGAAATGAAACATGAGAAAGTGCCACCGGCCCGGGGAATAGAAAAGACAGCAGATCGAAATGGAGGGTCGGTGGCCAGAAATGAAACATGAGAAAGTGCCACCGGCCCGGGAAGCAGTAAAGACTACAGAAAGCAAATGAGGGTCAGTGGCCAGAAATGAAACATGAGAAAGTGCCACCGGCCCGGGAAGCAGTAAAGACTACAGAAAGCAAATGAGGGTCGGTGGCCAGAAATGAAACATGAGAAAGTGCCACCGGCCCGGGGAATAGAAACGACAACAGAAAGAAGTGGAGGGTCGGTGGCCAGAAATGAAACATGAGAAAGTGCCACCGGCCCGGGAAGCAGTAAAGACTACAGAAAGCAAATGAGGGTCGGTGGCCAGAAATGAAACATGAGAAAGTGCCACCGGCCCGGGGAATAGAAAAGACAACAGATCGAAATGGAGGGTCGGTGGCCAGAATTGAAACATGAGAAAGTGCCACCGGCCCGGGGAAAAATAAAAAGGAATTGCGACATCCTGAATTTTGACTACCTACTATGACTTCCACAGCTAGACATCGATATATGACTTTCTTTACTTGGACTCATCTACTATGACGTTTTCTTTTCTTACTCCCTATTGTGACGTTTTCTTCTCTACTACCTATTATGACGTTGATCCTTCACTACCGATTATGACGTTTTTCCTTCTCTACCGATTATGACGTTTGTCCTTCGCTACCGATTATGACGTTTATCCTTCACTACCGATTATGACGTTTATCCATCACTACCGATTATGACATTTACCTTTTTCTACTGGATTGTGACGTGTAACCACTTCTGTGTCAAGTACGACAGGATGATTTAGGTTTGCCATTTGAGATCCTCCTGGCAGACAGTGCATTAGGGCTACTGGCGACAGCACTATAAAAAAAACGCACAGGTATATTTCTACCTCTAGGGTCTGTGTGGAAATGAAATAGAGATTTCTTGAAAATGAATAATAATAGAGATAGCAGTTTAAAGTGAAAAAGCCTTAGCATTTTGAAATAACCCAAAATATACTTATCTCGTCAGGAGATACTAGATTCCTAAGTTTCATTTAACGTTACGAGAATACAAAGTTATTGCGGGGCTGGGAAGCCCAGTCGGATAGACATTAGCCTAGCATACGAAAGGCCCCAGGTTCGGGTCCGGGCATCGCCAAAATAATTGCCTGGAGTAGTGCAAAATATCTGCCTGGAGTGCACGTTAAATATCCTTCGAAGTCCCAACGCGCTTCGTACGATGTCGCCCTAGACGGTTGCGCTTTGTGCCTACTCAGGTGTCGGCTCGTCACCTGACTGTGGTTTAAATTACTACGCCTTGTCGCCAATAGCCATCGTGTTGCTCTAGTGCGACGATAATTCAATTTAAACTAAACAAAGTTATTGCCTGAAATTAATCATAACTATTTCGTATTAATCGTAGTATTAATCTACGAAAGTTTCCGCTAAATGAATCAGGTGATATTGTGTCTGTTTCTTTTAGACAATTCTAATTATAAGAATATAATTTTTCAATTATATTATTTAACACATTTATTTTGAGCATAAAATAAACTTATGCTCAGATTTTAAAAAAATTATAACACGAACAGATAGTTTGTAAGAAATAAACACTTTTAACAACTACTGCAATTCGAGAATTTTTTATCGAGATTTTTTATTTTATTAATTTATTTTGCAGTGGATTTCATTTCACTAGCTGCCATGTGTATACACCACATATTTTTGTGATCTTTGTCAATTTTTTTTAGATTAAATAAATTAATTTGTTCACCTAACCGTAACCATTTTTACAGATATTTCCATGAGATTCCAATGTTTTAAATTTCTTTATTAATTATCTCTTTTCTCAATTTTTGAAGAATCTCGGTTTTTTTAAACACCAAAATGCTTTTACTTTTCCCAACAAGGCAGTTTTAAGTTATGAACTAAATATAATCGATTCTAATTAAACTGTGACAAGTTTTGTTTATCAGATTTATTGTTGGTATAAGAGAAGTTTATATAAGAACACTAAAAATGTGAATAAAGTAATAGCATAATAATTATATTCGAATAAATAGGAAAAAAATTATATAATTTTTTTATAGAATAAAAATAATCTAATACAAGCATTATTCGTTTAAGTAGAACATAGTACACAATTACCAGAAATTTTGAATTCAAATTTATTTTTCCTTAATTGAATGTAAGTTTACATCTGTGCAAAATAATTTTATGTTCAAATAAAGTTACAATAATTTTTTTTATTTATTTTATTTATTTTTATTTTATTTATTAATCTGCTATACAGAAAGACAATTTCCAATTACATAGCAGTAAAGAACATACAAGATAAAAGTACACTAAAATCGAATAAAAAACATGAACAAACATTGAAAAAGCAAGAATTAAAAATGACTAAGATAAAAGCATTAAAATTGAGTAATATACGCACCAACAAATATATATATATATTATATATATATATATATATATATATATATATATATATATATATATATATATATATATATATATATATATATATATATATATACAGCAGATAGGAATTACAAGGTCACTGATAAAATATCTCTTTTTAATTTCGTAAAATTGTCAAAAAATAAATCACTACTTATTGGGAGTTTATTAACAAGTTTAATGAATTGTATATATGGCTGATTTATAAGGTAGTTTTTAGTGCAAAAAGGTTCTTTAAGAACATATTTATTCCTTGTAGTATAGTTAGGAACAAATAAATTAAATTCTTGTAATATGTGAGGACAATCAATTTTGTAGTTTAGGATATTGTAAAAAAATTTAAATATAGATATTGATCTTCGGCATTCTAAAGTAGTAAAACTGGATGGTCTGAAGAACTCATGGGATTTACGTGCTATGAAATATAGAAATTTTTTTTGGATTTTTTCAATTGATATAACATCACACTTGTTCGAAGGATTCCAGATCATGCAATTGTATTCAAGAACCGGACGAACAAGTATATTAAAGAGATTGAAGAGAACATTAATATCGTCAAAATCATATGTAGTTCTTTTAAGGATTCCTAATTTTTTAGAAGCTCTAAGCATAATATCCCGGATGTGTAAACCAAAACTAAAACTAGATTCATATATGACTCCCAGATCTTTTATGCAAGTCTTTCTTGCGATAATTTCATTATTCAATGTATAATTACGAAGATATGGGTCAAGTTTCCTTGTAAACGTAAGAACGATGCATTTATCAGTATTAAGAAAAAGCTTATTTTCAGTACACCATTTATCCAATTTGTCCAGTTCAGTCTGAAGAATCAATTGATCAATAGGGGATGAAATAATCCTAAAAATTTTTAGATCATCAGCAAAAAGCAAACAAAATTGAAAGTTGACAGCTATATCATTGATAAACAAAAGAAATAACAAGGGTCCCAGAGTTGACCCCTGGGGAACTCCAGATGTACTAGTGAAACAATTAGAAAAAACAGAATTAAATTTAACATACATTGATCTATCAGTAAGATAAGAACATAACCAAGAAAGTATTTTATCATCAAAACCCATATGGAATAATTTTTGAAGTAAAATGTTAAAGTTCACAGTATCAAATGCTTTAGCAAAGTCAGTATAAATTACATCAAGTTGTTTATTAAGTTTTAAGGCATTGGTAATACTACTATTAAGAGACAGTAGATTAGTTGCAGTTGACCGTTTTTTAATAAAACCATGTTGAACAGGTGATATCAAATGATAAGTGAAAGCAGATAATTTAATGTGAATAATATTTTCAAAGATTTTAGCAAATGTAGAAATGATAGCGATTGGACGGTAGTTTCTAATATCCGATTTTTTACCTTTTTTAAAAACAGGAATGATTTTAGAAGTTTTCCAAGTATCAGGAAAAACATTAATTCTTAAAGACAGGTTAAATAGAATAAGTAACGGATATATAAAACTATCAATATTGGCTTTTACAATAAAGGCGGGAATCATGTCTAGACCAGCCGAACTTTGAGCTTTAAGTGATTTAATACTATCTTCGATTTCATTGTGAGTAGTGAAGTGCACCTTAATTATATCATGAGAAGTTGTTTGTCCATTCAAAAAATTTAATTGAGAGGTATCACAATTATCATTTGAGTAAACGCTCGAAAAATACTCTCTAAATGACTCGGCTACTTCAAAATCATTAGTGAGTTCTTTATTATCAAAAATCATCTGGCTAGGACCAGCATTTTTATTCTTTTTACGGAAGTAGGACCAGAAGGTTTTAGAATTTTGTCTTATAGACTGTTCAATGTGACGAATATAATTTCTACGCTCAGAGCGAATCTCAGATTTAATAATTTGCCTTGTAGATTTAAAAAGTTCAAAGAAAGTGGAATTCTTGGATCTTTTAAATTGATTAAGATAGTAATTTTTAAGCTTAATATTACCAATGATACTCTTAGTGAACCATGGTGGATACTTAAATTTACGTGGTAAGTATTTAGGAACAGAAATATCAAGAATACTGTATAATATATTATAAAATTCATCAAGGGCCAAATTTATGCAGTGATATTGGTTCAAAAAGTTCCAATTAACTGAGGCCAAAAGTGTGTACAACAAGCCAAAGTTGGCTTTTTTAAAGTTATAAGCCCGTGCAACAGGGCCCGTGGACATCTGGTTGCAATTTGGGACTCTATCTGTTTTGTTCAGAGTAATAAGTAAGGCTGGATGGTAATTATCTTCAATAGATAGGGGAAACAGGGGTTTATCAACAGATACAGTATAATAAGAAAGTTTGACCAACACAAGATCTAGAATTCTATTCATAAAATTAGTCAAAGTGTTCATTTGATGAAGTACGTGTAATTTAAGAAAACATAAAAAATCACGTACCAAAAGAGAGTTATCAGCAGAAGTATAGTCTTAAAGTATAGTCTTATTGTAAAGAAAACGCTTTTCTATTTGAAGCGTCTTTCACAATTTTCAACTAATTACCACATTGATGTCTGTGATAACTTCCGAAATCTGTAGAACGTGTTTCACTGTGAGCGTAGTCTCCTTGCAGTGAAGTTTACCTAAAGTGTCATTATTTAAATTGGATTGGCAGTTTGACATTTAGCTTCGCAATGAATGATGACAATGCCAATTACGCAGAAGTTTTAGAAGTGGAAGACAGTCTAACAAATTGAGATATGATTGAATTTTGTATCCGGTAATTAGCTTTTGTGAATATGTTTGGTTTAAGGGGAGTCAGATAGTTTTATTTCGCCCATGTTAACTTCCCTAACTTTAAGGAACATTTTTCTCTGGAACTATATGAGATATTAATTTGAACTTTTTGTTATATTTTATTCTTTGCACATAACTCTGAATTTCAAAATGGACAAAAAAAATAGGGTTGAGGAGCCCAAACGGTTAGGTATTCGCCTTGCATGCGAAAGGTCCCAGGTTTGGGTCCGGGCATCGCTAAAGTAACTGCCGACCTATAAAAGGCCCGTGCCGCCAGAAATGTCCGATGAATAATACCCCGTGTAAGGGAGTGCACGTTAAATATCCTTCAAAGCCCTAACGCTGCGTACGATGTCGCCCTTAACGGATGCATGGGGTGCTTATTCAGGTGTCGGCTCGTTACTTGACTGTGGTTCTAAAATAACACGTCTCTCGCCAATAGCCCTCGTGTAGCTCTAGTGTTACAATAATTCAAACATTACCTAACCTAGCTTTAGGAACATTTTTGTCGGGAACTATGCGAGATATTTATTTGAACTTTTTTTATATTTTATTCTTTGCATATTGCTCTTTGTCGCCCAATGAATGTTCTGTGCTGCTTAAGAGTCCGATGAATAATACCCCGTGTAAAGGGAGTGCACGTTAAATATGCTACAAAGTTCCGACGTAGCTTACTATGTTGCTCCTTAAAGTTGCGTTGGGTTCCTACCCAAGTGTCGGATCGTAATTTAATTGATTGGGCTCTAAATTAAGACGCCAGTTGCCAATATCTCTTGTGTTGCTGTAATGCGAGGATAATTAAATTGAAATTAACTCATATCAAGGTCTTTTAATATAATGAGAATGTTTCAGGTGATGTAACGCTTTTTGTCTCATTTTCCTCCGATTTCATTGGTTGCTTCGGTTTCACTGACTGCGATTTCATTGGTTTCTTTGGCTTCACTCTAAAAATGACCGATATCGATGAAAATAAACTTTTTCTTTTTATGCTCACTTTCTTTAATAAATGCTTTGAACAACCAACAGCACAGCAAGAAGTTAGCATTTAAAATATTTAATAAGTAAAACATTCGAATAAAAAAACTTATTCCAGGCCAAAAATGAAAACAAACCGTTTGAGCTGTTGCCATCCACGACGTTAAACATCTCCATTCTAGATATTTTAAAGACCACTTTTTCCGCTTAATAAAAATACATACAGCGTGTTTCGAAAAATACCTTCATCAATACATGGGACTGAAGTCACTTAAATACCACTATTAAATTATTTAAGAGAATTTTTACTCGACTGAATTCTCGAAGAAATGGAGTGCATACATTTTTTTTATTCTCAGCGTGGGAGCATCTTAAACTCACAATCGGAGAGCTTAGTGGAAGAGCGTGCTAAGTGATAAAATGGTGAAAGCCAGAAAAGGAGCTTTAAAGTTTTTCGTTCACACTTAGATACATTATAAACAGCACCTACAAAATTAAAAAGAAATTCTTTACTTTTAGTTTAAGAAAAAGGGGTACCGTGTTATCTTTAAAGAGGGAAATACCATGTTCACATTGACACAAAAAACCCTATTTTTTCAAAAATGTCACTTAGCACGTTCTTCCACTAAGCTCTTCAGTCCTGTTTTTGTTGCCTAGCCGCAGGACGCCATTCAACGCGTTTAAGAAGTGGAGTTCCCTGGGGGTTTCAGAGTGGCTTTTTACATTATAAGTTAAACGCATTATGTAAAGCGTAAAAAGGCCGAAAATCGCTAGATTTTTTTTATCGATTGTAAAAACCGATTGAAGGTTTAAGATATAAATTTCTTATGATTTAGTTATCAGAAATATTTGTGCGTTTTAAGCGTCATTAATACATTTTGAACAAAAAAAGAAGATAAATAATGACCAAGTCGAGTCACTCAAAAATATATTTGTTAAATTTTTTTTTAATATAGCATGTTATTTATCATTTAATCAAATTAACGTTGCTTGAGATTTAATAGTTACTAAAATTTACGCTAGACATTTAAATGAAAAAGATTTTAAAAATATTATTTTTAGGGCATTGCTTTCCCCTTATATTTATAACGATGAGCTCATAATAAAAAATAGTTTAATTAGATATAGTTTATTGAAAATTAAAGCAATCTAGGATTAGTTTTCTTGTGACACTGTAGCCTTTTGATTATTTTAATAAAAAATGAAAAAAAATATTTTCCTTTCTCCTATTAGCCACTTTAATTTGAGTAGGGCCATTTTCCCGAATTCCGCATAAATAATAAAATATATCTGCATTTTTATTGTTTACGTGGTTTAATATAAATTAGAATTTATAGGTTACGAAGACTTTTAGCTATCGTATAAATTTAGATACATTATTAAAAGTGTAGAAATAGACAGTATTTTTTTCAGATTGAAGAGCTTATAGTGGAAGAACGGGGGTAAGGGACAAAAAGGTGAAAACGCGAATATGAGCTTTGAAGTTTAACGTCTGCATTTAGATAGGTTAAAATGCAGCACTTACAAAAAGTTAAAAATGTGCTTTACTTAACAAGATTTCCACTTTTCATAACTTTTTCTCTAAAGAAGGGAAAAACATGTTCATGAGCACAAAAATCTCAATTTTTCTAAAAATGTCACTTAGTTCAATGTATTCTTCCCCTAAGCTCTGCAATTGTTTGGAATAAGGATTTCGAAATTATGCAACCATCATCCAAACAATTATTATTTGTTGTTTTGAGAGAAACGTCAGACACTTTCTCGGTAACGAGGGTTCCTGCCTCAGGCCTACAACATCTAAACTCGCCCACGCCACAGTCGCCGCAGGGTTGCCGGAAAGATAGAAGTGCTTGGCGAGGAAGCGCAACAATGTTTTCGCGAGCATATGTTCAGATAGGAATTCGGTTACTAGTTCGTTCAATTACCTATTATGAGAGGTCAGATTCATTGTAATCTGAGCTCCAAAATTGGTAGTGGGATTGGTTGCCTTGATAGTGCCGCAATAAAAATGGCTTTCCGTTGTGGGGAATATGCCGAGTCTGCAAAGGCTTAGCCGCCAATAAAGCATCCCTGTTGGGGAAGGGGACTGGGGAGTCCAGTCGATTAGGCACTCACCTAGCATGCGAAAGGTCCCAGGTTCGGGTCCCGGCATCGCTAAAATAACTGCCGACCTATAAACGGTCTGTGCAGCCAAAAATGTCAGACAAATAATACCCCGTGTAAGGGAGTGCACGTTAAAGATCCTTCAAAGTCCTAACGCTGCGTACGATGTCGCGCTTAACGGTGTCGTTGGGTGCCTATTCAGGTGTCGGCTCGTCACTTGACTATGGTTCTAAAAACGACAGCCGTCGAGTAGCTACGACGATAGTGCGACGATAATTCAAAATGTAACCTAACCTGTTGGGGAAAAAAAATACTTAGTATGAAATATAAGGTATTGAAAATATTGCGAAGAGTCGAAAATCTGAAATGAGAATTTGCTGCTTTCTACTCGTTTGAGATGGTGCGAATTGCATAAAAGTTGTTTTTGAACATTCGTCCGTCTGTCTATCAGTCTTTCTACCTCGACTGGCTGAAACCATTCTACAGTTCGAACTAAAAAAGCTATATGGACTTCAAATTATACGGGTTCCCAATACCTGTTGCATGCCATAATGAGGTTTTGGAAAATGAGAATTGCGTAATGGAAGAATTTAAAAATATCATTTACAAAATTACTTGAAAAAATTAAATTTTCGTAAGATTTTTTTCTTCTTTTAGATAATTGCTATAAATGAAATTTTAACTAACATCTATAAATGAACTTTGAAAAAATAGTTTTTGTCATTTTAAAAACACTTTTTTTTGCCACTATATAGGAGCTGGGTAGCCCAGTTGGTTACACTCTTAAAACAAACACTCCCAATTTACCTCAGTCTGAGTGGATTTCACTCCTCCAGACTAGAAAATGCACTTCTCCTTTTGGAGTGGATCCTTTGTGTGTTAAACCTCCGACAGGATCACTCCAAACGAGTGATTTTAACTCAGTCTGAGAAAATATGCATGCTTTTAGGGTGTCGAAAATGCACTTTTCCAACTGGAGTGGATTTCACTCTTTTGTTTTAAGAGTGTAAGGCGTTCGTCTTGCATGCACTGAGAAAAAAATAATGTAAACATACAGAAAATTTTTTAGTAATGTTACAGAAATAACCAATTTTACAAAAAAAAGTGTTTGTAATTCTGAACAGAAATCTTCATTTCTGAAGTTACAAAATAATTTCTAGTATTTTAGCCTCGATCTTGATTTGGATAGCCCTCGTGTAACTCTAGTGCGAGGATAATTCAAACCTAACCTAATCTAATCGATCGTGATTCAATTAGCCAATCGCCATTTCAATTTTATACTTTAGTTGGTTGTTTCAAATGAATTTAACTTCTAATTTCCCAGCGATCTATGTGCCGAAATAGCACAGTTGGGAAAGCGTCAGGCTGATCATCTAAAGGTTCCTGGTTCGATCCCGGGTTTCGGCCGTCTGCTATTCCTCGGTATTATAGTGGTCAGTACCCCCGCCTGTCATGCGAGAGACCAGGGTTCGATCCCACGTAGTAGGAAAGTAGACATTTTGTTTTTCTTTGCAATTGCACGGAAAATGTGGTATCCATAAAATTTTTTTGCATAGTTACTGAAACATTACTTGCGTGGGATACATAAAATAGTCCTGTAAATCTGCATGATATATACATGTAATGCTAACAAAAATATATTATGTGTTTTTACAGCACTATTTTTAGTAATTATTTACTAGAAATTTTCTAGGAAAAGTTTTTTACAAAAAATGTTTTGTAATGGTTACAGATTTTTTTTCACAGTGTGCGGTAGGTAGGTTCGGGTCTGGGCATCACCAAAATAACTGCCGACCTATAAAGGCCCGTGTAGCCACGATATTTCAGTTTCATTCCTTTTTTCGAAAAGATGCTTATATGCCTTCTAAACATACCTGACATTTCGGCTGAAATTCGTTGAATTCTTTTTGGACTAGCATTAAAATTTATTTGCGGTTGAGGTATTTTCAATTACTTTTAGTTTTCCACAATTCTAAACACTATTTAAAAATGTATTTTTAGTCTCAACTCTCTATGCACTATACGATTGTCTAAAATTACTAGCAATACAGATAAAGATTTTCATTATTTTTTTTAAATCTTTTTGTCTAAACTTAAATGATATATAACAATTTAATTAAGTTTCGCGATTATTGTATATGTGTGTTTATAAACAATATCAATTTATTTTTTTGAGTTTTAGTTAGTTAAACAATATAGGTGATTTTTTTTTTTCATTTTTTGTTGCTTAATTTTTAGGGTTATCTTTAATAATTACTTATTGCAGTGAATTACCTGTTATGCATCAAATTTGGATGCTAGTTTTTATGTGTCATAGTTAAAAAGTTTAAGCTATTTTAAAAATTAGATAAAAAAAAACTTTACAATATATTAAAAAGTTACTAATATTTATTTATGTGTTAATTAACATAACAAACCAAGGAACTTTTAGCCAAAAATCTATAATTTAAAAAAAGTTGATGTGTGGTACCGTGTCAAAAAAAAAAATCGAGACTTTTGTTAAAGCGCAATGTAGTTGCTTATAATTTGGAAGCACTAGCTCACTCTAATAATTCTCAATATGTAAAATATACGACAACAAGTAGGTTTGTAACAGAAACCGTCACTTACTCTGTTTCCACGTGACATTGAATCACCAATCGGGGTTCAAGAATTTATTTTCGAATTTATTTTTAATTCGAGAGAATCGCTTTTCATTCACCATTTCCATCGATTAAATCGCAATGGCCATACATACCGGGGAAATGGAATTACCATATTTAATACTGAAGTTTCCGTACATTTCGCGGCGGTATTTTTATGTTGTACACGTTAATTAAAATTATACATGTGATATATCGTACAAATCTTTATAAATTTTTAATATTAATCATACAAATCTTTGTAATAGTGTAATATTTAGTTGTTTCTGAATAACTCTCAGTTAATGTTCTGTTAATTTACTTCATATATACACTGGTATTTACTGTATTTAAAATGGCATTTTCCGTATTTTTTACGGTTTTGTGTACACTTTAATTAAAATGCATCCATTTTTTCGGAAAAAAAATCCATTATCCCGTGTTTGATTTTTCAAATGGGGTCAGATTCAGATTATTTGCTTGTACTGTAAACAAATTTATGGCACTTGCAAAGTTATAGGCTACAACTATTTTCATTGACTTTAAAGACTAAGAAAACTTACTATGCAAAATGATGACATTCATAGATATCAACATTTTGATCAATAATCTTTTTTTTTGTTGTCGCTTACATTTTTGACATAAGACATAGCACAAATGTTATCCAACTAAGCAAATTTATTTTCTTCTTTGACATTATTTCTATAAATCTCTGCAATTTAAATTATGGTTGCAAATTTGGACGCCTAGTGCTACGATAATTCAAATTAACTACAATTCAATTTTTTCAAAAATATTTTTTAATAACACAAAACACTGATTATGCAATGATTTTTACTTTTTTCAGATTTGATCTGCAAAAAAACTAAACCTGCGCTAAAAATACTTGACATTTCGACTGATTCTATCTTTTTTTAAAACTGTATTTAAATTTATTCACGGTCGGGTTACTTTTAATTAAATTTCTGTTTTCGTCCAATTCAGCGTGTTTTGTTTGACTTTGCTTCTTCGAAATGATGTTGAAACGTTTGTTGTTTGAATTGTAACTGAGATTTAATAATTTTATAAAAAGGTTTTTTTTATCAAATAGTTGTAAAATAATATTAAATTTAATAACATTGTTTTCATAAGGATAATTCCGTTCTATATGTTTTAAATTTTGAAATATATTTATAATTACAATTTTGCCTTTATCTCTTACCACTAAACGAATTCCACGATTTCCGAACTATTATATTTACTTTGCATCAAAACATTTATTGTGATGTAAATATGACATAAATATCCTTCATTTTTTGCACGTGGCAGGCAATTTAAGTAATTCTATAAGAGATATAAGTTAGTTTCAAATTCATAATAAAAAAATACAATATTATTAACAGTTGTTTTCCTTGCATAACTTTTGTAATTTAAACTTTTAAGAGTTGCAACGACAAAAGTTAAAATAAAAATAGCATTTGAAAAACACAACTACTCATTTTCTAGCAAAATTAACATTTATATAATTTTGGATATCAGCCAAACAACGCTAAAGCGCCAAACCCAGCAAACCTTTCCGACACCAACCATCGCCAGGTGTTTTGTTGTCACACATAGTTCGGTGAGATCTGAATGATTCTTCCGCGCATGCGCACGCAAGCATCCCTTATTCCGGAGAACATACGGTCTTTGCCGACAGACAGCGGGTCCCTCATGGGAAATTTAAAGAGCATTTTTTAAAAATCACGTGACTCAGTATTTAATTTTCTAAATTCTCCATTTCGAACGTTGGAAGGATATAAACTGCAAGAGGTAAAGCATTCTATTGTTAATTTCTCTGTAAAATAAGCCGGGAAAGTGTTGTTGTGGCGCAACAGCTGTTTAAATGATAATCGCGAGTTGATAGCAGACGATATTTTTTTTTCTTTCAATTTCTTGTATTTATTTTTTATTCGGTTTTATTTTTTGTGTGTGGCAACTGCTGGAATAGTGTTGTTTGGTTGTCAGCGGTGAATGTCACCACTTGTTGTTGTGATCGGAAATTGGTGAGTTTAGTTTTTTTTCCGGGGAAGTTTGGTATGTGTTTTTTTTAGTTTATCGTAAACAGATTGTCAAGTTTTAAGATGTCTTGTTTAAGAAAAGCCATTGAAATAGTATTGAATAAATTATAAAAAAGTTGAAAAAATTTATATTAATCCAAATAAATCATTTTAAATTAAATAAATTATATTAAATGAATAAATTATTTTAAATTGAATCAGTATTATTGTTTTAACTTGATTTATTTATTCAAAAATGACATTGTTATGATTTATAAAACATCAATTTTATACTTCCTTATACTAATTTAAGGGGGGATCATAGTTAACAAAAACCAGAAAATCGAATTTTTGAAACCAGTATTTTCTGATAGATGGAAGACCAATCTATCGAATAAGACCAATTTTGTATCGATCGGATAATTATTTCTTATAAAAAATTTAAATTATAAAAATAAACAAATGTGCCACGCCTCCTTTGAATTACTAATTGTATGCTTGTATTATTTTTGCATTACATTATAAATATGAATTTTTTTGTGTTGATATTTGAAAACTATTCACTGGCTCAATGTAAAAAAAAAATCCTGACGATTTACATGAAATTCTGTTAACAAGAAATGTTTCGGTGGTTATTTCGAGTTCGTGTTAACGGGATCGACTGTATTTGTTTATCGCGTTTTTCTCAAAACTATAATTTTCAACACTTAGGTACACTTTTCTCAAAATCTATTGAATATTTTTTAATAATTTCTTTTGTGTGTTATAAAACCATTTTAGATCTATTTAAGTCACCTAATTTAGTCTTGCAAATTAAAAAAAATATTTATTATTTTACACTTTTCTGCGTTGAAAATCATAATTTTTATGAATGTAGAATATAATGTTTTTAAAATAAAATTTAAAAAATATTTTAAGCAAAAAAAATAGGTGACTTAATTAGATCTAAAATGGTTTTATAACACACAAAAGAAATTATTAAGAAATATTTAATAGATTTGGAGAAAAGTGTACCGAAAAATTACTTGTATTCTTGAAAATTCGTAGTTGTATGTTTCAAAAGATGCCTTTTTTCAAAAATAATAATTTTTAAAAATAAGATTCTTTGGTGTAAATATAATAATAAAAGTACAATTTATAATTTGGTAAAAAAATTTTTATTGTACCATAATTTTTAAATGATTTAGAGCCTTTTGAAATCAGTACTAAGAATTGGTCATTTTTGCTGTCGCTAACTATGATCCCCCCTTAACTTATAAAGTTTTGTCGAATTTAAAAATGACCGATATATGGCCTCTGTTAAAACTAGTCTTTATTTCTCAAACGCATGTGTGAAAACATTAACACAATTACAAAATTATATACTTTAAAGAATTTTAAAAAATAATAATTAAAAATTATTATTGAATATTTTTAATTATTATCGATTAAATTATTAAATTAATACTATTTTTTTTAATTCAATAGTAAAAATTTAGTAATTGTCAACAATAATAATTTTGTAAAAATGTTTATTTACGTGTAATGTTTTCGGAAGTATCGTAAAGGCAACTCCATGAGTTAATAGAAAAATTATGAGAATCACTATGCCTTGTACCTCTGCACTTCATCTACCTACTTTTATTTACTTATAATAATTATTATGATTAGTGTTTCTTTTTAAAAATCTATAATATTTTAACTTAATAAATAAAATATAATTTATGAAACGGAAAATTTTATTTAGAAAATGTATAAATAAGAAATTTATTAATGGACATTCGTTTATTAAAAAAATAAATCCCTAGAAGTATTCTTAGTACGATACCATATGATCATCTTTCGACTTAAAACTATATCGCATTGTTAGTATATTAAAAACTATTGGTGTGTAACACTACACGATATTCAGTTACTTCTCAATAAGCAACGCGCACTTTTATAGAGGTAAATATATATCTTATAACGTAATTTCAATAACTTTAAAACTTAAAAAGTTCTATGGCAAATATACCTTGATCAAGAGCAATTTTATCGAAAACCTTATTAAGAAGTATGACAGGTACTGGAAACTCGTGTACCAAATTTTAAGTCTGTAGCGCTTTCGGCTATACTTTAATCTCTTAAGACCCGAGCAAAATCAGACACGTATATTCCTAAAGTAAACACTTTTCATGCAAATATATGCTAAAAAGTATGTTTTGCAAAGAAATGTTTTAAAGAAATTATGTTTATAGTTACTTAGGGGACACGCCTTAAGCTCTAAAAATACACATTTTTTTGTGTTATAAATGCAACAAAAAAGATATATCACTTATTTGTAGTTACTAAATTAATTTAACATTTTAATGCAAAATGCTTACTAAAAGAATCTTTGAGAAGTTTGAAAAAAAAAATTAAATATTTTTTTAAGAACTCTATTACCGTATTGACCCTCGTTCAACTTTTTTAAAAATAGAAATTAATGACTGATACCTGTAATCAAGGGCCGAAAACTGATCTTTGGATCTCCTTCTATCGAACCGTGTCAATTTCGGAACTAATTAACGTGTCAATTGCTTGAGGGGAATTTTTAAAAGATGTCATCAAAAGGGGTCGCCAGGGCGCAAGAGGTTTAATCCAAAAAGTTCTAAAAATATCGCACCATATGTGCACGTGCAGACAAGTAGGAGTATCGATAAAAAAGTTAATTCGAAAAATCATTGAAGTTTATCATTATGAAAATAAAAGAAACTTCTAACTTTATCCTAAAGCTTTGATGATTAATTTAAGATTTATTTTAATATCTCCATCACTTCAGAGTACGTGAAGATTATAAAAATATCTATGTTTCAATTTAAAAAAAAGCTATTCGTTGTGTTGTGTACCATACCTTCTTTGATGTTCTCTTATGTAATTCGAAAACATGGCTCAAACTCATTTTTAAGAATATCTCCTAAAACATCTTCTAGAGATATTGAATTCGTATCACAAAAGACGGATTCTGTTTATTTCTTACAAAAAGGAAAATTGAGTTCACTTGTTGCGTAATGGATGAATTTAAAAATAATTATTTTACCAAAAAATACTTGTTAAAAAGTTTTTTTATATCTTTTATAAGAGGCTTGATGCATAGACTTTTGTAACATTTGTTAAAACTTTATTTTACTTTTTTCTTGATACTAACTTCCTTATTATGATCGAGAATGTTCTAGTTTTCAAAAATACTAATAATTTTTGCTCGAATTAACAAGTTAGTTAAAACTGGCTAATTTATTCTTATACAAGAATAGTTTATTTTTACTTTATCAAGTTCTTGTAGAACGAATTACTTAACAATTATTATTCGACTAGCAGTATGGTCCCGCCTTACTGGGAACCCGTTAACTTCGCATTGCTTCCTTTTAGAGGCATACTTTTCTGTGAAAATACACTCAATATCTAAACTAAATTCAATTCGTGTTGGTGCATGCGGACTTAAAACGCAAACAATTATAGAGGATGAAGCAGCCTTAGGGCGAGCGCATATCTCAACCAAGCTCAATCAATCAAACTAATAGAGGATGGCGTCAAGCCCCCGTTTCGGCCCGGTCCATGTATTTTCAAGCCCTGTTATGGTCGCGCAAACCCACGTGGATGACGTATTTTTGAAACTAATTATATTAATTAAAAAATCACAATCAAATATGAAAAAACTACGCCTCAGGTGCACACGTAGGTATTAAAAGGAATCTATATTAAAAATTTCGAATTTTTTAGACCAGTCTAAGTAGGTCTTTTGTGATCCACAGACATACACACAGACAGACACACAGACTCTTTCTTTTATTATTATAGATTAATGCGTATACTTAAAATAATATTAAAGTTGACATCACAAATTACAAAAATTCCTTTGTAATAGTAAAACATAATATGGTTTCCTCAATTAAATGACTTAACACAAATATTTTCAATATTCCCTCTATATTTTATTAAACTAAAGACGCTAAAATAAGTTTATTTTCTACTTCGTTAATAGGTTTCTTTGATTAAAACTAATTAATTTAAATCCTTTGTCGACAAGCGTATTAGGAGTTTAATACGTCTTCAATTTGTTTTTGTTTCAAAGAAAAATCAATCCTGTCTTAAGGCTTTTCTTAATTCTTCTAATTAAGACGTAATTAACTTCTGTAATTAAATTTTGTTTATGAAATGTTGGTTTTTATATAACCATGTTTACGTTCAAAAATAAATTTAGGTTAATACTGATATCATTTCGTAATAATTAAATTAAAAATTTGAATAATTTTTTTTTATATAATATTAATTTAAGTTCAACGAAATAGCGGCAATAATTCTTTTTTTTTTTGTACAAAAACTGATTACAGAGTTTTGTTCCAGTTTTTGTAATTCATGTTTATATTCAAAATTAAATTTTAGTTGATGCTTTTTATATTTGCTAATTAAAATGTGTTTATTAAATTTCAGTTAAAGAAATTGATAACACTGGACAACAAAATTTGAAAAATTTTCTGCGAATCAGATGAAAGTACCCAATTCTGAATGATTTCAACGTGCTAAACTCGAATATCACCTTAAAAAATAAGAGTTAGCTCTTGTTTTTGAGTTACGGTCGTTTTCTTCATTGCATATAATACGGCGAAATGCATGGGCGCACCAAACATAAAATTTATTTAAGTTCATTTTGTTTACAGAAACCCTCCTAATTTTTGCTTATACATGTTTTATTTAACATTATCAACATGGGGTTGGTAAGAGATGATAATTTACAAGAATTTTTACACACATTCGCAGCTTAATACCCCACTACGCAACATAATTGTTCTCACTTTAAAAGGTGCAGAAAAATAAGAGCAATAAATTCCTCACATTTCTTCATGGTTGTTTTTAGAAGTTGTAGCATATTTAGCAGACGCATGGCCATTATCCTCGTTAAAACTATAAACAATTTTGGAGACTTTTTAGTAAATGGTGTCGTGTTGGACCGGACTCAGAGTTGAAGGAATGTTAGGCTATTTAACATTTATCTTTTTCTAAATAACACCTCATTTAACTGATGAGATGATTTTGAAATAAGTCATTAATCTGATTTGTTGGTTCCCTTCTATTCAGAAAATGCCTTTCCGTTGTTTTTTTTCTATTAAATTTTATATAGCATACGGTACTATCTGTTGTCCCACATGAAGTCAAAGTGACAAATTTGCTACACAAGTTTCACCACATAAGTGAGGAGTCCAGAAATTATTCCTGGTCTGCCATCTTGATACCAAAATACAATTGATAAGCTTTCTTTACTTTTGCAGTGATGACCTTTTTGTGTTCAAAAAATTGCACTTTGCCGCAAATATAACAGAAGTTATTAGCTCTATTAAGGCATTTACAAGGCATTACAGTTATAGATTTATTACTAATACTAATTTTTGATATTCTACAGCTACTAAAACAACCAAGTATGAAATACAAGGAATTTATTGCTTTTTATTCAGCACCTCTTGAGATGAGAACAATTACGCTAAGAAGGGTTATTTAGCTGCTAATATGGTTGCAAAACCTTGAAAGTTATCATTTCCTCCCACACCCAGGTTGATAATATAAAATAAAATCTGTATAAGCCTCAAATTCGGAGGATTTCTGTAAACAAAATTGACTTTAATAAATTGTGGGTTTGGTGCGCTCCTGCATTTCGCTGTATCCTATGCAATGAAAAAACGGCCGTAACTCAAAAACAAGAGCTAACTTTCATTTTTTAAGGTGATATTCGTGTTTAGCACGTCAAAATCATCCAGAATTGGGTACTTTCATCTCATTCGCATTTTCACTGTTGATCAGTGTAATTAAGTTCTAAAAATTTTTTCGCGGTTTTACGAAACTGGTTTTTGGTTAATGAAGCGAACTTTCAATAAATTAATTAATATTTTTTTTTTAAATTTTAATTTATTATTTGTTTGATAGTAAATGTTTTATGTGAAGTACTACGTGAAATTACTTCTAAAAAGCTTTTCATCGGTATTTATTTCATAAGTGGGGTGTAATAAAAAAAAATTGAGAGTTTTATTTTTAAATTTTGACTTATATATCTTTAACGTCGTTTAAAATATGTTTAGTCACGTTTAGTTCCGTTGGCCTATTCATTGTTTTTGGTCACAATTTCTGTCAAATTACTGCTTAACAATTATAAACAAACACTCCGAATTTAACTCAGTCTGAGTGGATTTCAGACTGGAAAATGCACTTCTTCTTTTGGAGTGGATTCTTTGTGTGTTAAACCTCCGACAGGATCACTCCAAACGAGTGATATTAACTCAGTCTGAGTAAATATGCATGCCTTTAGGGTGTCGAAAATGCACTTCTCCAACTGGAGTGGATTTCACTCTTTTGTTTTAAAAGTGTAGCCTTATTTTTAGGCAATAGAAATAATCTTATATCAACCAAACAATTTTTAGAAACGAAACATCGACTTTTATAGCAATAAACAACTTGTTTATCGTCAGATGTCTACTCTGTTTTGAAAATTAAAATATCATTAAAATTAATAATTAAAACCAGGTTATATTCTTACATCGACCTTACTCCTCCTTCCTTCTGGTTTTCCTTTAACCCTTTCAGTCCCAGTGATGCCATTTGGCATCATCACTTTCAATATTTTTTTCAAAATGTTTATGTCCCGCTATGACATCCAAACACACATCATTCGATTCTTCACACTTTGTTCTATCACACAAAATTTTACTTTTATCTCAATAGAAGTCAGAACTACTATTTTTTTTATTTAGAAAATAGTCAACAAGCGTTTCTCCTGATTTTTGATGAGTTCACTTCAGTTCCACATATTTAAAACACAATTTAAACTATTTCGGTTAAAATAATTACTAAAATTTTTTTTAATAATATGGTCAGATACATTAAAATATATAACTCGAAGTGTTTTTGGGTAATATATAAATATTTATTTTGTTGTTTTCCAAAGTTAGAGAATTTTGGCACTGTTTCAAAAACCAAATAAAAATTTTAAATTAATTTTTTTCTTATGGAATTCGTATATTTGACCTAAAATAAACTTATTTTGTGAATATCAGATGTTTCTGTTGTGTAGTAAATTTTTGGGACTGAAAGGGTTATAAATGTTCTTTGTGCCCCTGTCCTCACTCATTCGCTCGAGATGTCCGAGCCATTGAAGCCTATGGATTTTATTATATCCACTTCTTTGTATAACCGTCTCAACTCCAAATTACTTCGGATTTTCCACACCTCTCTTTCTCTGACCGGTCCAAATATGTTTCTTAGAACTTTTGTTTCAAATGTAATAAGCATATTTTCCTCCTTCTGAGTAGTAGTCCATGTCTCTGCTGCATATGTAACAACAGGTCGAATTAGTGTTTTGTAGAGTTTTATGACTTATGACTTTCTTGGTGGGGGGCAAGATCGCCAAGCACTGCGACTATAAGTCTATTGTACTAAGCCCCAGAAATGACACAAGCACAAGAGACACACAAAGAAAGAGACGACACAAACACATAGACAAATAACAACATTTATTGACAGTCACAAACATCCATGCCTGACCGGGATTCGAACCCGACCTCAGCAGCTCCAAAGGCTAGAATCCTAACGAGTGTGCCACCGAGGCGGCTTATAGAGTTTTAGTTTAAGAGTTCTTGACAGTAGAGATGATTGAAATAAGAAATCGTAAAATACACTTGTAAAAATTGTTCAGTCAAAATGTACCAGTAATGTTCAGGAATTATTTTTCTATCTTCAATTTCAATTCTAAAGTATTGAGTAGGTTATTTTTTATATGGTATAGAGGGACAAACAAATGCCTGCAATGTCAACATGTCCAGGTATCCACTGAAGCGTACAGGTACTCAATGCCTACACTGTAAGAAAAAACCTGTTGTTTTTACAGTTAAAAACTGTCAACTTTGAAGCCAGTTAATAACTGTTTATTTTACAGTTTGAAACTGTATTTTTTTACAGTTTAAAACTGTAATTTTTTTACAGTTTAAAACTGCTAATTTAGCAGGGAAAAACTGTTAAATTAACAGTTTTTCTGTTAAATTAACAGTTTCTGTTAAATTAACAGTTTCTGTTAAATTATCAGTTTCTGTTAAATTATCAGTTTTAACTGTTAATTTAACAGTTTTTCCCTGCTAAAATGAAATATCATGCACTAGCTTTAGTGACCAAGTGATTACCTTATCGCAGGCGGCACAGTATTGAGTTCGCACGCAGGACGTATAGATATGGCCCGGTTTTGATCCAGGAACCTCTCGTGTACGAGTCCAATACTGATCCGCCTGCGACGAAGTTATTACTGGTCGTGAGGGCTAGTATTGGGTATTTGTGCGTAACGATGATCTCAATCACGTGACTCTTTGCATGTCTAATTTAACAGTTTTTCCCTGTTAAAATTACAGTTTTCCTGTAAAAAAATGGCAGTTTTAAACTGTAAAAAAATTACAGTTTTAAACTGTAAAATAAACACTTATTAACTGCCGTCAAAGTTGACAGTTTTTAACTGTAAAAACAACAGGTTTTTTTACAGTGTAAAACATGCCATTTTACTATTAGCAGTCTACCCTCATCAGATAGCTTCGGTTTTTTCCACCAAAGATCTTTTACGGCTTTGTCTCCCCAAAATGGAGCAATGAAGCCGCATCCAAATCCCCTCGGGCACTATATTCGGAAGACAATTTCTGTATTACGAGTTTTCGCGTCTTTGCGAAACGTAAATATTCGTTACGGTGTGAAGGTTGAAATCGAATTTTGACGGCGGCGAGTCTATCTTGAATTTTGACCTTTAAAGTATGGCCGTTTGCGTTTTGTGTTTTTAGAAATCTTATGCTTTCTGGTTTGAATTTTACTTTTATTAAATTTTTTTTAGCTCATTTAACCCCGTCAGCATAAATTCTAACAGCTTTTATTGAAACATTTTTGTATATAATATTTTGCTTTATTGTATAACCTTTTTTGTGTGATTATAATGGTTTCTCAAGTAAAATATTACAGACGTGGAAGTAATGGTCTCATTTTTCTTCTTAAATAATCGTCTTGTTCCTGGTGACGCGGGTTCTTACAGCTTTCATTCCTGAATTTCCTACTATAGGCGCTTTGATTGGACATCTATTCCCACGTGACTTTGATGCAAATTTCAGTTTATTAATTAAAAAAAAAACATGCAAACTCAAAGCAAAAGTTTCAAAAAAGAATATAACTGTCTAAATAAAGCAACTAAACAATATATTTTTGAAACAAATATACATCACAAATTCTTAATTAAAATCCTAAAAATCTATTTGCGATAGAACCCCAAAATAAATTCTTCCAAGCTCCATTAAAAATACAGATAAACAATTATAATTCAACATCAGTAATTCAACAATTACAATTCACATTAAAAATTCACCAACATTTAAAAAAAATCATAAGCCTTATTTTTTAATTAAAACGCGTTCGGGGAAAGTGTAATGTTTATAAATGAAAGTCCTTCGAAAGGTCATGCAATTTAGCCGGCTTTTGCCGGTAAACAATCGGACTCGGCCGACGGGGGATTTAAAATCTCATTTGCAAGTGTTTGGTATTCGGAGGGTTGTTTTTAAGGGACACGTGGGTGACCTGGTGACATTACATAGGACACTATATATTGGTACTAGACACTATTGGTTTGAGTTGCTTAATGTAATGTCCATAAAGGAGTTTTGCTAGTTTCACAGAACAGTTCGACATTAATAAAGTTTCTTAATTCATTGAGTTTTGAATTAAATTTTTGAATTGCATTCCTTTTTTTTATTCAAAAGATTTAAAAGTGGTGACGAAATATATTTTTGATACACCTGTCATTTTACTTGTTTTCAATATTTTTTTTCAAAATCAGATGCCTTAACTCCTCGGCGCAACAGCCCATTAGTGGGCCAAGGCCTGCCGTGCTCATTTCAGCTCTCGTTACCTAGGGCCCTGGTGTGCTAGGCCTATATCCCGGTAATGTGGTCAGCCTCACGTGGAACCCCCAAGTGTTTATATCATAAGCATGCTTGGTACCCATTTTATTGACCCACATAAGGGATGAAAGGATGGGTCAACTTCGCCAATCCGGGATTCGATCCACAGATCTGTGCCGTGGCAATGCTAGCAATGCTAAACATTACCACTAAGTTATTGGGACTATTAGCTACCTAAATTGCATTAAAAAATGAAGCTAAAATATTTTTGGCGGGCAAGATCTGTCCTTTACCCCTGTATATGGTATCTACAAAAATGTTAAGGAATATTTTTTTTATCTTGAAATGCAAGTTTTTGTGATTATTGAGCTTTAACATAAACCATTTTTGTATATTTTGCATTTTGCCACTGCAAAACTGGCATGGTCTTCCCTGACATATAGGGCTGGGAGCCCAGTCGGTTAGGCATTCGCCTATCATGGGCAAGGTCCCAAGTTCATGTCCGTGCATCGCCAAATTAACTACCGACCTATAAACGGCCCGTGCAGCTAAAAATGTCCGCCGAATAATACCCCGTTTAGAGGAAGTGCACGTTAAATATCTTTCAAAGTCCTAACGTTGCGTACGATGTCGCTCTTAACGGTTACGTTGGGTGCCTACTCAAGTGTGGCTCCAAAATACGACGCCCGTCGCAAATAGCCTTCGTGTTGCTTTAGTGCGACGAACTCAACTAAAACTAAACTAAACTAAACCTCCCTGACATAACGCTTCTTACAATATATAATGCCACTCTTAGAATTCACTGTGTGATCTTTTTATTTACAAATGTAAATACAAACACAGACATATAGAGGACCAATGACAGCCACGGAGCCTAACAAGATTTATCCTGTTTACAATCCCTTCCACTGTTTGTCACTGTCTGTCTAGCTTCTGTTCAAAAATGTTTACATTGTCAGTTCATATAACATCCTCTCTGATAAACAATTCCATTTTGTTACGACGCTCCAACGTAAAACTAATGTTCTCTCAAAGGATTTTCTTAATTTAATAATGATCTGTAGTCTATTGGTAACATAAATTTTAACTTGCTATTCTTTTAAATTAGAAAGAAGTAAAAAAATGGTATTGATCTGCTGATGATGTACTGTGCGACAAAATAGGTTCTTTACGTCGCACCTTAAAAATTGCTATTTTTTTTAAAGGTATGACTTCTGATACCCAACTTTTATACTTTTTGTGTGACTGTCTGTGCGTCCGGACGACATCTGTCCATCTGTATACTATCTGTCAGCGAGCTTCCAATAAAATGTAGTTTCTACACATTAAAAAAAAAGCTGTTGTCATATCAACAAGAGCATGGAAAACTTTATTTGATGATATGGAAATAAATTGTGGAAATTTTGCATTTTTATGGTTCCGGATCTGTAGAAGACTGCTTTACCTACCTCGACCGTTCTATCTGTTTATTATTAACTTTATTTATTTAAAAATAGTATTTGAAGTAAAACTTTTGAAGTAACCCGGCCCGTCACTTGACTGTGGTTTGAAATTATGCCACCGCCGTCAATAGCCATCGTGTATCTCTAGTGAGGCGATAATTAACCCTTTAACCTCACAAGGTAGGAGAATTTCTCATCCCCGAAATACGAGTTTTTCTATTCAGGAAAAAAGCGAAATGGAATCGTCCTGTATCAAAAAATACCCAAGTGATTATTTCGGCCGTTAGTCATCCTATGGAATCGGACCTTTTTGACTTTGTGAATAAATAACATTCTAAGTTAATTGCATGAAACAAAATTTTCATAAGGGGAGGTCTTCATATTAAAAATGTTAACAACTTTGAAATTTCCAAAGTAACACCCATATTTGATTATTTAGAAATGTTAAGCATCCTCGAAAACTCCTAAATCTTAGTTTTTGTTACATTTGGATGAATATTTAACGAGTTATTCCATCGAATCACTTGATGTCCTATGAGGGACCATCTCAAGGTTGTTGGTTTAATGATGTTTATCTTCCTTTCCAAAGCCGTATTTGTTTATCAAGTTCATATATAATCTTATACACAGTCCCCTGAAGCGCAATTAAAAAGTATTTTGTGATTTACTCAGCAAATTATGAATAAAAGAAATTAAAAATAGGGATTTCACTTAAACTTCCTGTCTTAAATATATTTCTGTAAAAATATTAAGGGGTTTCCATTCATAATTTTTTTAAAAATTAAAATAATAATTATTTTAAAATATAAAAATTGTTTTAAATACCCCAATATTGAATGCATTTTGTTTGGGTTGTTATAATTTCTTTTCAGTAAAAAATTCGTTTCATTATCTTAATTATTTATGGATTGGGATAGTTTTTTATGTGCAACTCATTTAACATTATGGGACCTAAACTTTGCACGTCTCTATCTCCCCTAATAATGCTTAAAAACTAACAAAATTTGGCATTTCGTATTAACATGGGTCATAGATTTGAAATATGGACTCAAAAAGGGGTGTTGCCATTGGAAATTTTAAAGTTAGTAACATTTTTAATATGAAGACGACCCCTTATGCAAATTTTGTGTCATGCAATTAACTCAGAATGTTATTTTTATACAAAGTCAAAAAGGTCCAATTGTATAGGATGACTAACGACCGAAATGATCACTAGCGGATACTTTTTTTTCCACAGCACGCTCAATTTTTAACATACCCAACACCCCTATTTGTGAAACGAAACGGCCGAAAACGGCCTTCCCGATGTTTGCTGGTAGAGCCGTCCTGGGCCGGTTTCGAGGTTAAAGGGTTAAATCAATCAACATGTCGCTACAGTTTAAGTTTAGTTTGAATTATCGTCGCACAAAGCTACACGACGGGCGTCCTATTCTAAAACCACAGTCAAGTGACAAGCCGACACCTGAGTTTTTTAATTGAAAAACATTAATATGGATAATTCAAATAAATTAATTTTATTTGAAAAATCCAATTATGGATAGTATTACATAATTTTATTAATTCGTGAAGTTTGTAAAGGATGTTAAAAGATTTGACGCATCGTTTGCACTCTTTGTTTATAACGCGTAGTTGTAACGTAATGTAACGAACAAGAATGTAATGTATACAATTTTTCTTTGATGCTTTGAAACTTAATTACCCAACGCACCCCCTTAATAACCCAACGCAACAGTTAAGACGACATGGTACGCAGATTTGGGACTTCGGAGCATATTTAACGTGCACTCCCCTACACGGAGTATTCGTCGGGCATTTTTTGACTGCTTGAGCCGTTTATAGGTTGGCAGTATTTTGGTCCGGACCCGAACCTGGGACCTTTCCTATGCAAGGCGACCGCCTAAAAGACTGGGCTCCCCAGCCCCCCAACCTGTTGCAAATAGAGTAGTACTAGCTCAAGTATTTTTCTTTACATGGTATTTGTGTTACATTTTAAGCCCACAAATACATTAACGCAAAATACAACGCGCAAATAAATTCAAATAAATCAAAATTTTCCAAAACTAACCTTGTAACCTTAGGGGGTCAAAAATCAATATTTAGAATCGAGAAGTTATTCATCTAAAAATATATCAAAAGCTCCCTAAATAAATATTTGACTTCTCTTTATACAGCTAAAGTTTTTTAATCTATCGGCGGTTCCGTACACATTTATTTAGTCTCCCCCTCCCCCCTGCCCTATTTCTTACTTTTCCAACTCAAGGATTGTATTTCAAGCATAGATATCATAGCTAAAGTATCAGATAGGCAGATCACGTGACCTCCAACGCTAACATGGACACTAAAATTGGAAAGGTATGGGGCCAGTAGTGCCACCACTTTAAGGAGAAAAGTGCTACGAAAAATTAAAATTTAATTCTAAAATTTCAAACAAAAAAGAAACAGCCCATAAAAACACTAGATGCATTTTAGAATATTTTTAGTGACTTTAAAAAAACGTGAAACGTTCTAGCACTTTTCTCCTTAAAGTGGTGGCAACAATGCCCCCCCCCCCCCATGCCCTTCCAATTTTAGTCTCCATGCGGGTCCCGTCGTTAGCATTGGAGGTCACGTGATCTTCCGATCTAATACTTTAACTATGATATCTATGATTTCAAGTAAGTTGTAAACAGAATTTCATTTCTAAGAAATCAAATCTGGAAAATGTTTGTTACTGTGATAAAAATAGAATTTGAGAAACATAAATTAGGAAATTTTTTATTGATTTTTAAAAAAATCTTTTCCATCTGTGGATGCAATCTCAAATGTCTTTTTTTAATTTCGAAGATTCTTTGATCTTTATGTGTTACCATTTTCTTAAGATTTTTTTAATCTACAAATAATAATCTTATAATTGAAATAATATAATTTCCATTAATTGTATCTTTGCAAGTTTCATAAGAATTCAAAATTAAATTTTATTTGAAAAATCCAATTATGGATAGTATTACATAATTTTATTAATTCGTGAAGTTTGTAAAGGATGTTAAAAGATTTGACGCATCGTTTGCACTCTTTGTTTATAACGCGTAGTTGTAACGTAATGTAACGAACAAGAATGTAATGTATACAATTTTTCTTTGATGCTTTGAAACTTAATTTGTTGCATTTTTAGCTGCCACATTACGTTTGTAACGTAAAAAGTGGAAGGTTTTATAAACATTCAGCTCGTCCGTCCGTCCGACTGTCTATCTGTCAACCACTTTCATAGAACCAATCGCAAGTCTCACAAACAAGTAGGATACGTCATTTTGAAGCAAAAAATCAGTTTAGGCTTCATTCCAAATTTCATTCAAAAATTTAAATTAGAAGTTGATTTAAAATTTTAATTACTAAAAATTAAATCTTCATTGAAATAACATGCAAATTTCTTTTTTCTAAAAATATTTTCAATGTTGCCATTTCGTCACACGTACGAGAAACTTTATTTAAAATAAAATAAAACTTAAAAAATATTTATTTTTATGAGAAAATTCAATTTAGATCGTTGTAATAGCACAATAAAGTTATTTTGGTGGTTCATTATATATGTATGAAGAAAAATGCAAAAAAAATATCTAAATTTGCATAAAAAAATATGCAAAAATTCGCTTTTATTTTTAAAGTAAAAAATTTTACTAATTTTTTTCCCGAAAATTTAACTTGTTTCTACAAAAAGATATTTATTTAAAAAAAAATACATACTGTGAAAAAGACGTTATTGTCTGCGTTAAAGCTACGAAAAGAGGCTAGAAATAGGCAGCCGGAAACCATAACATTACATTATTCCGAGATTATTTCTTATATTTTTGACTTAAATTGTGAAAGATTAATTTCTCACACTTATTATGTTATCTTGTATTTTTTTGTCCGTGTGTTAATCCAAAAGAAATTTTTTGAGTAACAGAGAAATGGGCAATTCAAAAGTTCTTTCAGAACTTCTTATTATTACTTAAGTAAACAAATGTTTACACCTGTTCACTCTTTTACTGACGTCACAAGAAGCAGATGGTATTTTATTTTTCATTTTATACTTTTTTGATATTTTAATTTTTTTTTTTTGCTTTATCTAAATGTAGTGCTGATAAGTATCCGAACCAATATTATTACTTCCTAATAGCTTACGGAAGTTTCTAATTTGAGAATGTAGTGATCTTTTCTGTTATCTTCAATATTTATCTAAAGTCAAACATCTTTGACGTAAACTCTATCAATATGAAATTTAGCCGTAGAGTGCATACTGTTGCTATTTCTCAACAAACGTTTTAATCAAAATTTATAGCTAAAATATTGCTCATGTTGGGCAATTTAAGCAATTTGCCATCTATTTTGATTATATTAACGTTTTAAATGGAAAAGGTAACTATTAAAAGGTTTTTAACGCATTTAACGTTTTCAACGCAAACGGCTTTATGTAGCATACAAAATTATACAATATTTCTAAATTCAATGCATCGTCCTCAATTTTAAGTCTACGGCGATTCAAATATTTAAAAAATTGAGATTATTATTAACTAATATAATTTTGTTGCAGGAAAAACATATTTTTTAAAAAATATTTTCGCTATAATGTTTGATCATCAATTTTTTTTGGTTAAAATGTTAGAAATAAAAACTTGTACTAGAGGGTTGATATGAATTGAAAGCATATTTTGGGAATTTTATCTTTGAACTAAAATGAAAAAATCTTTCTTGGAATAAACTACAAATGTTTTGCATTTTCCTTCTTTAGTTTCTTCCCACATAGCCATTCATTATCCAGTAGACATCTATAAGACGTTATTCGGAAAATCCATGATATCCATTAGAATTTGAGTTTACCATCCATAGACGTCTTATAGATATCCGTAGTTTCCGCCGAGTGATATCCTTTAGGAATCTATTTGACAGCGATATTCTAGACATTACGGACGTGTTTTAGACTTTCTGGATAAATTCGTGCTATGGTGAACGTCCATTAGAGGTCAACAAACTCCATGAGTAGTCTTATGTACTTTGTGGATATCTATTAGACCAACCCTAACAACAAAACATTTCTCGACGAGGTCTACAATATCTAAAAAATATACCAATTCTAGACATGTTGGATACATTTTGAATTTATGGATGTGATAGAATGCACCTAGAACAAATAGTTAAAAAATGCAAAGATAGGTGGCGCCACTAATGAATTTTTAAAATGGGTTTAAAAAATATTTTATTGTTTAAAAATTATTTCTGAACTAGGTTTATGTGTTACATTCTCCTACTGAGCAGTTGACTTATTTTACGAATTTTTTTTCACTTTCAATGCCGGGAGTCGCTTCAATCGGGATTCGAACCGCGGACCTTCATGTCTGTAGATTAGTGCGCTATCCGTTAAGCTACAGGGACTTGTTTGATAAGCGCACATTTAGGTTCTTAAGGAGAAGTCAAATACTTAGCAACTAGGGAGGATTTTTTTAAATACTATAAAGTCCCATAAAATACTTAGAGATTTCTTTGAACCAATTTATTTTAAATTGCTAGATTTTTTTTTTTAAGACTTGAAACTCATGCTTATAATTTTTCAAAAAATAAAAGTTTCATTTAAAGGAACCACATATTGACATTTGTTATAAGTTCAAGTGTGTTTCTTTGCATTTTCAATATTTTATCGTATTGTTTTTTTTTAATTAAATTTTTCACATATTTCATTATTTAAACTCATTATTCGTATTTAAAAATTATATATTCTTCCCTATAAAATTCAAAGATTCATAAAATCGCAAATAGCGATGAAGAGTTATTTTAAAATTTACTTTTTTACGTAGTTGGTTCCTCTTACATTGCTTTTTTTTTCTTGAATTTTCTAATTTGTTTTTGGATTATTTAATATACATACTTTTAGAATCTCCCTTTTTATAAAAATTAGATACCTAAGAAAAAATTTTAATGAAAATGTAAAAAAACACTATTGATTTGTTCTTTTTTTTCATAAAAGATAATCGTTTGTTTTCCTTTTGCCCTTTTGATTTTAGTACTTTTAGAATTTTTCAGTTTATAAAATTCAATTACCAAAGAAAAATTAAAGTTTAAAATGTAAAAAAAAACAACATTAATGTATTCATATTTCTTTTCATTAAAAGATTACCGGTTTATATATTTTCCTTTTACCCATGAGAGCCTTTTACCCAAATGAGATTTAAAGTTATATAATTTTTTTAGCCGGGATATTTAAAATCCCTCATTTCAAATCAAAGAGCTTTTAATGGGGAATAAATGACAAAAAAAAACCCATGTTGATATATTTTATAGTTAGTGAGAAAAGTGTTCCTAAATGCTTGAAAACCAATTATATTTCAGGGAAACGCAAAAGAAATGTAATGTTTAGGTAAAATCTGATGCTCAGAGTTTCCCTAAAATGCTTATAAAAAGAAAACCTCTCAACAGAAATCAATAATCTTTATCTGAAATTAAAGCCAACGACATGTAGATTTTTTTTAAAATTAACAAGAGATCGACATTTTTTTCTCAAACAGCCATCCGACTCCCCTAAAGAAAAGTCAAATATTACAAGAGGAGTTTATTTTTTTTAACACAATGTCCCATGAAATTTCCAAGAGATATTACAAAAAAAAACCCAATTTATTTTTAATTGCTACATTTAAAAAAATAATTAAAAATTTAAATCTAATTTCTAAAATATTGACAAAATGTAACCAATGCTTGACAAAATGTAACTATGTGTAGTTCAAACCACTCGGAGTTATCATTTTTCAATAAATAAAAGTTTCATTAAAAAGAGCCATATTGACATTCGTTATAACTTTAAATATATAGGCTTTTATATATATTTTTGGAATTTTCTAGTTTGTTTTCTTTTTATTATTTATTTAATATAATTTTAAAATTTTCCAGATTATAAAAAAATAGTTACCTAAAAGATCATTTAATTGAAAAACCTTGGAACTACTAACATAAAAAATATTTACATATTCAAACTTTTTATTAACTTCTTATCGATTTTAACTTTATTTATTGGTTACTTTTTATCTGTTTAATTTCACAAAGTTTTAAGCTCAAAAATTTGAATGTTTATATACTAAACATATAAACATTCAAAAATTTCGAATGTTTATATATGTAGTGTATAAATATTCGAAAGTTTGTATGTAAATGTAGCATTACGTTTATTATTTACATAACAAACTTAATGCTACATTTCACACAAAAAAGTTTTTCCTGAAAATATTTAGACGATTAAGCATTAAATATTATAATCAATTGAAAACTATTTTCATATAATTTTTTTTATTTCGTTTACATAATACAAGGTGGCGCTACGCAATATTGATAGTTTGGCGACTGTTAAAAAGCGATGTACGTCAAAAAATGGTATTCTCGTTCTTACCCCCCCCCACCCCACCCCCCTCCTTAATTGCCCGAGCTGTCTGGAGTTGTTTCTGGAGTGCGGGCCGCCGCTTAAGTCTTTCCCCCCTTACCTCGAGGCGAGGGGCAGACATATGACTCGTCAGTTCTTATCATCGCCCTGTGTTTCCGCTCCTAAACCATGGAGGAATGTCCAAAGCTAACAATTTTCAGTAGCACATTACAACCCATAGGATGATATATGTATCTAAGGGGTAAAAAAGTATTTGGGAACACAGCTCATGTTTAATTATTTGCTTTTTCTCGTGTCATAAACTCACAAAAAGACAAATACATATGAATTGTTGATTTAGCGAAAAAAAGTAATTGTTCTACAAAAATTATACTTTGTTTAGATTTTTAGATTAAAAAAATAACATTAATATAAAATCTTTATTTTTTTTTATTTCTTCCTTTTGGTTATATGTTTGGCTTTAGTTAGATGTTAATAAACCTGCCGAATTCATTGTGATTTGAATCAACGGACTGAAAAATGAGTGGGCGGTTCTAAAAAACGAATTTTCAATTTCAGAAAGGCCCTCAATTTGTTCGTTCATATGAACACATTATTCTTGCAAATTTCAGCCAATTTAATTAATAATAACGTGTGACGCACGTGGTTTAAAGTAAGCGTAAAAATAATGTTTTTTTTTAAATTCCATTATAAATCAATGTCTACGCCAAATACGGAAAAATAGTCAATACAAATATTATAGACACTTTCGCATACGATATAAAGATTATTCACAAAGCCATTTGGGTAGCAAAATAACATTTTCAGAAATTAAATGATATCCGTAAAATCAGGGTCGTGTTGCAGGCATACAATGTGGTAGGAAGCGACGAAGAGTGAGGTAAAAATGTTTTTCTTTATATGATATCCTCCAAATTCCAATATTATCCGAAGCACTATTTAATTTTTAGGGTCTTTTTCAGACACTTATGTATAGTAAATTTATAGAAAATAAGTCATTCAAATTCTTTTTTTTAATTTATCATCAAAAACTCAAAAATTTAAGTTAGTGCGTTTTTAATATAAATATGAGTGATTTTCCTCAAATTTATTACAGTCACTTATTCTTTTATGGGTTACGTTTCAGACTTCATGTAAAATAAACTAGGTCAAAATAAATGCCTTATATACAAATTATATATTTTTGAATTTATGAAAAAAAGCTCAACAAATAGTTAGCTCATTGCTAATAGTTTGCAATAGCAGTCGAGTAAAGAGTGATGAGAATTTCCAAACATAAACCACATGCGAGCGCTTACTTTCTTATGCTTAACTTCATATAAATTTAATTCAACTCGTTTTTTAGGTGGTGCCCCCTCCCTCCCCTCTGAAAAAAAACCCCTATTTTTTCGGGGTTGGTTCAAAACTGTTTGTTAATAGTGATTGGTTTAATTAAAATTTCATGAATCGGATCAGTGTTGTACTCACTAAATTATTTGCTTTGATACTTTTTTTTGCCAAAAATTATGAGAACTTGTCATATCTATTTATATTTAACTCTGGACAACAAAATTTCTAAAACTTCCTGCGACTGAGATGAAAGTCCCCAATTCGGAATGATTTCGACGTGCTAAACACGAATATCACCGATGTAATTTAGCTCTTGTTTTTCAGTTACGGTCGGGTTTTTTTTTCCATTGTCATGGAATACGGTGAAATGCATGGGCGCATCAAACGAGAAATTAACTAAAGTCAATTTTGTTTTCAGAGAAACCCTACGTATATTCGCTAACACAGATTTTATTTTCTATTATCAACATAGGGGTGAGAAGAGATGATAACTTTAATGACTTTTACACCCACATTCGCAGTGTAATACCCCATTACGCAACAAAATTGTTCTAGCTTCAAGAGGTGCAGGAAAAAGAGCAACGAATTCGTCGCATTCCGTTTATGGTTGGTTTTTTGAAGCTGTAAGCATATTTAGCAGACGCATGGCTATTATCTTCGTTAAAACTATATAAAAAAATGAATATATTAGATATTTTTTAGCAAATAATCTTTTATCATGTTGGACTGGACGCAGAAAATAGAAGGAATGTCAGGCTATTTAACTTTTATCTTTTTCCAAAAAGCGCCTCATTTAATTGATGAGATGATGCAGAAATAAGTCATTAATCTGATTTGTTGGTTCCCTCCTAATCATAAAATGATATTCCCCTTAGTTACATAAAAGGGCATTAGTTTTTCTTCCCAGCATACGGCATTATATTTTTTTTCCCAGATGAAGTCAAAAAAGTGAACAATTTGCTACACAAGACTAACTACATACATGAGAAGCCAAGCCAATGGACATGTTTCACGCCTTGCATGACAACAGTTCCAGTGCTATTATTTTCAGTTTTAGTTATTCTGGTATTCGATTTGTTTTTGTAAGATTTTTATCTAATTATTTAAATTTTATATAGAAATATATTAGATAGGGGTAAGTGGTGTACCTTGGACATATGTGTACCTTAAACCTATGCTGATTCTAGCTCGATTTCCTTAGATATTGAAACAACACCATATGCAGTTGAAGTATTTGCTACCAGGGGTCTCAGTGAAGTTCTGTCTGTTTGTTTAAAAGGTCAATTTATTTAAGAGGTTTCGAAAAACTAAATTCACAGTTCAAAAGTAAATTTTTGTCAGATTCTTTAGTGTATTTTTATACTCAAACATGTAGTGTTTATTCAGAAACGATGGTTATGCAATATTAAGCAAAGTTTTAGTTATAAAACTGTGTGCTTGAAATTAAGTTAGGTCTAACCTTAAGGTATCCGACTACGTTTGACACTTATTTTTTTAATTAAATTTTAATACTTATTTGTTATGTATTTTTTTGTTCACCAACACAACTAGTAATAATAACAAGTCGCAATTTTTATTTTAAATAAATATATTCTGTGTAATTTAAGATTTTGTAAGCAAATTGTGAAGTTTTTTGCCTTTACTATAGACTTTATAACTAAAAAAATTTTAAGATTTTTTAAAAAATAATAATGAATTAATAAATCTTAGTTTGATACCTAATAGACTACAGTCTTAGATATTTATTGTACCAATAAAAAGTTATGAGTTGTCGAAGCTAAGTTAAAGATTTTTATGTACTTTTTTTCTACCATTTATGATAGTAAGTGTTATAATTTTTATAATATTGCTTGAAATTACTAGTCTGTAGTCTATTCCCTAGATAATAGTGTAACAAATATGCACACAAAATTTGAAAACATTCAGTTAAGTACTTTTTGAGAAATATGGTTTGTCAAGAAGAAAATGCTCAAAATTTTCATTTTGCAGAAAATCAATTTAAAGTTTGAGGTTACATTCAAATAGCAGGAAAACCTTCTTTTTGGTACATAAGACATTATTCATCTTCAAGTTTCATATCGCTAATTTTTCTTGTAGATCGCAATTTTCTACTTGTGGTCTTTTCTAAGGGATTTGAATGCCGTTTTCGTATGATGGAGTATTAATGGAGTACCAATGGAGTTATAAAATATTTGCCGCACAAACAAAATAAAGAGAGTTTTAGAATCTTAAAAAGTAGTGCTTTATTTTAAGATTATAAAAAAATTGTGTTTTTTGTCGAAAAATACGATTTTAACGTAGTTGGATACCTTAACATGGTGATTAACTATTTTGTTTTTAATATCCAAGTGGTGTACCTCGAACCTAATACAGGTAGTGTACCTTGGACTGGTCCAAGGTACACTACTATAGAACTTATGTACTTCAGATTGTTGAAAACCCTTTTAAATTTCAAGTAAATTTTTTCCTTTGAGAAATTAAGTGTTTTAAGCTATTAATATGCAACCCTGATTTGTAAAATTATGTAGAATGGAAATTTGTAAAAAAAATTTATATGGTGCGACAAATAATTTTTCTGTAGTTAATTATTTAGATCTGTGGTAGGCCCATAAAATTTTAACCATGTTGACATAATATAGAAAATAATTATTGCATAAACATCTAAAACGATGTTTTTTTTATAATAAATATCTAAGCAGAATTTCCTTTTTACATTTAGGCCTAGTTGTATAAACACAGGAGAAAATATTTGAGTTGTTTTTTTAAATTTATGACAGAAATATAGCCAAATGTTTTTCTATGGCATGAAATGACAGTTTAACTTGTATGCTGCATTTTAACGGATACACCTGAGAAAGATCGCATTACAACTGAAAAGCCAAAAGGGCACTAAAAAAACTAAGGCAATAAAACCCCTTACTAAGCCAATTGACCTAACATAACCAATCACTACAATCTTGGCTAGAAATAAGAATAGGTTGTAAAATGTATTTTTGAATTTTATGCGGCTAATAAATATTGGTTTTCGGACTGTAATTTGAGTATCTCTACCTGTTAATAATTGGTCCAAGGTACACTATCAGTTGGACCAAGGTACACCGCCGGTGCTGTACCTTGGTCCTAATTACAATTTTCCGTGTTTAATTTTTTAATAGTTGAAATAATTTAAATAACATGTTAAAAATAAATATATGTTGTATATAACAATTAAAGTATTAAGTAAAAATATTTTTATTCACTTTTGCAAGTAATAAAGAAATTAAAAATTGAAAAGTCAAAATAAGTCCAAGGGAACCCACCTTCCCCTACTATGGTTAACTATTTTATTTCCAATGTGCATGAATATTGTGTAGAAGCGGTTCAAGCAACAGTTACTGTTACAAAAACCTACTTATTTAAATCAAAAAAGCCCTTGAATTTAATGTTTTATGCAATATTTTATTTACAGTTGAGATTCTTTATAAGCATCCAATTATAGAGTATTAATAGTGCAATAACAATTTATAGTGTGTAATTTATACTTTAATTCTTTCACTTCATCATAAAAACTTATTTGAAAGATATTTTTCGAACAGAAAAAAACAAGAATTTGTCCAATCACTAAATAAGTTTAATGGATGCAAATTTCGCTGCTACCATTGCAAAACACATTTTCTAAAAATGCGAACATTGCAAAAATGCTACCAGCAACCTTGACAAGTACGAAACCGTCCATTGTTTGAAAACCTGTTTGTGGGATACCGATAAATCCCTAGTCCCCCCTTAGTCATGAAATCTCCCCAACAAAGAATTTCCTCATTAAATACAACTGCAGACAAGCAAATTTGCCGCGATAGTAAAGAAAATACTAGAGATGTGTAACTCTTCACGACTATTATCGTTTAATAAATCAATACTAACATTTCTAGGTGATTATATGACTAAATAAGGTAATTTCAATAACTTAAAATGTTCAATAAATTCTAACCCTTGCGCATGTGGAATTTTCTTGAAAACTTTATTATGACTGACGTCCGGTACCGGAAGTTACTATAAACCCGCGTACAAAATTTGAAGCTCGTAACTCATTTAGCCTGAACTATATGTATAGTGGTTTCAGACAAATCGACTTACAAACGTACCATTGTTTATAAACCCCTTTTGTTATAATAAGCACTTTCAAAACGTATAGAAAACACAAAATCCCCATTTCGGGTATTTGATTCCCTTATTTTCATTACCTTATGTTTTATATTTGGTATGGAGGAATAAGAAACATCCTTATTAAAAACTCAGCCTACAACCTCAACTACATATAACTATGACGAATGTACGTGCAATTAGACCAAACAAATTGTTTTTTTTTTTTATATTTAATCAGCTTTTTTTCTCTGTAGCTTTTTTTCCCTCTGCTTTTTTTCCGATTACCTATAATTTGCATCCCAGCAATTTTACATAATTATTGTTTTGATAGCAAATAAATTTACAATTGTAAAAAAATATAATTAAATTTGCTGAAGAAAATCAATGACAATAATAGCCTATTATGGATTTAAAAGTACAGATTACAACCAACTGTTGGCTGTTCTTTCTCAGGTGTAAAATAATACTTGTCCACAAGACGTTTTGAAGCTACAGTTACTCAGGGTAACTCGAGACCCCCTTCGTTGACTGTTACAAAGAATCATTCACCCACATTAATTTTCTCAAATTTATGCAATCTAAAATTCGACAAAAATGTATTTTAATGCAAGAAAAGTCTTCAAAATATTCCAAGAAAACAGAGCCAAAAACGGTGCTCACAATCACTTTACAAAATGAATAACTTGAGACAGATTGCATTGCAAACGATTGACTAAACGGACAACCCACAATGTCAGAAAAGACCTAAAAACGGCAGAATTTCTTGCATAGTTTTATTTCTCAATTAAAACGTTTCAAAATTCGGCATTATACACTTCTGAGTCGATCTAGACCATGACATATGACTTTCTTGGTGGGGGGCAAGTTCGCCGAACACTGCGACCTTAGGTCTAGTGTATTCAACCCCAGAAATGACACAATCACAAGAGACACACAGAGAAAGAGACGACACAAACACTTAGACAATTAACAACATTTATTGACGGACACAAACATCCATGCCATGACCGGGACTCGAACCCAAGCCCACCAGCTCCATGAGCTAACACGTTAACCGTTGCGCCAGCGGGACGGCATCTAGACCATAATTTGGTCAGTACAATAATCTAATTTTGAGTTAAAACTGAGTTTATCCGAGTTTTTAAACTGAGTTATGCGGTTAGGAAAATATACCGCATAAAATAATTATCGGGCAATATGACATTTGTGTTTTTACACTTCAAAACGATTAAAAAAAACATTTAATGGTTACCTAATTGGTAATTTAATTAGTTAATTCAATTAGTTTTTTTTTTACAAGGAACACTTCCTATACAACTTTAAAGGTTAGGGGAGAGGCTACAATTTTAAGTATGGTATAATAGAGTTAGATACCCGGTTGTGAACAAAAAGTCTTCCAAAAAACATCCAACATTATAAACAGAGGAAGCTAATGCATTTTGAAACAGTAAAAAATCACTTGTTGACTTGCACTTTTTTTCAACAAAAAACTTAATTCAAAAGTAATAAATTATTTAGGGTTGTTAAAGAACTACCGTTCTAAGCCAGACTAATGACTAATAATAGAAAAAAAAAATAAGATATCTTTAATAAATAAGCAGCGCATTTATATTTTTGATAGTTTAAACTTTTTATTTTTGAACTTCCTATTTTTATTTATTGAAAAGTATTGATTACAGCTAATTTGAAAAACACTAAATGCCTTTGGATCAAGTCACATTTGTCCATCTCACTGCTAAATTTTTTATTGCAGAAAATGAATTTAATATATGAAAACTTATTGAAATTTTGGGATTTATTGTTTACATCCAGAAGCAAAAATTCAAATACCATAAATAACTGTAATTGTTACATGGAGTTATTCTTTATTAAAAATAGTTGATTTAATTCGGATGCCGGAGATTTCACCCGGAGACATTTCATCCGATTAGGCTTCGCTTCGGAAAACTCACCCGCGGATAACTCGACTGATAGCGATTTTGGATAGTGCTGCTGGATTTGGCGCCTTTTCGCCCAGTCCAGCGATTTTTCTCATCTCAAGTTAATTGAGGTCTTTTTCTCGTTTGTCTTTTTTCTTGAGAATTCATTCGAATGATTTTGTCACAGGGACCATCCTCAAATGACGCTACGCTTGAGACAAGGGAGGGTGGAGGGTTCATATAGTTGTAATTGTTTGTGGGTATCTTTCGGAGTGTATGTCGGATGGGGGGAGAGGGTAGTAGAAGTGTAGCGTAGGAAGGGGGGGGGGGGCGTTCCGAACGATGTTAGAAAGTAGAATTAGAATAGTATCGAATTAGTCAGGGCTGTAATGGGGGGTATACGGAGGGGTTTGGTAAACCATTGGGCAGCGACTGTTGTCCAATTAAAAAGCAGTAAGAGGGTGAGAAAAGGTGTGTTGTCTGGGATATTTTTCCGGAAAAATAAATAATTTGCTTTTTTTCCACGTTTCTATGTAAGTAACTTTTCACACATTTTCCTTCTAATTAGTTTAGAGCAAGATTTAAAATATAAGTTTATTTTATGTGCATCTTAAACCAAGTTTTATGTCTATATCTTTAATTACAGTTTATGCATATTTGTAAATTTTATTACCAAGTATATACTATATTACCAAGTATATAATAAGAGAATACCTTCTCATTTTTTTTATTTAGGCACAGTATACCCTGTGCAAATTTTAGGAATACAGCACTGGAATTAGTACCGAGATAATTGATTATGATACTAGTCCTTATATAATTTTCCTTCTTATTAAGCAGGTTGTATGAGATATCATATCAGAATAAAGAATTCGATGAAAAAATTTCAAAATTTTTGTCCGGTATACCAGTCATCAACTTTGATTGCTATTCACACGCGTTTAAAATAAAATTGTAACTTAAACTTTTACTTTTAAATTATTCTTTAGAATCAAGTTTCTAGAAAGTTTTTTCATCTCCTGAAATTAGAATCGGTTTTATAAGCTTTTATATATAGCTATTTCAAGTTTTCTATGCCTTGGAAAAATACCGGTACCGAGCGGTTAAATGCATTAATGAATTTTCTGTATGAAATTCATTAATTTGTCAAATTTTATTATTTGTAGCTTCAGATAATCTTGTAATGTATGTAAAAACTCAAAAATTCAATAGTTTTATAAAGAATTTTATAATTTAATTTTTTTTGCAGAAAAACTTTAAAAACTCTTTAAAAAAATTCTTCCAGGTGTCCAATTTTTTATTTCTGAGATCTTTATGACCGTAGTAGGTCATATAGTAAAGGAAATCAATTGTAGACCAGGATTTCAAAATTCTGACTGAAAGGGTTAAGTAAAAATTAAAGACGTCTAAAAAAGATGATAACAGTTTGTTTAAAAACAGTTAACCCAGTGATAAATTACACAGATATTGACATGAAATGACACATTGTGATTTCTTGAATAAAATGCAATCAATAAAGACCTTTAAACTTCACAAGACAAAAACTCCTATATTTTAACACAAATTCAAAACTTTTTTCACAAATACAAACAATAAGGCTTACAAACTTAACATCACATCATCATTATTTATATACATCAGCGAAGACTTTCTACTTTTACTACTTTAAACAGAATGAATAAACTAGCTCCATTTTTTTTAAATGCAATTTTAAAGAACTTTCCGAAATTCAAATTAATTTATAAAGAAAATAAAACACTAAAACAAACTATACGTTCGTCCTTGAGTCGTGTAATAGTAAGAACATCGTGTTATTTTATTTAAATACCATTAAATCAGATAGTTAACGGATACTTTTAATCGTTAATGCATGATATATATAATAAACATCGTTTTTTATAACTTTAACTTCAGATTTTTTATAAAATTTAAATATATGTAAGATTTTTTGGAATTTGTATCATATTAAAAAGAGTTTTTAATGTGGTGGAATAAGTAATGCTAGTAAAATATAACGACATTAATTGCTAGTCATTATTTCTTACGATATTCCAAAAACTTTTATTTCAAAATTATCGTCTGAATTCAAATGAAATTTTGAATACTTTTTTAAACATATTGCTTGTATTTAAAAAGTTTATTTGCTACTCTGTTTTTGATCTGATGATACATATGTCCTAAGGCGTAAAATTTATGCGTTTGACATTTTATTGGCTATTGATTGTTTTCCAAATTTTGGCTATAAAACATTCTAAGTTCGATAATACTCGATATAAAATCTGAAAAAATACTCTAAGAGTTCAAAGAAATTTGCTTCAAAGGGTAAGAGAAGTGATGCTTTAAAGCAAAATTTGCATGAAAAAAGTCAGTTTGCCAGAAAAAAGTTGGGGAGGTAAAAATTACAACTTATTTGTAACAATCTATTTCCCATGGACTACCCCACAGTTAAAAAAAATCCTACGCTGATGAAAACGCGTCTCTGACCGAAGAATCATACTTGTTTTCAGAAATCAGCCAATATCAGCACTGCCCAAAAGTGTTCATTGTCCACTTTCCATTAAAAAAGGCAAACCGACAACCGACAATCGTCTTCGATCGGCATTTCTCTGACTGTTATCTTATCCCTATACAGCGCTCGAGAATTAAGATTGATTACTTTTTTTGCCTTCGGACTCCAAAACAAATGACAAAGGACTGCGAGGAGACACCGGCAGTCAAACAATCCGCTCACAAAGTCAGCACCGCACCTCAGGGTAAAAGTGGGGGGTGGGGGATAATCGTGCGACGCCAAACTGTCCTTTGTAAACATGACACTAGCAATTGGGTTAGTGTGTATCCAACATGCCAGACGCGGTAATCGCCAGACCTCCCTCATTGAAAACAAATCTTAGGAACGAAACTGCGTGTTTCGGTCAATTTTTAGTTCGCCTTTGTAAATTTTTTTAAGCGAAAATTCGATTAAACCGGAGGAATGAAATGAATTTAGCACATTTATCATTGATGATATTTGCTTTTTAATAAATACAAAATTAAAATAATGCTTCAATTTATTCAAAGTATTAATACATTGCACGTTACATGCCATTACACGTTACATTCCATTAATTTTGCTTTATATTCTAGTAACATTAATAAGGTTCACATTTTTAACTATCTTTATGTTTCATCTTTTATGTCATGCTAATTATGTCACTTTTTTGTTAGATAAAATTTAATTATTTTTATTTGATACTACACCAAAATTTAGTTAAAAAGTCTTCGCAATTTCTAACCATTTCTTTGTAATTCGTCGTTAATTTCATGATATATATATAATTTGATTTCTTTGTTGAAATTAACGTCCAACTTTTCCCGTGACTTAGCAAATAATTTCAGAAACACCAGAAATTTATCTTCGAAAACCTCATCCACGTACATATAATAACTTAATTACTAATAAAATAGTTCTTTCGATGATCCGCATCCTGTAACGCTTTGAGGTCACCGTCTATGCAACATCATGCAAATCTATATGCAACTTCAAGTGTCACATGTCTATGAAAGTTATTAGTAACTAAAACTTCATAATGGAATGTAATAGATGAAAAAACACACATTTGTCAAAGGGAAGTTCTACCTTAATAGAATAAAGTTGATTATTTTGCTTGTTGCCATATGGCAACAGTATGCATTAGAGGTTAATCAGGCAAAATTATGCTTCAAAAGGAATAGCAAAAAAATACTTTTTTCTCATTTTCCCTTTATTTTGTTATTTCAATATAATTTTTTTCAAAGGTTATAATCACGTAAATAAAGGAAAATAAAGACAAAACACGATTTTTGTATTTACTTTTGCTTCCAACTTTTAATATAGGGGAGAGTGTTGTACCTTGGGACACTGACAATTTCTAAGAATCTATTGGCAATATTCATACATTGTTTATTTCTAATAGTAGCCTTAACCAACAGACATCAAAATAAAATTTAACACTAGCATCATTGAATTGATGAATTGGTGACAAAAATATTTCTTTACCCCAAAGTAAATATTTTTCTCATTCTAATATAATTTTTTACCTTTGTACTTTTACAAAAAGTCAACTGCAGTTTATTTTCTTCATAAAAGAGAAGATTTTAAAATATTTTGGTTATGAGAAAATAATGATAATGCATTTAGATTGGCCAATATCTTGCTTTTATTTAAACCATGTAGTGTGTTGTACCTTGGGACAGTAAAGCATATTGTATCATCATATAATGTTAAATAATTTGGACTTGCAATTTTGCTGTATAATTTAGATTATTCTTGAATTATGAAGTTTTATTAGTGTATTTCCTTGAAAAAACAATAAAGTTTGTTTCCTGATACAAACTAGTTCAAGTGTATGACTATTGACTGAATTATAAAGTATGTCCCAAGGTACAACATCATATTGTACCTTGGGACAGTTTATCCTCTCTACTTTAAATGAGTGGTAATTTTTTAATTTCAAGCTGCCAGAATTCAAAAAAATATATTATCGAGGGATATATTGATGTGTTGAAATGCTGCTTTGATATTTTTATTTTGACTATAATTATCGAAGAAAAAAATTAAAATGTAAAAATTGTCCCAAGGTACAACAATCTCCCCTATGTCTTTACTCAAGAAAAAATAGGGTTTTTTTTTTATCGAATTCAATAACTCAAAATGTTTCCAAAAATATGAAAAACAAAAAGTTTTGCTACCATTATTAAATAAAATAGATTTGATTTGTCAAAAATGAATGAATTCCACATTCAAATCCCTTTATGTGTATATAATAAGTTGGAAAGACGTATTATACGTAAAATGGTAGAGAATTTTCTGCACTTCAATTTGATATGCTATTTTCTGCATAAATTGAAAGCCTCTTATTACGTACAGTGCGAATAAAACTTTTGACGGCTTTTTTCCCCTGTTGCTTTTTTTTCACTGCTTTTTTTTCCGGTATTTTTTTTATGGTTATTGGTAAATAAATTTTTCCCCTCACAACTTTAAAAAGTATAGTCAAAGTTCATAATCGTATTTAACACCTTCGAAGACACATAAAGATATTAAACCACAATAATAACACTTTTTAAAAAAGTTTTTTTTTAAGAAAAAAATTGCAATAACTTTTATTTATATTGAAATTTTTTAGTTATTAATCATCAAAGGAACTACATGTGTTGGCAGTGATTACAAAACTTTGAACAGAACTTTAAAAAATAAAAATCTAATTTCTAAAGTATTTTAGCTTGCGTTGCAATGCGTTGCCGGTGTAGTTTATTTTAGTAAACAATAATGAACAATCAAAATAAGCACTTTGTGGTACATTTTATGAAGATATTCTGGACTGATTCATAACAGAAATAAATAACTTAGCAACTGATAACTAATGCGGTTATGTTATCAGAATGGGATTAGATTATAATATTCTGTTGGTTTTGCTGACCAGTAGAGGAAAATCAAATTTAAAAAATAAAAATTTATATATTAAGCAAATCACCGTTATCAAGTGTATACTCGCGCAACGCCGGGTTTATGAAGCTAGTAGAATCATGAATCATATACATATTTAAAGATGTGATGGAGAACTTATTTTGCTCATTATGAAAGTTTAGTTTGAATTATCGTCGCACTAGAGCTACACGAGGGCTATTGGCGTAGGGCGTCGTATTTTAGAACCACAGTCAAGTGACGAGCCGACTCTTGAGTGAGCACCCAACGCAAATGTTAAGGGCGACATCGCACGCAGCGTTGGGACTTAGGAGCAAAAAAAAAAGTGCCCTCCCTCTCGGTATTATTCGTCGGACATTTTTGGCTGCTCGGTCCGTTTATAGGTCGGTAATTATTTTGTCGATGCCGGGACAAGAACCTGGGACCTTTGTCATGCTTGGTAAGTGCCGAACTGACTGGGCTCCACTGCCCCTCATTATTAAAGAATTAGAGTAGTGTATTTTTTTTTAGAAAGATTAATAAGGATTTCGCTCATTAATTATCATTTATGCATTTGAGATACAAAAATGATAAAATATTTTAAACAGATATAAATTTATACAGATAAAATATTTATTACAGACAAAAATGTTCGAATAATACATCGTGTGGAGGGAGCGCACGTTGAATATAAGTCCTAACGCAGCGTACGATGCCGCCCTTAACGGTTGCGTTGAGTACCTACTCAGGTGTCGGCTCGTCACTTGACTGTTTTCTTAAAATTCGTTGCCCATATCCCTCGTGTAGCTCTGGTGCTACGACGATTCCAATCAAACCAAACTTATTTTCTTTCATTGTTCCTTTCGTCGTCTTTGTTCTCTTTATTTTACGCTTATTAATTTTTTGTACAGTAATCTGTAGAATACTTTTTATTGAATTCTAATAATCAGTGGTAGAAGTGAGGGAAAAAAAAAGTGTGGGGATGCTGTCAATAAGGATGTCAGGTCCCATTCCACCTAATAAAAATGTGGTAATTTTTTTTACCAACTTATCCACCACATATCAGTTTTTTTACTTGGAAGTAAGAGATAAAAAAAAAGTACTATGCAATATTATTATACAAGAAATGTTTTTTATTGCAATTTTTAATTATATTATAGATAAAATTTAAGTTATGTACCTTTTGTTTCCAATCCATTTAGAAGTGACAGAATGTTTTTTCTTACATATTCGGCTATTTGCTATTTCTTACATACTTTGCTATAGTAAAAAATATGTAATGTCCATGTTGAGATGGATGATGCACGCTAAATACGTTAATGTCCAAACCAGAAGATGTCGCTCTTTTGAGTTTTAATGCTCACTCAGGTGTCGGCTACGTCACTTGACCGTTGTTAAGAATTAAAAACCCCGTCACCAATAGCCCACTTGTATCTCTAGTGCAACGCTATCACTTTAACTTAGCTTGAGAGTAGACACAGCAATTAATTGTGAAATTTTATAATACTTATAAGCGTCAACTTTTACCATTAATTATCTTAGTTCATTGTAGTTCGACACCATTCTAATTCTATTTTCGAACATTGCTCGGACCCCCCCCCCCCCCTTCTTTCTACGCCACATTTCTATATAGCCTCCTCCCCCCCAATCCATATACCCAAACAATTACAGCTGTATGAACCCTCGCCCTTGTCAAGCGTAGCGTCATTTGTTGATGGTCCCTCCGCCACAATCATTCGATCCCGCAAACCACCCTCCCTCCAACCCCACCCCGTTTCGGAAAAACTACCGCCATTCCAACCAACTTACCATATCGCCAAACTCTAAAACTTCCCCGCCAAGCTTGGCAGCCCTATCGGATGAAATATCCGCTTTCGAAGCGGACGAATTGTACCCGGACGAAATCTCCGCATCCCATTTAATTCATACTTCTGAACAGCTTTAAAACTAAGATTTTCGATCTTCCACATTACTAAGCGTTAATAGCGCTATGTATTTTGACTGTTTTTTAACAGCAGGTTTTTGACGGTTTTTAGTATAACTATATAGCTGTGACAGATGGTGGCAACTGGGTTTTCATTGTATCTTAAATGCATATGGTTTTAATAACTGTTCACAATTGATAATACTTTGGGGCATAATTGTTGCACTTTTTTTTAAAAAATATAAGTGAAAACATGATATTTTAGAAACCTGAGTCGAAAACAAATTTAAAGTTTTGGTTTTAAAAGTTAAACACTTTTATTTAACATTAATAAATGCAAAGCATATATCTTTAAATGATTTGAATAGCTTGAATTTTCAATTAAAATATAGTGCCCTCAAAACGAGTTATTTTTCATCTGTTGACTTTTCGTAACTATAAATGCATCAAAAAATATGTTTAATGGTTTATGTTTAGTTTAAGCTTTCACTTCATCTTTCCATTAATTAAAATCTAATTCTAGTTTGAATTTTGCGGACACTTCGAATATTATTTTGGCAGCTACCAGACCACTGGCATGCGGCTTGACAAATTTACAACAAATTCCTCCTCCATCTTCCTTTGCTGTGCCAGGAATGCCATTTTCACGAATTGTCCGAATAAACAAATTAAGGCTACCTTCCGTCTCTTATCTGGTCTTCGTCTTCTTCCGTCTTATATACCCCTGGTGTCTTGTGTATGGGTCACTTGAAAGACCCTCTCTTTTTCCGAGAAATGAAGGTCCTCCCTTCTGCCCCATCCTTGAAATAACCCTGGCTGTGGGCGCCTCCTGCTGAGACCCCATCTAATCAATCTCAATCCAGTACATGCCATGCATTGATGCTTGCCTGATGGTCTCGTCTAGCAAGCAGTACCCCAAGCGAGATGTTACATGGTTGCCAGAATACACATTTGGCGCTTTGTTCACGGATAGGCTTCTGGTTTGGCTCATATAAAGAAACCTTTTTACTTTATATTGTAAAGATATTTTAGTGCTGCCATCTGCATATTAGCTAAATAATTTGTTGAAGCATTATTAATTAAAATAATGGCTATTAATCTATAAATGACTTTCAGTACTTTTAAGCAAGCTTTCGCGTATCTTAACCGTTTTTTTTTAAATAGATATAAATTTCCAACAATTGATATTCAAAATAAAATACAAGAACTTTACCATATGTATATTTTTTAATGCAAAATCCTTATTTTCATTTTAATAATACATTTGAACGTGCGTAAAGGAAAAAACGGATAATTATGTGGTATATAGTTTTTATTGTAAATAATACTCCATTTAAAAATCAATTCTCAAATACTCAGATTTATTTTTAATATTTCGTTCATTGACGGATTTAATACACAAAGTTTTTATTTGAAAAAAAAGTTACCTTTTTTTATATGGTTATAGGTTTAAAATGAAGTGAAGATGTTTTCAGTTATTGCTATAAATTATATCTAGCAAACATTAAAAATACATACAGTAGCCAATAATAAGGCTGAGTGCATATTATCACAGATTTTCTTATTTTGGTATTCATATCCATAAGAAGTTGGAATCGGAGCAAACATGGACCTCAAAGACGTTTATTAGTTGTAATAGACGTCTAATAGAGATATATGTATATATACTTTAGATGTGCATTAGTAATTGATTTTAGTATCTTTATATAGAGCTTATATAGATTAATATCATTTTAAACAGATTACTGTTACTGGTGGAAGTGCAAGTTAAAATTTCCAGAGCATGTTAATTTCTAGAGGCCATACGAAAGATGTACAGACGTATCCTCGTATCGGCTAATCGTGGATATGCTCATGTGAAGAAAAGTTGACAAAATTCTTTGCGAAGCTCTCGAAAATCTATCTTCTTATGAAGAATCTAACAGAAAGACCAAATATCTTTGAACTCCTAAATTTAGACATCTAATAGACATATAATTTTGGTAAGTCGAAAAATATAACAACCAGGACGTCTAGTAGACATCCAGAATATGGATATCTAATAAATAGGAGTTGATGCTCATCTATTAGAAGTCCCAAATCTCTAAGTCCAAATTAGTCGACACAGAGATAGCTAATAGATATCCAAAAAATAGATTTTGGGGACAGATATGCAATAGATGTCCAATATACATCTTGAATGGCTAATGGATCACGTAGATTGCCAATAGATATCTTGTAGACATTGGTGGCTGTATGGGTTTATTTTTATATTCTATTTGAATTTTTTTATATTTATCTTTTTAATTAATCCATCATAAATAATGTTTGCCATTTTTTTATCATATTTTTTTAACAATTCCCTTACGTATAAATTTTTTTAAATAAGAATATATTACAAAAAAGTCGACGATATTGATTCATAAAATTCTTTTGAAATTTAGAATCCATGTGAAAAACTTGTTGACAAAAACTAAATAAATTCCGATGAGTTTTTCTTAATCCATCAATAATTCAACAGTATTTATTATTTTATTTTCAAAGCTTTACAAATTGATATTTAATAAAAGCGGAAATGTGAAAAAGAATTACCTGGAATAAAAATCTGATTGCTAAAATAAATTATTTTTGACATCGTCATTACATTCTCATTTCGTTGCCATGGGAATTCATTGAGACTGTTGCCACCTCTACATTCCTAATTTAGTTTTTTGTTCCATTATAATTGTTAGGAATTTATTTTTTTGTTCGATTACATTCATTTTTTTAAATCCCAAACTTCCAATTAATGTGACCTTGAACGAATTAGAAGAATTTCTGGGTTTGTTTTGAAATTAGGAATCTAGTGCTTTTTTGTTATCTGAACCAATAAACTCGAATAAATTAGCGAACTTAACTATTTTAGTAGTTTGGAGTCAAATAACTAATTGGAATCTTGTATGTTTCGTTGAAGAATTCGAAAACAATTATTATACATGACCTTTTGGAGTTCTAAGATAGCATCGTGTACTTTTAGTTCTTACTTAGTTTCTCTAATTAGTAGAGGTAAGTTTTCTGTAAACTTTTGATTTTGTTCTCGGAGCTTCTTTAAAAAATGTATCGAAAGAATTTCAACAGTGTTTCATAGATTAATTAGGAACAAACTGGAATTAAAGTAGACATAGGAGATATGTGTTTAACGTATAAATATTTTGTACTTTTGTTTCAAGTTAATTATGGCCCAAGTATTCTAGTATTAAGTGAATATTTTTGTTTATCAAGTAACTGTTACATCAATGGGTGTGTTTCAGATTTTGGGGGACAACAAAAGCGATGAATGAATATAAACTATTTCTCTTGTCCCGATTGGTGAATCAGTGTCACGTGGGAACAGAGCACCAATAGGCGAAGGAATGAAAGTTGAAAGAAACTATGTCATCTGAAACAAGACGATTCTGATGTCTGGTTTTGAGAATTCTATAGGTGTATTTTCTTTGATTTTATATTGGTGAAGTTAAAGTTCTTGTAACGGTGTAATGTTTTCTATGTTGTTTGAGAAAGTTTCATTAATCTCTGGAAAGTTCCACGAAAATTTGGTAATTCATATTCATTTTCTTATGTTTTTTTATCGTAGTCATTTTTCATATACAGAGTACTGGAGAAAAACCGATTGATTTTGTAGAGAAGTTTCCTTAGCAGGCAATTTTGGCAATGATAGCGAGTGATCGCCTAAACTTGTGTAAGGAAATCAGTTCCTACCACAGAGATCACGCTTAGAGTAATAGTGGCTGATCACGTGACCTCCGATGCTAATGACGGGAAGAGCAAAGAGCTCCCAGAAGAGCCCCAATGAAGCCAGTGTTGTAGATCACGTGATCTTCCACTTTAATACTTTAACTACTATCTCTGTGGTCCCTAGCCACCAAGATTCAGGCGATTGGCGATCCCCACGCTTGGACCAAGTGAAGAAGAAAGAGAGAAACCGGTTTTCTGCCGCTAATATTCGCCAAGCAGACAATTGCGGGCGTCCGCCTTATAAATCAATCGGCTCTTCCCCTGTACTCTTCATATGACATCTGCTGCTATGCTTTTTATATGTTTTATTTAGTTAGTCTTTATTCCGTATCTTCACTTTTTACTGTATTTATCATTCATAGACATAAGAACACCAACATACGTCTTCTGCTAAAAGAAATGAAGGGTACATCGGAAGAACCGCTTAATTTTTTAGAGTCTTTCCGTAATTGCGTCTGCTTGGCGGACATTGGCGACCGGAAACCGGTTTTTCTTTCGGTCTTTCATTCGCGGTACAAACGCGTGACTCGTATCCACTGATCTCTGGCGTGAATCAGGGTTGCTGCGAGAGAAAAGCAAAGTGACTAACCGGTTTCCTTTAACCAGTTTAGGCGAGGACTCGCAATTGTTGCCAAAGATTCCTGATGCAGGCGGATTCCTATGCAATGAAGTTGTTTTTCTCCTGTACTCGTGAGTGTTCTCTTAGCCGCTGTGCCACCCAGCAGAGTGGAGGAGTGGCACACCGTTACCAGGAAATACCACGAGGAGGTGGAACACTCGGCATTTCCCAAAGGGCTATTCTCTCTCTTTTTCTTTTTGTTTCATCGTGTACCATTTTATTTCTAACTGTAATCTTTCCCCACATCCTTAACGCGCCGATGCCTTTCATCGTGCATCTGATTAAAACCCCTTATTCGAATCATTCTAGCTGCTTTTATACTATTTTTTTATTACAACGCAAGCTTAGAAAGACTTTTCTTCCCCTACACTCTCGCGTTGCTTTCCAGGGAATGGCATCGTTGCTGTTCTAAACCTACCTTGTTTAAATCTTCTTCTGTGATGGAAAATCTGAAAACAACAAAACTTACGCCGTTTCTTGGAAAGCCATTGGGGGAAGAAAGTATTTCCGAAGATTGTGTTGTGATCGGATTAGAAGACCAATAGTGGCCGCCAGAGAGAATAACCCCCGAAGCCATGGCACTGACGGTTTGATCTATTAGTATAAAATTAATATTCTAAAGCATTGAATTAATTTAAACATACAAATTTAAAAGCAGTTCTATGGATTCTATTTTTTGACATTTAGTTCTTAAACTGCTAGGGATTATATTATGTTCTAGAATTAATTTAGTTCTACGTTCTCATATGTAAAATTGTTTAAGTAAATTTTTAACTAGTTTTTGTTTGTAATAATGAATTTTGGGAGAGATAAATATGAATGAAGTTAATACTATTGAAATAAATGGTTTTATGTGCCATAGCTTCTTCGTTTTAAAGGCTGGCTGCTCCCAAATTTCGGGAACAGCACTTAAAAGGTTGTATTTGATGATCTTACACAATGCTACACGTTCCCCGGTGTCATCAAAACCAGGTCTACGCAAAAGCAAACTCGATTTTTATGAAAACGAGATTTAAATATCATGAAAAGAGAAATTCAAGAATTTACTTTTTATGGTATTTAAATATCTCGACTCAATTACATGAAATACATTTAAAAACACAACAAAGCAATTCTTTTTATGTTTATTAAATGTATTTAAGTGCGGTAAAACTAAACAACTTCGGGAATTTATTTAATCGCAATCGGGGTATAGACGTCATTTTCGGAATTCACTTCTTCAAAGAGAAGATTTAAAACTGTCAAAGTCGGGAAATTGTCATAATCGGGAAAAAGTCATAATCGGGACTATTGTAAAATATGTTTGAACCGGTTTTTGTATGTCTATTTTTTTTAAATAACGTATTTGTTGCTATGAATTCTATATGAGAAAGGAAATATGACAAAGAGTCTAATACTAAAAATTTTGAAGATACATAAGCCGAATAAATCTTAAATAGATTTCAACACTAAATACATGACAACACATAAATATAATACTAAATACTATTCGGCTAATACTAAAATTTTGAAATTATATAAACCGAATAAATCTAAAATATAGTTCAACACTAAAAACATGACAACATATAAATACAATTCATAATACTATTCGGCTAGTACTAAAATTTTGAAATTATATAAACCGAATAAATCCAAAATATAGTTCAACACTAAAAACTTAAAAACTCTGAAAAAGCGGCTGAGACTAAAATTTTGAAAGGAATCGAATGAATTTAAAATGTAACTCATGGTGGAAACCACTTTAAAACTTAAAAAATTTAGAAATTTGTGGCCGAATAAAAGTATGGGGTCTTTGCTCCCAACATGAAAAATAAGCACACATTTATAACACTAAACTAACTAAAAATAGCATACCCCTGCCCCCATTCAGGCTGCCCCAGGCAATCTGATTGAGCGACTGATCTAGTAGACATTTATTCCGAAATAAGTTAGGGCTATATTATTAAAAGATGTTCTAAATTTCAAATACAAAGGAAATCAAAATAGTTGAAATTGAAAGCCAAAGTTTTAGACTATTTTAGAATTGATCATTCAATGAGTGCCAAACGTTCTAACAATAATTTTAATTTGAACTAAATGGGGGAAAAAATTAAAAAAACCAAACCCGGAGTCTGGCAAACCAAATTATAAGAACCATTTAAACCAAAAGCTTTGTTTATGAGTTACAGATTTTTGTAATCAATCTATTTTAAAATTTATTTACGCCAAAAACTTTTCATTTTAATTGTTTTTTAAAGGTTTTTTAATTGATTAAAAAGTTTAGAATTGAATCAAATTTCGGCTAAACGTCTAACTAGTAAAGTCGTCTACTAGTTCGTCACCTTGGCAACCTTGGAAGCCAAATCAAGCGCCTTTGGCTGCTTGTTGACAATCCAGAAGTTACCTTCGTCGACGTCCAAGTAATACACGAATTCCACACGAGTACCACACGAAGGGAGAAGTACCTGTCTGCCTGTCTCTCGGAGATGCCGGGGCGGCGCCGGGGGTGTCTGAGGCCGGGGCGGCGCCGGGGGGGTGCGAGCCGGGAGTCTGGCAACTAAGTCCAAATATTGTCCATACCACTTCGGACGCTTAGGCTTCCTTGTCCAACAAAGGCCCTCTCCACACCTGAAACAGACGAAAAAAAAGACATCGCATCTGATTAGATTCGCGCGGATCACTTTAGGGTCTTGCATGGTAACGAATCTCGGTAAAACTATGCCTCAAGTTGCCATCATATTTATCTATCATTTTTCTTTTGAATACGAAACAGAAAAGTTCCTTTTTTAATTAGTATTACATTCAAACAATATTTTGATTGCAACTAAAGGCTTACGAGATAAGAAACTGCATTCAAAAGGAAATTTAATATAGTAAAAAAATGAATTGTGCGAAAATGATTTGGTTGACTTTTCAAAAATGCTACCGGAATTTGAGCACAAAAATGTCTTAAAAATGCAATTATTTTAAATTTTGTTATTAAATTTTGTAATTTATTTTAATAATATTATGCAAGAAAAATATAACCAACTCTTAAAATCCCACATTTACTGCGATCGCCAAAGAAACGACTAGCTTCTGCTAGACTGTACCATTCTTTTAAAACCGAATGAAATGCTCTTCACAATGAAAACTAGTTTAAATCAATTGTAATTGAATGTTTTACACAAAAATTACGTATATTTAATGTCAATTTGACAAAATAATAATGCATTTTATACGTTTCCTATCAGTGTACTAATCGATATAGCTATCCTTTGGATTTTAAATTTAAACCAGTTAAGACTTGCCGAGTCTGGTTTGAACTGGATTCGTCTAGTTCTATTATACATAGAAGACTGAAAAAGAAATGTATTGAAATATACAAAAATACTATAAAAAATGATGAAATAACTAAAAAAAATGTCAACTTACGAAAGCTTGAAAGTTAGGCACATTGCGTACTGGTTCGTAGTAGCTTTTAAAGAAAATATTAAAATTCTCGTTATTAATTAAACAACTTAAATTTTATGGTATTTTAATGCAAGTTAACTCAGTGACAGCTACTACGTGAATGATGAAATTTGTACTCTGCAGATGACCACTTGAAATCATATTCTTCCGCGAGAATAGATAGTTCCAATAAAAAAGCTGCAGTTTTGCTAAATAAAGTTAATATAGACGAGATATTTTATAAGATTTTATAATTTCTTTCGTAGTAAATTCGTTTTATTTGATATTTGCTTGAAAGTTCTTTTTATTTTCTCATTTTAAATAATTTCTTAGATGCCTTCGTACGCCTAATTATCGATGGAGGACGCGTAGGTTTTATTATATCGATTGACATTATCGAAATATCTTTTTAAGTGTTATGTAAACAATCTTTTGTTTTCTGTTATCATTGGTAATTTTGACTTAAAATTTTATGTGTAGAGTAATGCTATAATAAATTTAATTGATAGAATAATAATTTTGTTTATGGATAGAATGTTTTTTTATGTTTTAATTTGTAATTAGTAAAAAAAAAATATTGTTGCTTTATTTCCAATGTGTCAGTCTATGCCATTTTAGGTAGTTTGAAATCGGATTCAATACTAGTTGTGATTGTTTATTTTCGCTACTTAAAGAAACAAATTGTCCATGATACTATTTAGAAGGGTTTTTTCATGGAAAATTGTTTGTAGTTTAATTAAATACTAAGACCGTAGAAGTGATAAGTGCTAACGTCGTTTTTATAACTTGGCGACATTGCGCAGTTATGATACACGTTTGGCGGTGATTTTCAATCAAAGAAAATTGTATTATAATTATTATTATTTATTTATTGTTGTTGATTTTTTCGCCGATTATGGGGTGCCAGACCCCCCTAAAGTGTAATTATAAAACAGTTTTATAACACTTACTGCCGTTTATTAAAACAATCAAAGAAGCTTTATCCAGTCACTTTTAAATAAAATGGGAAAAAACCTAAAATACATATTTTTAACTTATTTTTGAAAGCAAAAGTGAAATAATGAACAAAAATATTTTTACTATTTTCTAGAAAATTTAAGAGAGTTGAAAGTAAAAATTGGCTGGTTTGGTTATGGTTGGAGAATGGTTTTACTGTACAAAGGTACAACATTATTTTAATTTTCCCCCTTTGAATACTCATCACCCATTAAGTTTTTTTTGCCCCCTTGATAATACAAATCGCCCATTTTTTGACGATCTAAACTAAATAAATAAAACAAATAGGCAGAACCGCTGACTTAAAATATCAGCGTTTAAAAAAATTATTTTCATGATCTTTTAACCTTAAACAAATTCTCAAACCATTTACAATGAGACACTACCGTTTCACTCAATATGTAAATAATAAGAAAGTATTTCTGACCGACAAACTCATGCATCAATTAACTATAAAATCATTGTAGAATAATTTTATAGTTAATTGAAAACGAAGGAAGCTTAAACACTTTCAAAAGTTCTCGTTGAAGGTTACTTAATCCAAAAATTAATTATTATTCATGGGGTAGCAAAGAAAAAAAACTTACTTTCCTTGATGTTTCTTATTTCTCCTCGGATTAATTTTTTAAACAAATTAATTTTCTGGTATATAATATTTTTAATCCTTTTTTATTTAAAATTTAAGCGTAAAATAGCTAGTAGGTAAGTCGATTTCATAGTAGTGATAATTAGTTGGTGAGGATATGTATATTTATTATTTACATTTGGCCTTTGATTACTTCTTTGAATAAATGGTTGTATATTTATTTAGTTTTAGATATACTTTTAGTTCTCAATTGATTAAATTTACTCCACTAAGTTTTAAAAATATTGATGTTATAAACTTATATGCATAAACGCGTTTTATTATTTACTTTTATTAATACAATATAATTATTAATACCATTGAAGTAATATAATAAAAATAATAACTCAAATGTATTGACATTAAAAGTTATTTAATTGTGATAAAATAATCTATTAAATATTCAAAAATTTTAAAATATTAATTAATTCACATTTTTTATTGGAGTCAAAATGTACTTCCACATTTTATAGCGAATGTAAATGAATTCAGCTTTTCAAATCTTAAATTTTCGTTTGTGTGAAAAAAAATTCTTTCGTTAGGAATTTAATTTTTGTATTTTTAGTTTGAAAAAATAGAATAGTTTTAAAACTATAAATTATGTATACAAGGTAGTAAGCGTTTTATATGCTTATACCTTACTACCAAATTTTTTCTGTTTTTACTTTTGGAACTATAAGATAACCAATAAACTAAACATTCTACTACAACGCATTTGCCCAGTAGATTAGACACTCGCCTAGCATGCGAAAGGTCCCAGGTTCGGGTCCGGCCATCGCCAAAATAGCTGCCGACCTATAAAACGGCCCGTGCAGCCGAAAATGTCCGACGAATAATACCCCGTGTAAGTGAGTACACGTTAAAATTCCTTCAAAGTTCTAACGCTGCGTATGATGTCGCCCTTAACGGTTGAGTTTGGGTGCCTACTCAGGTGTCGGCTCGTCACTTGACTGTGGTTCTAAAATACGACGACCGTCGACAATAGCCCTCGTGCAGCTCTTGTGCGAAGATAATTTAAGCATAACTTAAGTAATTCCAATAGCGACAAATAAAAAAAAGGAATTTACTTCTAAAATCTTCCGCCATAGATATAAAAAAGGATTTTCAATGTAAATGTGTCATATATACATATTATCCAGTGTATTTGCTCATCTATGTCTGTTCATATTTTCCTCCATTTCGCAATGTTGCATCAGAAGGAAAACTGTTCATACAGTCGCGTTGATATTTTTCAAACTTTTTGTTATGTACATATCGTTTTAGTTTCAGATAACTTTTCTAGAACTTTTAGTTACGTAACCAACCTTTGAAGGCCCAGACGCAAAGTGTAAGGTACGAATCGCTGTACAGACTGGAAAAAGCTTGGAATTTGGATGATTTCCTCATTGAAACCAAAAATGTTTACTTGTATGTTACCATTAATAATACCTTAAAATAGCTTAAACTAGAATTCCTCATGTGAAAATATAATTAGAAAAGTTATTTTCGTTTTTACCATAATAATGGTTCACAGTAGCTGCAATTTGCTGAAATTTTCACCATATTTTCGTTTGAATAACTTTTTTAGGTTTTGGAAAGGAAAAATGGTTCAAACAAATTCCAAACACGTGGTGAAAAATTTGTTCAAATGAAAATGACATCAAGTAACAAATTGTTTACATTGTAGATTAATAATCAAACATTTGTTGTCGCCAGTCAGTAATAAATATTTAATTACACCTGATTTTCCAAAAACATTAATTAATAGAGTTTTTACAGAGTTCTATAAAAATGGAATGCATCATGAACTACAGCAGTTTATCACAATTTCATCAGTATTACAAGTCACGATTGAAAAAACGAAGACAAATTTGATACACGGATACACCGAATGTTTAGGTTCTTTGTTTACGAAGTAGAATGTCTGATGCAAGTCCGAGTAATGGTTAGAGTAGTTATTTGTTGAGACATTTTACAACAGACTCTTCACTCTCAAAAATAACACTTTCATTTTTGACGATTCATGAATCCTCAAGCCTCATTTCGTTAATTTTGAGGATTGTTTCGTCAAACTATCACGTGACGTTTAAGTAAACACGAATCCTCACTTTTACGATCTTGATTTGACGATTCTGTACCTTGATTTTGAGGAAACTGAATCTCATTGTTGTACTCACATGCTCAAAAATGACGAAACATTTCTTTAGATTAGACGACATTCAAATCCTCATGAAAAATGATGATTCAAACTTCCTCACTTTGAGGAAACGAAAACTCGGAGTTTTGCCAGTAATGGAATCGTCAAAATTAAGGAAAATTTCGTCGTTTTTGAGCATTCATTTTTAAGAGAGTTCTAGTACAGAAATTTAATTCCAATTAATCCTTTCCAGTCCGTCTGTCCTCCGTGCCATGCCCGCCTCGCCATGAGTGTGTGTCGCTGGTTCTACTGCTGTTGCTGCTGCTGTCTTAGGAACCCCACTCGTGATAAAGGAGACGGGGGCTCCCCAGGGCACCACGCCATGGACGACTCCAGCTCGCTCATCCAGGAGGCGGCCACGGTGGAGGGACAGCACCCGTTCTACGTCCCGAGGCGACACTCCTCCTTCAACACCAGTGAGTTGAATGAATGTTGTTTTACCTTCCATTCACTAATCATCAACACAAGTGAAGAGTGCACTGGAAGAAGCGATTGATTTATTAGGCGGACGCCCGCAACTGTTTACTTGGCGGCATAAAACCGGTTTCTCTTTTTCTTCTTCGCTTGGTCCAAGCGTCGGGATCGCCAATCGCCTGAACTTGGTAGCTAGGAACCACAGAGATAGTAGTTAAAGAACTACACTGGCATATCACGTGACCTACAACACTGACTTCATTGCTCCCGTCGTTAGAATTGGAGGTCACGTGATCGGCCACTATATTACTTTAACTATGACATCTATGGTAAAAACTGGTTTCCTTACACAAGTTTCGGCGATCACTCGCTATCATCGCCAAAGTGGCCTGCTAAGGAAACTTCTCTAAAAAATCAATCGGTTTTTCCCGTGTAATCTTCAAGTGTGTTGAATGTATTTTTATCTACCAATACTTAACCTTCAGCACCCGTGAGTTGAATAGTTTTTTTTTTTTACTTTCCATTACCAGACCTTCAGCACCAATCAGTTGAACGTTTATTTATTTTCTATTACCTAACCTTTAGCACCAAAACCAGTGAGTTGAATATTTTTTTTTGCTTTCCGGTAACTAATCATGAACACCATTGAGTTGAATGTGTTTTTATACTTTCCGTTACTTAACCATCAGTAAGTAGAATGCCAGGGCCTTCTGAAGAACTCGTTTCCATTATTATCTCTTTTTATCGATTGTTTGTCAATTCCTTATGTTCAAACAGTAAGTTTACTTAGATTTTCATCCCAAACAAAGCTTTGATATTTTGAAAGGCTCGCTAGCCCAGGACTAGAGTTCCCCATTTTTTTACTGTTGCTGCATTTTTCTAAGTTTCAGTTTCCTTTAGGAAAAATTTTTTGGAACCTTTCCTTTGGCAAAATTTGTTTGAAAATTTCAGTAAATTGTATACTTTTTTAGCCCCTATCACTTTGTCTTTTGCTTGAATTTGACAAAGACATTAACTTCCATGCTGTCTGTGCTTTCCAAGATCATTCTCTGATCCCAAAAGTGGATTTATAAAAAGAAGAAAATGCTCGTGATTCCAAGTGAGGTTCACCAATTTCTATCGACAGCATACGTTACAGTACTTTTTTTTAACCCTTTCCGACCGAGCTATTACGATCGTGCGGGTATATAAGATGTTCAAGCTCTTCAAAAATATCGATACCGAAGCAGCTGACTTGTGCTATTCGTTATTTATTTGTATAAAAAATGACTTTGTTTTTGAGGAGTTGCTGGCATTGATGCTTCAACGCATTTTTTTCGATAAAACTCCAAATTTAGTCTCATAATTTTAAATCAGAGCCATATGACTGCCGTTTTTAAAAGGGATAACTGAACAAAAAAACCGAGATCTAGCTGTCCCAATTTATTTCCAAAAACTGGGATTCATATTAGCAGCTTGATAGGATGGAACTTCCCTATTCCACAGAAAAAATATCATTACAATAATTTTTATTGCATCAATTTATCTATTGCATTTATGTACTGTGATCCATGACATTGGACTACAAATAAAAAGAAGTGTTTATTTAAAAGCAGGTGGGAAAATTAATAGTTTGTTTTGTCAGGAAATGGGCCATTCGTTTCAAAATTACTTTTGAGGTCGACTATATCGCAATCTATATGTTTTTTGGACTTCGAAAAGTAGAAATTGTTTGGTTTAGATACTCTTTTTAACTCTTATAATACAATAAGTATATTTTGTTATTTTTGAACTACATGTGAATTCAAAAATCTCCAACATTCTTTTTGAAAATCGTGATTTGCTGATACGCCATTTTTACGCAATTTTGATATTTACTTTATTTCTGGACCATTAGCAAAAAATAATATCAATTATCATATAAAAATAAGGTATAAAACTTACGAACTGTCATGCTTTACAACGACTGCATTCCGAAAAAGAAAATATGGAAAGATTAAAATATAGGGAAAAAAAATTAAAAATAGCTTTATACTTGTGTTTATATATCCACGCTTACCTTATAGGTATATTAAAACATTTTCATATTTTCCCAATAATTTATTCCTAGTTAGAGATAAATTTATTTTATTTTTGTAGTAAATTGAAAATTGAATTTCTATAGCAAATTTCACACTTTTACAGCAAAATTTTTATTTCTTATTTTTTGTATTGATATTTTTATTTCACTTCTAAAATGTTTTAAGCTGCGACAGTTATATGACAAATTCATAGTAATTTATGTTTTGTATAATTGAAATTTATATTTCAATGGTAAATGGCAATCTTCTGTGATTAAAGTTTTATAATTTCTAATTTTTTTCTTGTATTTTTTTCTTGTAAGGTACGTACAACACTGTGTCGCGTCAGCCTTGTCGCAGCCAATCAGATAGCTGCTCTTCGTCTGGGGAGGACGAGGTGCCCGAACAGAGAGGGCGCTGCTGGTCCACCATCCCTGCCACCACAGATGTCGCTGCGATCGTCGCCAACGGAGTGAAGGCCAACAGCATGCATAACTTCAGGTATCCACTGTTTAAAAAAAAAATCCCTGCACACTCTTAAAACAAAAGAGTGAAATCCACTCCAGTAGGAGAAGTGCATTTTCGACACTGGTAAGGAGTAAATATTTACTCAGACTGAATTAAAATCACTCGTTTGAAGTGATCCTGTCGTAGGTTTAACACACAATGGATCCACTCCTTTCGAGGAAGTGCATTTTCAAGACTGGAGGTGTGAAAAGTAACTCAGACTGAGTTAAAATCGCTCGTTTGTTTTAAAAGTGTAAAATAACGAGCAGGGAACGGCTGTAGCGATTCCAGTCACACCTTGTTAAAAAACACTCATGGCCATAATTTCCTATAGTTAACACATGAGCTAAAACTGTAAGAATACGAAATTCGGGAATTTTTTAACCTCTTAAGACCCGAGCAAAATCCTACACGCATATTCTTTAATCTAAACATATTTTTAATACAAATAAATGGTAAAAAGTATGTAAAAACAAAGAGTAAAAAGGCAGAGGGAAAAGCGCGATTGGTCCGTTAGTTGGAAACTCTTGTAAGGTAATATTTACATACAAAATTATCTGAATACAATTTAACCAAAATACACTTCATTCCAATAAAATTGCCAAATTTTTTCAAACAATATTGAAATCTGTTAGACCTTAAACGAAATTAATGTTTTAACCCTCTAATGCATACTGTTGCCGTTTGGCAACAAGTAAGATAATACACTTTATTCTATTAAAGTAAAGCTCCCTTTAGACAAATTTGTGTTTTTTTTCATCTATTACATTCCATTTTGAAGTTTTAGTGACTAATAATCCTCATAGATGACAGTAGTGAAAGTGTATTCAAAGTTAAAGAGTGAGGTCATTTACTGTTGTGAAATTACGTTTTTGACAGTATTCAAGGTATATTAATATTAGTACTAAATTACAAATGAATTGTTTTGAAAATTTAATTATAGTTAAAGAGTGTTATTTTGAAATATATTTAGTAGTTTTCTGGTCATTAGTATCAAAATTGGAATTTTATAGTTGGTTTTCATCATATGGATTTTTTTTAAAAATTGAAATAATTTAAATTCTAATGCAGTTAAATGTTTTTCATTTTTTCCCCATAATGTATGGTATTAAAGATACATATATATTTTTTCGAGACGAAAAAAAATGCATGCATTAGAGGGTTAAACATGTTTTCTGGATGGATTCACAAATAATTTACGGAACTCTTTACATCCGCGGAAGGATCTTCTCCATAGCATAATTCTACTTACCCAACTTCCTTACTAAAAATGATCCATCGAGATCAATACAAAAATCTATTGACATTAGTGCAGCTTTATTAATGTCTACTTATTTCTACGGATGTCACTATTGTTATCAGTAGAAGCTATTGATATCAGTAACCTACTGATAATATTTCTTATTGATATCAATAGAGCTCTACCGATACCAGTAAAGAAAATATCAGTAAGCTGCTAATCTCAAATGACATCAATAGGCCTGCACTGATACCTACATAGATCAGTAGAGATTTGTATGGATATCAATAGAGATCAATAGTGATTTGTATAGATATCAATAGAGATTTCTATTGGTACAGCTGTGGAAATAAAAAAAGTACCCACTAGTGATTATTTTGGCCGTTAGTCATCCTTTAGAATCGGACCTTTTTGACATTGTGAACAATTAACATTCTGAGTTAATTGCATGACACAAAATTTGCATAAGGGGCCATCTTCATATTAAAAATGTTACGAACTTTGAAATTTCCAATAGCAATTTTAGTAGGGTTAGGTTGGCAAGGAGTGTATAAAATATTTTGTTTTTCTTCAGCAGACCCCTCTCCAGCCAGGACAGCACCGACTCCGTCAAGAGCGCCCTGGTGTTCGACAAGCACCCCCTGAGCGAGATCAAGGAGTCCGACCGTGACGAGGGGGACAACCACGTCGAGGACGAGGAGAAGACGACCATCCCCGGCGATGAGGTGAACGGATACCTCAGCTTCGCCACCAGCTACGACGGCGAGGAACAAAAGTAAAGGGATTTAATTTTGCACATAGCTTCCTTCTTAGTTTAAGCCAAGGCTAAACTATCAGGTTGAATCAAAAGTTTTTTCGTTTTTTCACTTGAAAAAGAAATAAACAAACATTCCCGCGATACTAAGGATTTTTTTTCCTTGAAGTACATTCCATTGTGAAGTATAATTGTTGTGCAACTCTCTGTCGAAAGTTCAGTTTCATGGTTTTACTATTCGGCCGGTTTTCATGCAAAAAATGCTCGACACCCCGTCTCGACATCACTTGCATTAGTGAACTGCCGTTTGGGCAGAACGTGAGCAAAGGAAAAGACAAAAAAAAAAAAAAAAGATAATAATCCGATGGAGGATTATTATCTTTTTTGGTGGAATGGGTGATGCAGAATAGAGCAACACTTCGACACCTTACAGGTCTTAAAGTACATTATTGGTCAATCTCGCTGCTCCAGCCGATACAAAAATACAAACCAATACAAAAACCGGTTCGCCAAGCAGGCCTGACAATGACAAGTAGGGTCCCTAGGCCCTCATATATTTGGGGGACTCTTATTCCCCGAACGATATTGTTACTTAATGATGCGATTTTTTGGTGTGGATGCGATTTTTGGTATGGAAGTTCTGGCCTGATACTCTATTCATTTTGGCCTCGGTTAAACATAACAATTTGGTAGAGCCATTAGATATCAGTCTTGGAGCAATAGCAAACAAACCGCGTTCACTAAGAGCTTTAAGAGCTTACCTAGGGGAATCGCGGAAATGATCTTGCCCAAAAGTAATAAAATTGTTATTTCGGGGAACTATGTGTACTAATCTAAAGAAGGGGATTGAGAACATCTGCTGCAAGCGCTTTGCAGTTTTTTTTGTATATAATAAAGAATAATAGTTATAATCACAAAAATATCTGTATGAAACGCATTCGAATGTTGACAGTTAACGTCAAGCTTGACTCTGTAATGCTCGTTGCCATTTCCGTCCCTAGTAACTTCCTTTTAAATCTAACCACGAGTAAGAAATATACAAGATTGCTAACATAGGTCAATTGTGTGGTAAAATCATATTGGTTGGGTTATTTTTGGAACCTTTATCAATCTAAAAGACATTGAACCCGTTCGCAGCCTATTGATGTTCGACAAGCACCCGATTTTCAAGATCAGTGAATCTGGCCGTTACGACTGGGACAACCAGAGGGAAGACAAGAAAAAGCCCATCCTTAGTGACGAGATGAATGGGTATATCAGCTTCTTCGCAAACTACGATGATGAGAAACAGAAGTAAGGACGAGCAATTTCTTATACCATGCTTGCTAAGTTTTGGCCGCATTGCCGAGTCTGTAGACGATATCCAAAATCGGGTTTCTAACTTTAACGGCGTTACTAAGTGAAAAACCTTGTTATTTATCTGTACTTACTCCTCGGCGCTACTGTACATGAAGGACCTTGGCCTCCTTTAACACACAGCGCCACTTCTTCTTATCCTCGGCCTTGACTCTCAAACTTATAACTTTCATCTTTCTCAGATCTTCTTCCGCCTCGTCCAGCCATCTCTTCCTAGGACGTCCAACTCTAATCCTCTCTTCTGGTTTTCCCTTATAATTTTTTTTTTTTGTGGCTCTCTCGAGATGTCCTCATTCGAGATGTCTCATTCGCTCGAGATGTCCGAGCCATTGAAGCCTAATCTTATCCACTCTATCTTTTTCTATCCTTCTCAACTACAGATTGAATCGGATTCTGTTATTTATATATAGTCCTTGTGTATTCAAACCCAACTTCCTTAAAAAGCTGATGCGAATTCAGCTTAACCCATCAGCATTCCCCATCAAACATTGTCGCATCGAACAATTTACGACGGACAAATTAAGTGCAAATTAAACGCACTTAAATTTTTTTTCTCTAATGGGACTGTAATATTGGCTGTCAAGCCTTTTGCATTCTCAGCATATTCCCCAGATCTGAGAGTCCTTTTTTTTTGTGGCACCATCTAGGCAACTCTTGCCACCAATTTTGAAGCGTAGACTACAATGAATCTGCGCTCTCTGTGGATCTTAAAGTATAAGGAGTGAATCCTAGCTAAATGGACCCTCCAGGGATCCTTTATATGCAACATAATCTTATGAAATGTGTGCCTAAGATTTATCGAGAAAATCCGACTACTCAGCCGGGGCTCGAACCCGTGATCTTGGGCTTAAACGCAATTAAAACTTGAACTTAACGTCCTCTGATCGTGAATGAAAGTGTTAATGGTATTCCCACATAGTGGTTGTTAAAGGGATAAGTAAGCTGTTTATGTTACAAAACTTTAAAAGTTAATCCCCCCCCCCGCCGAAAAATGGTTAAAAATGGCAACGAGCATGTCAGAGCGGACATTTTTTGTTGCAAAGAATTAAATTACTCTTGTAGCTAATTTTTATAATTGTTTTTGATCATTGTCCTTTTTGAGATGAAAATAAAAAGCTGAGAATATTAACTCCTGGTAATAAAGAATAGTGACTAGCATCTGTCATTTTCGTTTTAGAAGCTTTTAATGATATGCTACCCGCATGTGTTTAACATTTGCTTATTCTCTGGCAAAGTTACTAATGACAAGGGCGATTTGTCATTGTCACACCGGGTTCATTTAACTAAGGTTAATTTGTTTGGGCGGAAAAGGATTATTTTAATGTACGTGGAAAATTTGTGCTTCTCCATGTGGTATGACTAAGTAGAAAGTTCTCAATATTCCACGTAAAGGGATTAATGCGTCTTTTACTTTTATTTACTTAGAAAAAAAAAAGGTTCTATACACTTTAGAAGGTGCTGGTTCAAAAAAAGTTTTTTTTTCAAACGTCCCTTTTTGAAAAAATGATACCGGCTTATGAAACGCCTGATCCGGTATCAATACCAGATCCAGTATCGATACCGGATCTGGTATTAATACCGGATCCGATGTTTCATAAGCCGGTATCAATAGTGGTTTCACAACCATACAGGATCCGGTATCGATAGCAGTTTAACCATACCGGATCCAGCATGATCCAGTATTCCTGTGTGATATAATACCTGAATTGAAATTTCCAGTATCGTTTCATACTAGTTTTAAAAATTCCCAGTATGATTTATAGTGGTTCTGGTATGGTTTTGATACTGGGATTCAGAACTTTTTCCAATAAGAGTTGGGCCATTTTGTCAGTCTTAAACATCTCTATATACAGCTCAAACTGAAAGAGATGCCGACTTCAAATTTGGAACTCGAGTTATTAAGTACACTGCAAATCTCTGAACAGATTATGAACACATTGCAGAATACTTTATTTGTCTCCTAGTTTAGATCACATTACAGAACACTTTCTGGAACATATTTTGAAGTGCCTTTCCAAACACTTTATTTTGTCTCCCTTTTTAGATCACTATCCGGAACGCATTTCGGAACGCATTTCGAAACACCTAATGGAACAATATTTTCTTCAGAACACTTCTAAAACGCATTTGGCAACGCTTTTCGGAGCCCATTCGGAAACACTTTCCAAAACACATTCAGGAACGTTTTTAGAAACACATTCGGAAACGCATTTTCAAAACACATTCGGGAATGCTTTTTCAAAACACATTCGAGGTCGCTTTTAGAACACTTTCGGAACTCCTTTCAAAACACTTCACGTAGGATTTACGGCACACTTTCAGTAACACTTTTATTGAGCAGCAGTTTGTTGTATGGAATAAAATTTAACACTTGCTTTAAATTTTTACACGCAAAATGTTTGTAGTCTTTAAAAAAACTGGTACTTCTGTTTCATGTTCAACGGTCATGTTGACTTGTCTTATGGGCATAAAACAGAAGAATTGTTTTCTTAAAGACTTCAAAACATTTTTTATGCAAAAAAATGAAGCATGTGTTCACTTTTTACCATACAACAAACTGCTACTCAATAAAAGTGTTACTGAAAGTGTGCAAAAATCATAAACTATTTTGAAAGGTGTTCGTAAGTGCAAAAAATAGCTTTCCTCTATGCGTTTTGAAAAGCATTTCCTGCAAACTGCCACTCAAATTAAAAGTGTTGATGAAAGTATGTCAAAGAGAATTCAATCGTTTACGCCAGATACAATTTTCAAAGATATTCTATTTCTGCATATAAATAAAGAATGCCAAAAGCTCCACTTGATATACCAAACAGATTTAATTTTGTTAGTAATTTCTAGTCACCGAATTTTTCTAGAAAAGTCCTTGAATTTATAATAAAAATGAAAATCTCCCGATTTCTGCCTGGGATCTCCGTATTTTTAAATCTAGCAGGTTGGCAACTCTGGTAAATGTCTTAACTTTATAAGACAATCTTACTATAATGGTTAATAATAAAATGCTCATAAATAAATGTTACATAATTCATGAGTCAATCAACTCATAATTCTAAAATTTGACTAAAAGCAATTTAAATTTTTGAAATTAATTTCGATGAATTAACGCTCAATTATGCTAGAATTTAACATGGATTTTTTTTAAAACTAAGTCATTTATCTTTGTAAAAACATATGGCAATTCAACTAGCCCTTCTCCCAGTCTATTAATTTTTCATGTTGAGTTAGTATATTCCTGCAACTACAAGATGCTTTTGTGCAGATTTACAGCAATGCTGAAGACATGTATGCCTGTCTAACCTACCTACCCAGCTGCTTACTTACCTCCCTGCTTAACCTATCTGCCAGCCTTACCTTACCTGTCTATACCTGTCGGTTAACTACCAATCTGTTTGAATGTCTGGCTGCTTAATGTACCTACCTAACTATTTTCATTAGTTACCCTACTCTACCTTTTGTATATGACTAACATGTCTGCCTAACCTTATCTTACCTACCTGCAAACTTTTATTGGCAATAATTGTGATTATTGTTATCCTTGTCTATTTTGTTACCAGGAAAATTTTATGTATTCTATTGGAGTTAGGAAAATTTTTTAAAGCAACATAACTTCAAAAACTCAAATGAACGTATTAGTAAGATGCAGTATGGTTTAAGTAAATACATATGCATGTCCTATACTGAAAAACTAAGCTCCTCGTCGCAACAGCCCATTATCGGGCCAAGTCCTTCCGTGCCCAATTCAGCTTTCGTTACCTAGGGTTCTGGGCTGCTATGCATACGTGGTCAACCTACGCAGGACCCCCAGTATTTGGTTCCCAATCATGCTTGGTCCTCATTTTATCGACCCACTTATATTATGAAAGGCTGAGGGAAACTCGCCTAATCCGGGATTCGAATCCCGGACCTGTGGCATGGCAATACGAAGCACTGCCATTTTGCATCATATCTTATACTAATGATCTTAATCTCACTAGAAAATAACTTGGGTCACCAACCAAAATTTAGTTAGATTATGAATGTCTTATTCTAACGTTAGAATTAAAACAATGAAGGTATGCATATCTGATTTACCATGTACATAAATGTTAAAAGATATTTTTGTTTTAACATTTTAAAAAAAGTCTTTGTATTTGAAAATTTAAAAAATGTGGTTTTGACAAATTTACTTAAGCATGGCATACTTTACGAGTTTTTATTACATAAGAATATTACGATATGATCCATAAACTGCCTTTGGGAAAAGTAAATGAAACACAAAAAAATTGCAAAAAATAACTTTAATAAGAAAGAATCAATTAACCGTGCGTGAATACATACAAAAAATATAATGACATACAACAAATACAATGTTAATAAAATTTTGGAACCATCTAATCCTTGATTCAAATTTCAAATAAGATACCAAGACCCCCCCCCCCCCCCCCTAAAGTCAAAATAACTATTTTCAGAAGTCTAATCGGATCGAGATTCGAAATCCAGATAATTTAAATATATAGCAAAATCATAAATTTTAGAGTCAATAACACAATCGATTTCTTACAATTCACACCTGGTAAGATGTTTCCTCCACAGTTAGGATTATTAAAGCAGCCACGTTCCGCACAAACTTAAATATAAGGATTTCAAAATGTTTTCAAAACGATTCACGTTGCGGGTCTTAGTTTACTTGTTTAAACTTGTTGTCCAGTGTCTTCTGTGGTTGCCAAACTGTTGCTGTCCACTTCTACCCTCTGTTAGGAGTTTTAACATAGCCAACTACTTTTTGTAATCTAAAAGCGCGGTCAAGTGATTGAAAGTGTTGCATTATAAATGTGCAAATGTACAAGTGTTCTATGAAGTGTTTAAAATCAGTTGAGATCCTAAAATTAGTTTGAAACTCTATCAAAACAGATTTTCAATCCTTGTAATTTTCAACGACAATGTATTCTACCATGTGATTCAAAAGTGTTTGCAATATGTTCTATAATATGTTCCAAAAACGTTCGCAATGTGATCCAAAAGTGAAATTCAACAAATCCCTTAGCAGAACACATTCTGAACACTTTTTCAGCGGTTCTGGAACGCTTTTAGAATTCGATCTATGCGACGGAACGCATGTGGAACACTATCGGAACACAATTTTCATGAAAGCGTGCTAAATCTGTTCCGAATGTGTGTCCCGAGTTTGCAGTGTACCTGTCGGACGTCATAATACGGTTTTTGAGAAAATCGCACATGGTAGTTCAGAGAGGAACTTTTCAGTGGACCGGTCCGTTGGTGTTGATGCTTGCTAAAGTTTGTTTCGTAGAGTAGAGATCGCTTATCAATCCTCAAACCTTACATTACGTCAATTAATTATTATCCGAACCTCAAAGCATTTTTTTTTCAAAACAGCGTATTGAATATAATTAACGGCCCGATTTCGATGATTAGGAAACCCAGGCCATTTCACCAAGGTCGTAACCATCAACATATACGTGTTATATCCGATAAACTTATCCCATACCTTTTCTAGATTATCCGTGTTCCTGGACCGTGCCACCTCCCTCCCCAAGAAATCTGCCTCCCCGGACCCCCAGCACTACTCGACTTTCGTCAAACTGTCCCTCCTCATTTCTGCATCCTCCAAAAAGAACTTCGTACTGTCCCGGACAGCGAGGAACACGCTGTCGCCCGTCTTCAGGGAGGAGCACTTCTTCCACACCAACATGTAGAAGACAATACTCCTGACTCTTCTTAATTGTGCTTTGTTAACAATGGTTTAAAACTGTTAATGTTGAATTAATATATGAGAGGAGATGGAGGGTGCTTTTAGGTTCTTAAAATTTGCCAGTGCCTTGTCATAAGCATATTTTTAAGAGCATCTACTACTTGTAAAGAAGTTGGTTTAAGAAAAATTTTAACCAGAGAGGTTATTGAAGTGTTTGTGCGTATGGAGTGTTTAATTTTGATATTTAATGGGAACGGTATTTTGGAAAAATAATAGCTATTAGATTCTTACAATCACGAATTTTTATTAAAGAATGTAAAACAGTTTAACTTTGTTATTTACAAAACCAAATATAACAAAAAACGAGTGCTGTCGAAAGTGGCCAATTGTTAACCCCGTCCGGAACGCGTTAAGCTATTCAATCAGCAAGATGGTTATAACTTGTATAAAAATATGGCTATATATGGCTCTTGATTCCCATGAAACTGTAAATATCAGCCGCAAAACTGGCTGTTTGAAATATATTAAACTCAAGTAGGTATATAGGTTAATAGTCCACATATTAGCAATAAAATAACTATATATAGGCAATAACTATATAATAACTTTATAGGCAATAACTATTTTTTAACTTTATAGGCCATAACTATATAGTAATAACTTTATAGGCAATAACTCCTGGCAATAACTATACCTCTCCTTGTTTCATAATATTTACTCTCTTTCAGGACCAAGTGGAAATCCTCCCACCAGAGTGCGCTGCGACTGAGTCTGTTTGAGAGTGACAGACAGGGCAGGCATGACGCTGTGGGTCACGTGCTTCTGCCTCTCGCCAGGATAGGCGACAGGCAGGAACAACACTGCCTGCCGCTTACACCCATATCCACGGTATTATGTGATCGATTGTTATCTGTATTTAAAAGCGGTAATGTAGTTGTGGTGTACACCGCATACAAAAACCGGTTGTTTGATTCATTTGACCGTAGCAGCATGCACCAGAATTTGAATAGTATAATTTCAAAACTACATAAGTCCACATTTAACTTAAACCACTATCGTACCATAACAACAACACACATTGATGTAGTTAACTTTGCTAAGCATAAAAACAAAAATGATTTAACAAAAATGAGGAATTTCTGTAAAATTAGATGACTCATTTGGGCTTTCACCATCATATAACAAACTACTCACGCAGGTCCAGATTCAATAACTCAAATAGAAATTTGGCACGTAGGGGTAGGGGTAGGGTATTTTACATATATATTCCGACTTGTGTGCTTGCTCAGTGAGCCGCTTATAAGTCTTCGTCAAGTAAGACAGGCACAGAAAGATTTCTTACTGTCACAAAGAGAGGAAATACACCCAGGGCGAAGGCGGGAATCGAACCCGCGCCCGTTACAGCACGCAGACTGCTGGCCTGCGATGCTTACCACTCGGCCATCCGGCCCCATTTGGCACGTATTACTTGTAAAGATTGACGATTTGATTTTGTCATTTATTTTGACATTTTGCGAATTTTTCTCAGTAATTTGTTTTATTAATGTTGTAATATTTAAAAATTTTATATCATCAATGGATCTGTATAGTGTGTATCCCTTTTCGACCGGCGGTCAGGTGGCGCTGATTTAAAACTGTGAAACTAAATTTGGAGTTTTATCGAAAAAAAATGCGTTAAACAGCATCAATGCCAGCAACTCCTTAAAAACAAAGTCATTTTTTATACGAATAACGAATGGTACAAGTCAGCTGCTTCAGTATCAATATTTTTGAAGAGCTTGAACATTCTCTTTGATACCCGCACGATCGGGCAAGTCCGGTCGGAAAAGGTTATGCAGCATTATCCGGACACAGTTAGCTTTTAGCACAGACTGATTGTATCTCGTGTACACAGAACTTTAAATTACGCATTGCAACGAGTTAAATATTTCGGAAATAGGAAAACGTTGATAAAAAAGTACCAACTAATACAGTTTATTTAAAACTTTCTAGCCCCTGGTGAAGAACATCGGCGGTCAGTTGCTGGTGAGCCTGTTCTACTCTGCCCTTCAGAGCAGGCTCTCTGTTCACGTGATCAAGGCTCGACACCTGAGGCTGGACCCGGAATCCCACAAGAGGCACATACGACCACTCAACAAGGGAAAAGGTAAAAGTAAAATAGACTTCTGATAATACAGGGTGTCCGTAAAAGAATATGCGAGTTTTAATGGTATATTACAGGAGTTTATTTCATACTAAATATAACAAATCAAACATGAAATTGAAGGAAGACTAATCTAGTTTTTCCTAAAAGTGCTCAATGGGAGCGCCTTTAGTGATACGACACACATCCAAACAAAAATGCATTTCGTTCCATACTGCCTGCAGAAAGTTCGGACTAATGGAAGCAAGTAATGAATAATGCAACTGTGGAAACGATGTAGCGGTACAAGTGCATGTGCTTATCTAAAGCTGTTGGAGTTATTCTTTATTAGTCACCTTCAACCACAACTGTCGAACGATTACAGCTGATACCATTACAATTTGAAACTCGGACATTCTTTTACGGGCACCCTGTAGTATAAAAAAATGTCTTCAATCGGTCCTAAGTTTGTAGTTCCTGGTCGAAGTCTTAGTTATTGTTACAGACCTGCCGTGTTTACAACAAAATTCTTCATACGGCACGCATCCAAACGAAAATGCAATTCTTCCGATGCTGTCTGAAGCATGTCCGGACAAAAGGAAACAAGTTATGAATAGATGACACTACAACTGTGGAAACGATGTAGCGGTACAAGTGCATGCGCTTATCTGAAGCTGTTGGAGTTATTCTTTATTCGTCATCGTCAGCCACAACTGTCGAACGATTACAGCTAATACTATTACAATTTCAAACTCGGACATTCTTTTACAGACACTACAGAGAATGAGGATAAACAAAAGGAATTCGTAGCTGAGATGAAAAGGATTTTAAAATAACGTGAATTAAGAACGTAAATCATACACTGGGAACATGAAGTTCTAAGAGTATTAGAGTAGCCTACTTTGAGTGTTAGATGACAGTGATTGCGCCCTCTAGAAGGGAGAGTGTAGGCTTTATAGCCCATTACCCAGCTCGCCAGAAGAGACAGTCACAAGAGACACACAAAGAAGGACGACATAAACACATAGACAAATAACAACATTTATTGACAAGCACAAACATCCATGCCTTTGCCGGGATTCGAACCCGAGCCCAGCAGCTCCAAAGGCTAGTACACTAACCACTTCGCCTGCAGGCCGGCTTGCCTGTTAGATACTCTTTCGTGTTTCTAAAGTTAGGGACGTTAACATTGGCGAAATAGAACCATCCGTTTAACCTTAAACCAAACATATTCACAAAAGCCAATAACTGGATACAAAACTCAATCACATACCAATTTGTCAAGACTGTCTTCCACTTCTAAAACTTCGTCTTAATTGGCATTGTCGTCATTCACTGCGAAGGCTTATTGTCGAATTGCCAATCCAATTTAAATAATGACACTGTAGGTAAACTTCACTGCAAGGAGACTACGCTCACAGTAAAACACGTTCTACAGATTTCGGAAGTTATCACACGCACGTGGTAATTAGTTGAAAATATTTGTGAAAGACACTTCAATGGAACAAGTATTTTTTTTATCTATAATAATAAAAATGAAGTTTTGTATGTATGTGTGTATGTATGTGTGTATGTCTCTCCGAAACTCACAAACTAGACATTTGTTTAACTCGTAACTTGGTAGAAATACGTAGTTCATACTTGAGTTGCAAAATAAGAACTTTCAGAGCTCAAAATGTTCTATTTTTAGAGAAAATTCGAATTTTCTGGAAAAACTACACCACTTTGGCTCAAATCCGATGAACATTTTTCTTTCGCGTTGCCATTCAGCAAATGAAATTAAAATAAACTTTTTCAAAAATAGTTAAAATGTAAAAAAGAAAATACTTTATTCTTAAAAACTTAAAAATATATTATTATCTTCATTTTAAAGATTTATCATCATATTTATCAAAGATTAACTATCATTCTAAGTAGTAAACTTTCATTTTATATCATTCTTTAATCTGTATCAATGCAATATTTTATTTTTAACTCGATATTTTAATAAATAAGTATCATGGACGTCTATATAAACTGGAATGTTTCCTCCAACGACAGCGGATCTCAAAAAGTGCTACCAATTTTTGTACATAATTCCTAACGTTATTGTTGGTTTTTATAAACTTGATCGCCAAGGTCAAATAAGCTAAACATTTTATATTTTTATCATTTACGATTAAGCTATAAATTGATATTTAACTAATTTTTATTTGAAGAATCGTTGCCGCCAATTTTACGCCAACCCTGACAAATTGGTATTATAGCAACCAAGATTGATCGCCAAGGTCGTAAGCTAAACAATTTATAATTTTATCATTTACGATGAAGCTAAAAATTGATTTTTAATTTATTTTTATTTGAAGAATCGTTGAAGGCAATTTTACGCCAACCCTGACAAATTGGAATTATAGCAACCTTTGGCGAAAATAGCATTTGCATTGGCGATTTCTAAAGGTGGATATATTTAAATCTTAAATGCATATAATTTATTTTGAAGCGAAAACTGAACTATGTTGTTTTTTGAAGGCCATCGCACTACAGATGCATATTAGGGTTGTATGCCTTTCGTTTTTCGCCAAATACTTTGATAAACTCGCCAAATTATTACAAAAAACGCGCCAAATGACCTTTTTTCTTTATTAGCTGGTTGGTTGCGCGATGGTCATTGCGCCAAAGCTGAAAGGGTGTGTTATTGGTAGATACATATTTTCCTCGCCAAATTTTTCAAACATGCCAAATGAGCTAAAATGTTTTCATTCGGGAAATTACTATGACATTATCCGTTAATTTTATAGCATTTTTTAAATTTTGAATTTTTATGGTCATATAAGTAACGGGATTCTGTACTTTATAACGAACGGGAAAAGTAACATAAGTTTATTATCCAAAAAAACAGATTAAATGGTAGTATGGTACAAATACTTGGATCGATTTGGTATTTATTTTTTTCCAACCCGTGCAACACCGGGTAGTTCAGCTAGTTTAGAATAAAAATGTATTGATTGTTCTTTGAATATAAACATGTTTTGTGCCGATAGAAACTTATATTCAATTGAGGAAAAATAAATTTTGAATAGAAAATTTCTTATAATTATGGTATTGTTCTACTTTAACAAATAATGCTTACATTTGATTATTATATCAAAATTATATAATTTTTCATATTAAATTATAATATTATTATACTATTGTTTTATTCTTTATTTACCTTTTTTTAGTGTTTTTATATTAACTCCCCTCATCCCCATAATAAGTCTGGTTAACAAAACCTGTCACAGTTTGATTAGAATTGATTGATCATTTATAGTTCACAATTTAAAACGTTCAGACAGAAGGACAAAAAAGTATATATAAGTTTCTTATGCGTTATATAAAAACACTAATTTTCAAAATCAGAAAGTTAGAATTCGAGTAAAAATAGACCGTTAAGAGATAGACGGGAAGAAAATAAAAAGCATAGATGTTTTACCTCTCTAATAAAAAAAAATATGTGTTAAAATCAAAAGGTTAGAACGGAAACCATAACATAACGTCTTTTAAAGGACAGATGGACGATTGAAAACACTTTCAGATTGATGGACAAAAGGTACAAATGACACATTTCTGAAATCATAAACTCTCTAACATGTTTAGAGATGCAGAACCGAATATTGAATCGTTACTATAAAAACTACGGCCAACTTCAAATGAAAGGCAAGATACGCTTTCCCAAACATGAGCGTAGACGGAATTTTTGACCTGTTCCCAGTGCCGAAGATCGAGAAACTAGTTCGGACGCATTCGGAACCCTAAAAATGTGGTCAGCCGTGAACGAGTTCTTCCGAACAGCTTTCGAGACAGGTTGTCTTCATATTCGGAACAACGTCACCCGGAACTATGACGTCAAAATTTCCGTCCCTGAGCGGGTTTGGGAGAGCTTCTTTGACCTTAGTAGTTGTGTAGGCCGTAATAAAAACTTGTTTAACCACCGTAACTACCTTTTTTAATATCAAAATTTCTTCTTCCAGAAACTTTCGACTCTTTCGTGAAGGTAACTCTCATGTGCGGAGGGCAGAAAGTGAAAACCAACCGATCTCTGGTGTCTACAGGGGACCCGGTTCCTTCGTACAACCACAAGAGCGACTTTGTTGTGCCCCAGACATTCCTCACCGAATCCTCTCTGGTAGTGACTGTGGTGGCGAAAGGAGTGCTTGGACGCAGTATCCCTATTGGACGGGTGACGGCTGGACCGTATGTCGAGACTGGAAACGGTGTCGCCACTCACTGGGGCAGGATGGTCCAGGAGACCAGGTCTGTGGTCCAGTGGCGGAACTTGTATCTGTGAAATGTGACTTGTATATGTAGGAACTTGGAGTGCTCGTTCTGAGCCAAAGGAATACAAATCATTTAGATAATATGGTCCAGAAGACCAGGTCTGTAATCCAGTGGCGGAACTTGTATCTGTGAAATTGGATGGTAGAAACTTGTGAGTGTTGCAAGTTCTGCTTGTGTAAATATTTAAACAGGATGGTTCAAGAGGCGTAGTAGGTGCTTCAGTGGCGGAATTTGTATCTCTGAAATGGATTTCAGAAGCTTGTGCCATATTGAACTAACAAGTGTTGCTAGTTGTGCATGTGAAATTCGACCAGATGCAATAGAATACGAATCAATTAGACATGATGCTTCAAGAGGCGAGGTAGCTGCTCCAGAGGAGGAACTTGTATCTGTAAATTGAGCGGTCCAGGATGGTCCAATGGACCAGATTTGTAATCCAGTGCCGGAATTTGTATCTATAAAATGAATAGTTTGAAATTGGGTTAATGAACCATGAGGTGTTGCAAGTTCTGGATGTGAAGTTCAAGATACAAATACAGGAATTCCTCTTACAACCACAAGGGTGTCTTTGCTGTGCCACAGACATTCCTCACGGAATCCTCTCTGGTAGTGACTGTGGTGGCGAAAGGAGTGCTAGGACGCAATATCCCCATTGGTAGAGTGACTGCTGGACCGTATGTTAAGACTGGAAACGGTGTCACCACTCACTGGGGCAGGATGGCCCAGAAGACCAGGTATGTAGTCCAGTGGCGGAACTTGTATCTGTGAAATGTGACTTGTATATGTAGAAACTTGTGTTTAAACTTGGAGTGCTCGTTCTGAGCCAAAGGACTACAAATCATTTAGATAATATGATCCAGGAGACCAGGTCTATGGTCTAGAGGCGGAACTTGTATCTGTGAAAGTGGATGGTAGAAACTTGTGATTGTTGCAAGTTCTGCACGTGAAATTTTTGATGAAAATGATTTAAACAGGATGGTTCAAGATTCGTAGTAGGTGCTTCAGTGGCGGAACTTGTATCTCTGAAATGGATTTCAGAAGCTTGTGCCATATTGAACTAACGAGTTCTGCATGTGAAATTCGACCTAATCCAATAGAATACGAATCAATTAGACAGGATGCTTCAAGAGGCGAGGTAGCTGCTCCAGAGGAGGAACTTGTATCTGTAAAATGAACGGTCCAGGATGGCTCAATAGACCAGATTTGTAATCCAGTGCCGGAATTTGTATCTGTAAAATGAATAGTTTTAACTTGAATTATTGAACCATGAGGTGTTGCAAGTTCTGGATGTGAAGATCAAGATACAAATACAGGAATGACGGCTGGACCGTATGTAGAGACTGGAAGCGGTGTCGCCACTCACTGGGGCAGAATGGTCCAGGAGACCAGGTCAATGGTCTAGCGGCGGAACTTGTATCTGTGAAATGAATGGTAGAAACTTGTGAGTGTTGCAAGTTCAGCATGTGAAAATTTTGATGAAAATTATTTAAGATTCGTAGTAGGGGCTTCAGTGGCGGTTTACTATCTCTATGATCGAGATTCAAGCCGGACGTTAGTCTGACGCTGGAACTGCTGAAGGAGAACCAAGAGAGAAAACGGTTTATCACCACCACTTGCCAAGCAGACCTCAACACGGACAGATTAACAGTCGATGAAGGGTTTTTCCCCTATACTCCTCGTATGCGCACGGCCGTTCAGGTTCGGAACAAGTTTCGTTCCTCCTTGTTAGAACAACTCAAACTGGAAGGATATTGTTTTGTCACATAAGCCCTTTCTGGCCTTATTAGTTGAAGAGTACACGGAAAGAACCACTTTATTTCGTAGAAGGCTGTCCGTAATAGCCTCTTTGGGGATGATAGCGAGATATCGTCTAAACTGGTGTAAAGAAACCGGTTACTTGCTTTGTTTATCTTTCGCGGCAACCCGGCAACCCTGATTCACGCCAGAGATCAGCGGATACAACTCAACACGTTTGTAACGCAAATGAAGAACCGAAAGAAAAACCGGTTTCCGGTCGCCAATATCCGCCAAGCAGACACAATTACGGAAAGACTCCAAAGAAATCAAGCAGTTCTTTCGCTGTACTCTTTAGTTGTAAGTCGTGGCTTAATGATATTGGTATCTTGTGCATTTGTTAAACTGATGATCTATTAAAGTGGTTGATACATGAAAATGCTTCTGAATTTTTTTAATTAGTTTTTCAATATATAGGCATGGTAGTATACTAAGTGAATACAAAGCATACAGTCAATGCTATAACATATACAAAGAGGTTCAAGCTAGTCGAAGATATGTAATGTATATCTGTTGCTAAAAGCAACTTTTGATGAGTGAGCGTAGACGAAACACTTTATGTTAACCCTTTCGCTACGAAGGATTTTTGCGCCCTCGTAGTTTGTGATAGGAATATCATTAACGAATCCTTAGTCGGACTGCCGTTGTGGGCCGTTTCAGTAGTGAAAGGATTAAAACTAAAATTTTATTTTTATATTATTTGTGTTATCTGATTAAAATGTAATTGATTTGTTACAGGATTTAAAGATTATTAACTGGAGACTAATTTTAACTTGGTTTAGTCTTTACGTTGAATTAAATCTTTACATTTATTTTAATTTCACCTTGTATTATATCTGCCAAAAGATTAATTTGTTTAGCTTCAACTTTTTATTCCCATGTATATTGTTTAATATTGAAATATAATTAAATACTATATAATTTGAGGTTATTTCGGTAAGTTTTGTTTTTACGCGATAGAAACTAACTAAACTGTGAGGAAAGTTAGTTTTGATTATATAATTATTAGTCTAATTTATTTTTAGTATTTTATTTAATATAATGGCATTTATATTGAATTTAGTTCTAATGCTATAATACATCTTATCAATTGTCATTTTCAGAGAAGTATATAGTGTTTGAAACTTAAGTCTACCCATATGTTGTGGTTCATTTTTGTTTATAAATATGTGGCATTCTAATGTTGGGCAAATAAATGCCTGAAAATGATATACATGAACATAAGCGTTACCAGTATGCAAAAAGAATATTTTAAGAAGAAAAGTATTGCTTTTGAAAATATTTGTGTTGTATTTGTATGTAATAGATAATAAAGTTACATAACTTTAAAATAGCTCTAGTTTTGACTGAGAATGAAACTTAATATTTAATATACCTTCTAATAAAAATTTTCAAAAGTACAAAATTCCATGGTTTATTAATAATATGTGTGTGTGGAATAATAACCGAACAAACATGCTGCTCAACTGAGAAACAGTTTCATTTCTAAAGTGCTGGATTTTTCTTCTTTTATAAATGTACAGGTTAAGTGTTAACTAGTTTGGTTAATGTTCAATAGTAGTTTTAAATAAAAGTAGGAAAAGAAGACAAAATTCAATGTTCAGACAGATGAATTTATTCGTAGAATATATAATATACATATTTTAAAAAAATTAAATCAAATTGGTTTACCATAACATATACATGAGCCAATATGTAATCCATTTCATTTGTTTCATATAAAAGGCGTTTCCATGATACCTTTACGAAATATTGAATTGTTAATAAATTATTCCATTAAATGCAACATGACCAGATAATATTATTAACAAATGAAATAGCTGAATTAGATAAAAATTTGTTACATTTTTGTAAAAGTGTAACCAAAAGTACTTCAATACGATTTTCGATTATTCCAACTTCAGGCAATTCGAGGTTTTAATGTAAGAAACAACGAAAAATTCTACATGACACAATTTCCCTTTTTTCCAAATGTAATATTTTCGAAGACATTACAATCACCCTTGCCCACCAAAAGGTACAAGGACAAGTTTCTTCAGCTTTTATACTACGATATTTATTATAATCTAGATGGCTGGTAGAAACGCAGTTGTAAATCAGCGCCATCTAGCGTGGTTGAAATTTTAGATTGTTGCTGAATATATTGCAATAACCCTTGTCCACCAAAAGGTACTCTCATCTCTCATGGTAAATGTTAAGTTGCTTCAGCTTGTATACTACAATATTTATTGTATGGCTGGTGGCAACACAGTCGTAAATCAGCGCCATCTAGCGTGGATGAAATATTAGATTAGTACACCAATTATTAGAGATATACATCTAATAGTTATTTCAATTTTATTTTATGGCTACTTGAACCCGAATACGAACCTGCCATCATAAATTGTAGTGCAAATATATAGCACCATACATTTTCGCAAAGCAAGGGCGCCACATTTTTACACTTTACGGAATCAAAAGCGAATATTTGTACACACAATACAATCGTAAGTGTATAGACATATAATTTTAAGTAACACATTGCCATGCACCAGGTTAATTTAAATAAATATTCATTTTTGAGCAAGTAAACTGTATGGCTCTTAGATTTCGTTTGTTACTTTTACCATTACGAACTATATCGGGCCAATTTCGAATTTCTACTTACATTCCTAAAACAAACGCACTCGCAGACATCAGGATGCCTAAGTTTTTAGGCTATTTGCATGTATTGCTATTTGCTGTTTATTTGCAGTATTGCTATTTGTAGTTTAGAACATTTAAAAGCATTAATGCACATCCTCCATATGGAAACATATGTGCTTTAATGTCTTTATCTGTTGCCATCAGTTTTCAGAAAATCTATTTTTCCCCACTTACCAAGAAATTTTATCAGTTTATGCTATCAATTTCTGACTCGTCAGAGTTATTGAGTTTATTCATAGATAGAATTAAAGAGCATGGATATAAATACTGATGCCATATTCCCAATATTTAATTTTAAACAAACTTTTAGAAGCAGCTTTAGCTTCAAAGTTGTTTGAATTGATCAAATGTCACAATAAATCAAATAACTTTTTAAATACAATCTTTATGCTAGGTGCAAAATCATGCCACAATTATGCTTCACAATATAATACAAGTTTTCAAATATGAACTCTTTGCTTCCTTTAGAAATGCTATACGGACGTTTACATGTAAATTCTTCATTGAAATCAAACATCTAAAAGGTGAATCACACTACTTTGACAAGTTCACATCTATCTAAGCTAATAATTTACACAGTGAATTTACTTGGTTAGTAGTAGTATACTTGTACAAGGTTTTAAGGGGTTTTAATTTTAAAACAAAATCTTCAAGAGTTTTGTTGTACATTATATGTAGAAATATTTATGTAGTTTAGGTATAAATTAATAATGATTTATAATAATATTTAAAATAACCAAACAAATTAAATAAACTTTTTACCCAAACAAGTACAAGACTAAAAATTTTAAGAATCATTAATTAATGAAATTATTTTCTTCGTCAAGTTTATTGCTTTAAGATATACTTGAAGCGATTGTTTAGAAAAAAAGAAACCTATAGATTAAGTACATAAATGTTTTGGTTTAAATAATCAGTAAAAAAAACTATTAAAACGTGTCACTAACTTACAAACAATTGCGAATTCAAGAGGTTTAGAAAATATAAAGTATTATTGTTAAAGCAGTTATTGTATTTCACACTTCAGCTCAAATTGTTATATCTTAAGCTAATAATGCTTTCTACACATTACAAATTCACAATTTAATTTCGTTATTTGCATAATTATTTGAAAATGAAATAAATTATTGGACAATTATAAAGTTTTTGTCTGATATAGGCTACGATTAGAATGAGAACAAAATATCACAATCATATATATTTGTGTGTTATGTACAAGAGTAATTCAATTAGTAAAAAAATCTGCATCACTAAATTAGCAACTCAGTGATTTAATGTACAGAGTGGTAAATATGAAATCAAATGTACAAGGTGACAGATACTTTTTTTACGACAATACAGAATACTTACATTACATAAAAGGTATTGTTCGTTTAGCTTTAACGAAAGTCAAATTTCAAATAAATATATTCTCATATAAACACAATTGCAATTGAGGACTTTTAGAACTTGTGCGCAAATTAAAGAAAAGAGTACCTCTAATAAATTTATAGCATAAGCACTTAAAATAAAGTAAGGGTTATTGGAGTTATGAAAAAAAGAATTAAATGACTTCACTTAATAATTATAAGTACAATAATATACTTAAATATGCTTGTTTGGTACTTGTACCAAAAAGTACACATAAACATATCATTATGTTAGAACTGAGAGTTCAATCTCGTTTTGACTAGATTATGTAGAAAACTAAAACTTCATGACTCAAAATCTTCGTGGTATTCACTGGAAATAGTAGAATCAGGAGACAATTCCGGGATCTCAAGTAGATTCGGTTCTCATCCAGGCCTTTATGAAGAAAACATCAAGAGCTTGAAATTTTACCCCATTCGTAATTGGACAGAATATCTCATTTTCGGATTAATAAATTTTAATCTATACCTAAAAAGGCAGTTCCTCTAAACTTAACATATATAATTGTGAAAGTTAATTATTCAGAGCATGTAAGACCAAGTTTCGTTAATTAATGAAAGCAAAGCCTGACCTTTTCAAAGCTTCCTAGATGCCATGCAGCATCGAAATTTCTTCAATAATATTCACCTAATCGCATTCACATAAAAACTAAATCCATAATGACTGATGCTTGTAGACAAGTCCCCCTAACTTCCACATAGGTTAAATGTTGATTCATCAAGGACGTTTTACATTTCTGACCATCATTTCATTTCATGTCGTTTTCTTTGGTTGGTGCCTCATTGAGACAGCTGATGAAAGAGTGGGACAGTGTATTTGGGACCAATATCGTAGCGGCTTGATCTTATGTTCATATTCTAGGTTGGTTTCTAATTTTATGCCATTTTCTTTGGGGGGGGGCAAGACTTGGGAATAATTCTGGCGTCTTCATCTTAAGATACTGGTCTAGTGATGCCGCCTATGCCATGGGAAAGAGACGAATTTCATGTCAATTTTACAAAGAAACTAAGAAAACCAACGATAATCCAGTCAAAACGAATCCAACCCTTAACAAAACCAAAAAAAACGGGCATCCTCTCAAGGTGCCCGGACCCAGACCATCATCCTGGGCCGGACAATGGACCCGATCTCACAATTGACAGTCCGTGTCTTTCCGTTGACGACAAAGAGTGCATCATCAGCCGTGGTGGCCATGTAGGTTCCGAACACTCCCGCACTCTCGATGGGCCTGTTGCTGTTGCCCCAGTCGGCGGTGTCGGCTGGTCGGCCGATTCCGGTGATCATCTCGACCTTGCCGTCTAAGAGGTCGACGAACAGGATGTCCTCTTTGGTCGAGGAGGTCGCGTAGAGGTCGTACGAGTGGGTGGTGCGGGAGGGGAAGAAGGCGACCGAGGCGATCTGGAGCGTGGTCTTGACGTCGAACAGGAAGCGGAGACCTAGTGGAGAAATACATTGTCAGGTTTCTACACTTGAAATTACTGGATATTTTTCGATTTGTATTTTTAAAAAAAAAATGCATTGAGTATTTTTAGCCAACGATACCACGTTCCAATCTAGATCTTACTGTAGTCGACCTTTAATTGGAGCGCGATCACCCCGAATGTGAAATAACTCGAAATACTGCTTAGTAATTAAAGATTTATTGCTACGCAAACTTCGTAATTATCAACCGCGCATCAATGACGACACTTCTCTGATCAGCTTTCAGAGTTACTAATCCTCCTACAATCCCAGCGCCTTGCCCATCAAGTGGCTATGCCCTTCATTGACTATGATAAGCACAGGGTGGCGCATATAAAAGTGGCCCCGTTATGGAGATAAGAATGAGATAGGTTGCAAAGTCAAAAACCAACGCAAAAACAAGTTTGCTAAGATCGCTATATTGATCGCTTCAATATTAAGTCCAAGCAAACTCTAGGCGATTTATTTGTCGGCAACTATGCTATTGCTATGGTTTGACAAGCTATTTGGAAAAGTAATACAGACTGAAGGTCTGTCATGCCTAGTTATTTTTTTCGGTCAGTTTAAAAACATTACTATGTAAGACATTCAACAAAGACAAACATTAGCAAATAGACTAAATGGATTTTTCTTTCTGAAATTTGGATATTCAGCAACTTCGGATAGTTGGAGTTCTATGCTGTACCGTCTTCGGTGATCTCTTGCGCCACAATGACGACGCTCCTCTCGTCGGCCTTGAGAGTGACGACCCGCCTGGAGTCGGGTTTACTTGGGGCCGGCCGAACAGGGCGGTCGAGTGCACCAGGACCGTGAGAGTCCAGGACGATCTATCACGGACTTACCACTTATGATTATCTAACATTTCCCTCTATAATTATCTCATCAAAAATGTGAATAATATGTTGGTTTCGGTAAATGTAAAGGGTTTACCATCAGTGCGCCAATCCTTCAAATTTCGATCATATTAGGCCCGCTTACCAGCAAGACTACTTACTAAGTAGTTTTCCTGATTTTCATTTTTTCTCAAACACTTCTGCATACTGTCATGTGAACGCGGCCATTCTCAAATTGTAAAAACCAAACACTAAAACCTATAATATCCCTTGCTGAATTTGAAAGCCTTGTAATTAAACCCCCAACAACAATTAAACAGTTAAAGTTCTACGCTGTCGCCCGTCCTAATTTACAACTAAGTTGAGTTTAGTTTGAATTATCGTCGCGCTAGATATACACGACGGCTATTAGCAATGTTAGTACTAATTTAGAACCATAAACTAAAGTACCGTTTTCGGTGATCTCTTGTGCCACAATGACGACGCTCCTCTCGTCGGCTTTGAGAGTGACGACCCGCCTGGAGTCGGGCGAGACGTGGGGCCGGCCGAACAGGGCAGTCGAGTGCACCAGGACCGTGTCAGTCAGGTAGTCCAGGACGATCTGTCGCGGACTTACCACTTATGATTATCTAACATTTCCCTCTATAATTATCTCATCAAAAATGTGAATGATATGTTGGTCTCAGTAAATATAAAGGGTCAGTACGCAAATCCTTCAAATTTCGATCATATTAGGCCCGTTTACCAGCAATACTATTTACTAAGTAGTTTTCCTGATTTTTCCGTTTTCTTTTCTCAAACACTTCTCCACACTTTCATGTAAACGCGACCATTCTCAAATTGTAAAGACCAAACATTAAAACCTAAAATATAATTTGCTGAATTTGAAAGCCCAGTATTAAACCCATAACAACAATCAAACAGTCAAAGTGCTACGTTGTCACCCGTCTTAATTAACAACTAAGTTAAGTTTAGTTTGAATTATCGTCGCACTAGAGAAACACGCCGGCTATTAGCGACATTTATAACAATTCAGAACCATCAACAGCTAAAGATTCAAGTACCGTCTTCGGTGATCTCTTGTGCCACGATGACGACGCTCCTCTCGTCGGCCTTGAGAGTGACGACCCGCCTGGAGTCGGGCGATACGTGGGGTCGGCCGAACAGGGCGGTCGAGTGCACCAGGACCGTGTCGGTCAGGTAGTCCAGGACGATCTGGCCCGTGGGTCGGCCCGTCACGGGTTCGAGGCATTCCAGGATCACGAGACCACCTGTTAGGAAAAGTAGGGATTGAAATTGTAGCATTGATGAAATTTTTGACATTTCTTGGTCTACACGGAATAAAGTATTGCCATATATTGATCTACGAAATAAAGGACCTTTTCGACTAGTCGGAAAGTAGGAATTAAATAAGTGGCAGTTATTGATATTGCCCATAGATTATAGGCCTTCCAATCATTACGCAATCTTCGAAATCACTTTATTCCCCTTTTCTCTCGCGTTGATTTTTCTAAGAAATGGCATGAACGTCGATGTTTTTGTTTTACCCTACTTAAGTTTCAAAATCACCCAGCAACTTTAAACGGCAATTGCAACCTCACAGCAGAGCCTCAAAGTGTGGTCTTAAAACAGAGACGCTCACGCCGTTTCCTGGAAAATCCACACTATTATATTGTCCCATAAAAATGTCATTATCGCATTAGTTAATTTAAAGATTTTTTAAAAAAAAATCATCTGAAGAATACAGGGGTATAAATTAGTCATCTGACTGTAATGCATAGTAATTAATAGTAATGTCTAGTAATTCATAAACTAGTAATCAATTATGAACTGGAAACTATGAACTATATGAAACTAGTTATTATGCTTCAGAAATAAAAAAAAGTTAAAGAAATTAAACTTTTAATTAAATAATAAAATATTAATAATATGCAGCAAAAACAAGTTTATAATTCAGCCAATTTGCGTATAATTTGGCGGAATAAAACCACACTCTTAAAGTAAACGAGCGATTTTAACTCAGTCTGAGTTAATTTTCATTCCTCCAGTGACGAAAATGCACCTCCATATAGGAGTGGATCATTTGTTTGTTAAACCTCCAACAGGATCACTCCAAACGAGTGATTTTAACTCAGTCTGATTTAATATTCACTCCTTTCCAGTGTCGAAAATGCGCTTCTCCTACATGAGTGGATTTAACTCTTTTGTTTTAAGAGTGCAGCATCGTGTAAAATTACTCTCCTTTAAGAACATTCATTTCACAGTAAAACTAAAAATAAAAGAAAACATAATCAATATTTTATTAATATTATAATCTCTCATTAGTATTACCAAATGAAGCAAAGTCAGCCGACTTAGGCGCGCAGTTGTAAGGGGTGAGGTCCACGGTCTTGAGGTATTTCATGCCCTGGAGGTCGAGCTTGTACATCCCCCTCTGGTTGGTGTGGACCACGTACCCGTACTTCCAGCCGTGACCGAGGTCTTGGGGCGAGGGCACGAACAGGCCACTCACCTAGTTGGAAAAACGAGTCACATGGTTAAATACTGTCAAAAAAATAAATTGTGTGGGATATCCATACTAAAAAAATGTGAGTTTCTACCACCTTAAAATGGAGACGGTATAAGGCAGTACCACCTTTCTACCGTCTTGTCAGAAGCTTATACGTACAACCATTTGTAAGCTAATGCTATATGGCACAGAGTTGATACCAGAAAGCTCGACTTCAGAAACTTTCATTAAAAGATTAAAACAAATTACAGATGTTATTTGCTCTGAAAAAAGCTATCAATTGTCTTTTCTTCTAAAAATTTGGATGATTTAACCCATCTAGCATTATAAAGTGTTTAGAATACATAAAAAATTGAACTTGCATCAACTTTTACCAAATGTTTGTAGACAACTTGCTAATGAACCAGATTAAATTTTGCTATAGAACGTAAAAAATGTTGTGATATAATTGCAGAAGCTCCACTTTAGGTGGTTGATGGCATGAACAGCGTCCTTTACTATATTTAGTATACAGTTTGTTCGGAATATTTAGAAAAGCATATTTTTTTAATCCTAATAATAAAATAATTGATAAAGCTACAAGGTACAAATTTTGAATCACTTAATGCCATGTGCGGAAAACCTACGAACGACTAAATTCGCTTATGAAAAACGTTGTCTTACAAGTTCAAAATTGTTTAACTAGTATTTTTTTTATCCCAATAATGAATGATATATACAAAATATATTGATTAGAATAGCTTAATTTTATTTACGGAAAACACACGTATTACTCAATTCATACGTGAAAAATTCTGTCTTACAAGATCGAAATGTCCGTCCACTGGTTCCGGATGTACGGTGTGGTGTTTCTTCTTCTGGCTGGCATCCCGGATGATCTGGATGGTTTTTGTCCCTCTGTCCTGATGGCCGCGCCAGCACAGAACCCACACTTGATCAAGATTGGGAACGTAGTGCAGCTCCACTGGGAACTTGTCCGTTACCACCACCTGCAAAACGCAAACACATTCATGAACAGCGTAGGCAAGGGTCTTTGACATAAACGGGAAGAGGGCGTCGGAATTTCGCTATATGACATAGTCTAGTGCCGGGGATAACGTTATTAGTGCTATGTATCTGATGGTAGGGTACTACGGTTGTTTGTGATTTGAGATCTTCTGGCTTCTAAAGCATTTCCGATCTTCAGGCAGCAAAGGTTGTAGGCCAACGACTTTAAAAATGAGCCAATTAAGTCCGATTACTTAATTGAACCCCATCAAATATAGGAAAGCTCCTAAAGCTAGGCCAATCATTTTAACGACAACTTTGCCGACTTTCGCATGGAAGAACCGAAAACAGTGCTTGGATAAGAAAATCTGCAGCGTTGGTTCAAGATTTATCAATCGGAACTGAATACCCAAAAACTTTTATAACTTTGAACCAAGGACAATACAACTTACATCGACGACGACCATCTGCAGCCTGAATATGATGAGGATCCTGTCCTTGCTGGACTGCGATGCGTACACGTATCTGTCGGCCATGCTGATGGAGGCACCATTCGAGCATCGGTACTTTGGATCTGGTGGTAGGGTACTACAGTCGTATATGATTTCGGACCATCTAAGATCCATGACCTTGCTGATCGTAAGGCCACAAAGCCAATGACTTAACAAATACGCTGATGCCAGGACAGCGAATTTGATTTCAACCAGTCTACCTAAAGTTAATTCTATTGGTGCATAGCTTTGATTATAAGAAGGATTCCTCAAACAACGCCAATACATTTGTGTCAACCCAATACATTTTAGCCTTCATTCTACACCAAAAGGCTTATAAAATACAAAATGCCAATACTACTCACGTCTACGACGACCATCTGCAGCCTGGATATGATGAGGATCCTGTCCTTGTTGGGCTGCGACGCGTACACGTATCTGTCGGCCACATTGATGGCGGCGCCCCACGAGCAGTTCAGCCCCCGGTCCCCGCACACGTACTCCTGGGTACCCGGGATGACGTCGGTACTCTGGATCTGGTGGTACAACCGGCAGTTGTCCGGCTCGTAGACGGACACGCCCCAGTCGTGGAACGCGAAGAAGCGGTGGTCGAGGTGGGGTACGGCTGCGGAAGGGCCGAAAGAAACAGTGAGTCAACACAATTGTAACAATGAGTAACTATTATGGGTATTGTAACCATTTAATGGGATGAGAAATCAAGTGAAACATGTCCGTAAAGATCTTCCTTGTGCAAGAGAGGTTTGAAGTTAAGGCTTTCTAACAAAATTACTTCTTAACATTTTTTTTTAATTGCTGATGCTTAGCGGATGCTATCAGTACCAGGACTTTTTTCATAGATGACACATATTCGACACAAGTCAGATCAACCGAAGAAGGTTCTGGACAGCAAGAAATAAAAGAAAAATATGTTAACTCCGTCTTGGAATGTTCGACGCATCTCAGTATGCACTATTTGGAAAGCTGGATGGTTACAGCATTTTTTGCAAGTGTGGTGGAAATTTCTGCCACGTTACAATGAACTTAACTTAGTCTTTTTAAGTCTATTTAGGGCAGTCTCGTAGCCACAATTACGCCTTTAACTTCAGTCAAACAAGTTTTCATTGATCCATATGGAGCTAAAGCTAAATCTCACATATTTCTTACCGATTTGCCTTCAAATATTACGAATACCCAGTGCACATACGTTAAAAGGACTCCCTTGGGATTTCACATCTTGAAAATCGTAATGTTATTCCTATGGAGAATGTTCGCAAGTCAATTACCGCCACAATTTTATTAAAAGGTGACTAGTTTCTTGTATCATTGTAAAGAACGAAAGGGACTTAAAGGCTAAAATTTATTTGTTTTGTGAAAATCACGTATTTAGTATTTTTAATAATTTTTTAAAATTAGATCTTAATGCTTCTTCCATTTTTTACTAACTTCAAAAAATTATTAAAAATACTAAATATGTGATTTTCGCAAAACAAATAAATTTTAGCCTTTTAGTTCCTTTCGTTCTTTACAATGATACAAGAAACTAGTCACTTTTTATTAAAATTGTAGCGGTAATTGACTTGCGAATGTTTTCCAAAGGAATAACATTACGATTTTCAAGATTTGGAATTTCAAGGGAGTCCTCTTAAAGATAAACCGAAATACTCACTTCTAGATGGCTGGTCCTGTACCACGAGGGAGCTGATGTCCCTAGCTGAGCCTGCTGGGTTTGTTGCTACACACATGTAGGCTCCGGTGTCGCTGTATGTAATCTTGCCAACTACGAGCGATGTGCTGTTGCCTACGTAAAAGAAACATCATTCAGTTTGTGGCGGTTCACGACACACGCAACCTCAATATGCCATCAACAACTAGGTGGCGCTGATTTATCGCCGTACGTTCCTACCACTATTCCTGATTACAACATTAATAGTAATATATAAGACAAGGTAACTATTATCCACCTTGAAGATTCTTTTGATAGACTGTGTTACTGAGGCCGCTACATTTTCTTTTGCCAACACTATTATCGCTGATTTAATGTCTTATGGAGGCCAAGTCCGACACTGAATACCGTAGAAAATAAATATCACTTAAAGTTTCTATATGTAGTAAATTGTTTTACGCAAATTTTAAAGGCTTTTAGATTAGATAATAAGTTCGTTATTAAATGCATGATACGACTAAAAGATGCCTATAGAACAGATGAACTAATTACTAAAGGTATCATAATTTCAAAAGGACAATAGGGTAACAGTAATTTCTCTAGTACACACTACTGTAGATAAAACACTTTATAATGTTTATGAGATAAAAGAAAATCCCTATTACAGACATCACTTTTTAGGGGCCCCTAAGTTCCGTGGAATAATCTTTGTTTTTAGCTGGACGTTGCTGAGACATTAACCTAACAATATTGAACGAATTGATGTTATAAAATGTCATAAAAGAAGATAATTAAATTGTAGAAAAAAATATGATATACACTATCGATACTGGCGCTCACACAAAATTTGCAGTTCCTGCGATCCGTGTTTTTCTAGATTAGGCTCTGGTTACAGCTAAAAATCATAAGGCTTAAAACTTAAAAGATTTAATAAATAGCCTCACCTATGATTGTGTACTTCTCCGACCCCATCTTGAGCTCCTCGTCGTTCTTGAGCCACGTGACCCGGGGCTGGGGCACCCCGATCACGTGACACTCCATCTCGGCCAGCTCCCCGGGCGCCCGGGACTGCAGCTTCGGCACCACGTGCACCTCGGGCAGGGCTAAAACACATCATGCAGAAAGAGATTAGGATTGGTATGGATGAATCGCTTGTTTGGCGCGATGCGATAGTGCTATTCTTAAGATGGATTACTTGGCAGCAAAAAAACGCCGCTAATGCTTCCAAAACAGCTTTGGAATAAAAGAGGAAAGACTTCGATTGCAAAACACAAAAATTCAGTTGAACTATAGGGTAGACTGACCAATGAGTGAACAGGCCCCAGTGAACGAGCAGTTGGTAATTACATTTAAAAAATAAGGTTTAAAAATCATTCCACTGGATTGATTGGCAACACTGACTTCCTCCCATCTCGTAGAAAGCTATCTACAATCTGGTTGGCTGTAATTGGTCATTAATAAAATCCAAATGTTTATTGACTGGACATTTTTGTGTTCATTCACTTGGCTTTTGAACCACTTTTTATTTGGACCCCCAAAAGACCCAAAGCAATGCAATATAAAGTCACCTCCTTTTTTTGTAGAATTTACATGAAATGACAAATGAAGAGTACACTGGAAGAACCGATTGATTTCTTTAGAGTCTTTCCGTAATTGTCTCTGCTTGGCGGACATTGGCGACCGGAAACCGGTTTTTCTTATGGTTCTTCACTTGCGGTACATACGTGTGACTCGTTCCACTCAACTCTGGTGTGAATCAGGGTTGCCGCAAAAGATAAACAAAGCGAGTAACCGGCTTCTTTACACCAGTTTAGGCGATTTCTCGCTATCATCCCTAAAGAGGCTATTAAGGAAAGCCTTGTACGAAATCAATCGGTTCTTCCCGTGTACTCTTCAAATGAGTTCACATTGTCATAAACCCACAAGCTATATTTTCGTTAAATGCATAATTTTCCTTAAAACAAATTGTGCCTAGGCGTTCATTCACTGGTTAGTCTACCCTACAAACTTATAAACCTGACCAGCACTCACTTTGCACGTGCAGGACGTGCGTCTGCGTGATGTCCTTGTTCCGCTGCGCGTGGCACGTGTAGTTGCCGGCGTGCACCAGCTGGACGTTGGTCAGGTACAGCGATCCGTCGACGAACACTTGGGAAACCTGGAACATCAAAGCGTATTCGTTCGCTTGTAGTCCAGTGAATAAAGGAGTTTTACCATACAAAAGGTCCGGTGTCGCTGATTTTTTTTATATGTTGTGTGTGACCCCTAGGTAGTAATAAATGTGAGTTTTCGTCATCCTCGCTCTATTGCTTTTTCCGCCATCTTGAAAAAACGTTCGAATTTATGCCCATTTTCCAGTTTTTGGCCTATAACTTTTCTCCTAAGCATTTTTAAATAGAACATTTCGACACAAAGTTGCAGAAAACAAAATGTTCTTCAAAATCGGTATCAAAAAGTGTTTTTCTACGTCAAACAGTTAAAGAGCTAAGAAGCAGCAAAAAGTGAGTAAAATCGAGTGTTTCGGGAAAATATTACGTTTCAACGACTTTCCATCACCGTAACTCAGATAAGACTTCATTTTAGCAATAAAATAGGATTTTACAAATCGTAGAAAATTTAATTTCCTATAAAATACACTTATCAAAAACAAGTTTTGTATAATATTCACGAAGAAAGGTTTTATTTACAGAAATACGAAAAAATGGCTATTTTCAACCCGACGGTACGATGTTTTATTTTTTAACCTATAGCTCTTTCAAAGTGTATTTTTCAGTATTTTTGTGAATACAAAACTTGTAGAAGATAATTTGTTCAGTAAAATGATACTTTTGTGTGTTCCATGGGATGAAATGTAACGGAGCTACACAGTGCCAAAAATGGTGTAAAATATTCATTTTCGCCAAGAGTGTTTATTAATAATGGAAGAAAAGCACCAAATCACCTCCACCAATAAGGGGAAAATCATCGTTGTAGAAACTTCATGGCGAAAATCAAGATTTTACACCATTTTTGGCACCGTGTACCTCCGTTACATTTCGTCGTATGGAACACAAAAAAGAATCATTTTACAGAAAAAATTATCCTTTACAAGTTTTGTATTCACAAAAATACTGAAAAATACACTTTGAAAGAGCTAGAAGATAAAAAATAAAACATTGTACCGTCGGATAGAAAATAGCCATTTTTTCGTTTTTCTGTAAATAAAACCTTTCTTCATGCAATCTATACGAAACTTATTTTTGATAAGTGTATTTTATAGGAAATTAAATTTCCTACGATTTGTAAAATCCTATTTTATTGCTAAAATGAAATCTTATCTGAGTTACGGTGATGGAAAGTTGTTGGAACGTAATATTTTTTCCGAAACACTCGATTTGACACACTTTTTGCTGCTTTTCAGCTCGTTAACTGTTTATCGTAGAAGAACACTTTTGATACCGATTTTGAAGAAAATTTTGTTTTCTGCAACTTTGTGTCGAAATGTTCCATTCGAAAATGCTTAGGAGAAGAGTTATAGGCCAAAAACTGGAAAATGGGTGAAATTTCGAACGTTTTTTCAAGATGGTGGAAAAAGCAATAGAACGAGGATGACGAAAACTCAAATTTATTACTACCTAGGGGTCACACACAACATATAAAAAAATCAGCGATACCGGATCTTTTGTATGGTAAACCCCCTTTTTGAGTCTCTATTCACTGGACTATAGAGCGTATCATCAAAATTTAAGTCCCAGAATGAATGTTGGCATCAACAAGTGCCTATGAGTTCAGATTAAAGTTTTGAAAATTTTTTTGGCGATTGAAATCCTTGAAAAAATTTCACATTCATAAACTATGAACTTTTTTTAATCTGTAATCGTAAAGCTTTATAACGTTAATCGCTTCCGTAATTAACCTACAAAAAAAAAAAAAAAAAAAAAAAAAAAAAAAATCGGAAAGGGTTTTTTTTTCAAAGCTAAACTTCCTTCTCAAAAAACCATCAACTGTTATGTGTTATTTTCTTTTCTTTTCTTAAATACATTATCGCGCTCTCTTAGAATTTCAATCTTAAGTGATGCCAACATGTATACGTGACGTTTTCTTCCGTCGATTGAAAAATATTTTGGAAATGTAGAAATGCGATCGTTTCCGGCTGTCTATTTCTAGCATCTTATAACAATATTTTGGAAACAAATGCACATACAAAGAGATTCAGAAAGTAGTTAAAAATACGGAATTGCTGAGAAAAATTTGGAGAGTTGCAAGGTCTGTTAATAGTTTATATATTTATAATGTTACATGCATGTATTATACCATTTATAGATTTTTTTCTCCAAAAACAGCACAGTATATTTACAAAAAAATCCTAAGTTTTAAAATTATTCCCTAGCCTTTTGAACAGTTTCTGAGGAAAAAGTACATAAAAAACAAGTATTACCAAACGCTTTGACGTGGAGTTTATCGTTCCCCAGGATTTAAAAACACTAAAACTACATTTTATATATTTTTTTGCTCCATTCATCACTTTACACTAACAATGAACTGTCTTGGAGGCATCGACTTTCCTGACAACAACACCAAAAATAATAATGACGCCTAAAAGCGTCTTACATTTTGGGAACAAAAAGAAAAGTCCTGGGGTTGTTCAGTTTCCATAAAATACCGAGACAGCCCTAATTAGTTTCCTATAAAACCCTCATTAATACAGCTATTTAAATTCATAATGGCTTACTGCAATAGCCTAAGCGGCATTTAACAATCAATAGATATTTTTGTGGGTTTTGGTGTAATAAAGTGTCAACTAACATTTTACATTTAACAATTAAAGAGTGTAGATACAAAACTAAAATTATCCAAAATTGTCCCAACTTCGATATGGGTTTCGGCAAGTTTATTTTCGAATCATCCAATTGAATAAAATGAATTTATTAAAGTTTCTTGTATAATGATTGAGTAGTAATTTCATATTAAAAGAATTGGAAAAAATACTTCTTATGCCTTTTAAATGGATATTAATGTTCACAGTTCCTTTTGAATAATTCAAGTACTTAAAAAAAAAAAACTCGTATTTCACAACTTCAAGTTTTGATGCGCTGAACTCTTTGACGTATCACACTTGCCTGTATCATTTGTAGTTTGGACCATGAAAGTGGGCGACTAGAGACATTCTTTTTAAAAGTTTCCACTTAAACGTTATAAACGTAATAAGAAAGTTAAAAATTGAATACCATTACGATTTTTCTATTGAAATAATTATATGCTTTGATTGTAAAACTTTGTCAAATTTGATTACACATATTGTCCGATTTTTTAATAATATAATATGCACATTCTTTCAACTTTATCCTAGATTAACACATCACATAGAACACTTTCAAGCCAGTGCAGCCAATTCCATTATTCATAAGTTTGTCGTTACCAAATGAACCTCAGACGTTTGGAATTTGAAATACGAACTTTTAATTTAATATTTCCTCTGATACGGCTCTTTAAGTATTCATTTACAGATTCATATCCACAGTTTGTATTGCTTTTCTATCAAATTAATTCAGCATGCTATTATTGATAATGAGATTTCGCGTTTCTGAAATTGGAAAATGTATAGTTTATGCCTTTAGTGAATATGATTTCTCCTTATGAATTAATGTCTCGATCATGCTAAGCTCAAGAGGCTTCATGCATTTCGGAAATTATTATTTCGCATTCTCAGAAGACAGAAAATGATGTCTGCAAATTTATCCTCCTTTCTAAGGCCTCCGAAAAAAAGACGCCATAAGTTCCGCCCAAAACTAGAAGGTAAATCTCAAACAGCATTCTCATGCATGATATCATTAACAAAATAATATTATCTATTAATCTATCGACATTCGTGGTACACCACGCTATTGAGCAGGCGGAGTAAAAAGTAAGTATCTAAACTAGTGTTCTCGGCAACCTTTTTTTATTAAAAGAGCGAAAATGTTAGTTTTTGATAAATGTATGTGACTTTCTCAGATATAGAGATGGCGTAATCGCACTGTCAAATGGGTAGACTAATCAATTGAGACCCCCCCCCCCCAACTATACTTGAAAAGCTCATCTATTGGGTTGTTAGATTTTCTGGATGGGAAACTCATTGGCACCCATCTCATATGATTTTGGGACATGTAAAAGAACCCTTGAGCATCTATTCGACTTGGGTTCTCTCGCCAAAATTAAATCTCGGCGCACTTCAACATCCACAGAGAACTTACATTCATTTGTAATCTGAACGCTAAAATTGGTACCGAGAGTCTTTTATATGGTGCCATAAAAAAAAAGGCTGTCAGTTCTGTGGAATATACCGAGTCTGCAGCAAAAGTTTAGTCGCCAATAAACAGTCCCATTGGAGAAAGAATTTTTTTACTAATAAAGTTTTAATGGCAATTAGATAGCAAATTAATTAACAATCATTTTTAGTAAGATACAGAAACCAAAATCAAGAGAAATCAGTCCCACCTTGATCTCCTCGTCGTTGAGAACAGAGAGGTCCATGTCGTTCCTCCTCCAGATGATAGGGGGCGGTGGGGTGCCGGTGACGTCACACTTCACCTCGACGTTGTCGCCCACGCGAGCAGTCACGTGGTTCACCTCCAGGGCTTTGTCCAGAGACACCACGGAGACGCCTGCGAAGACAAATGGGCATGTTTCATGGTATTGAGTGGCAACAGTTCCTCAGGAATGAAAATATGGTCTTGATTGAGGAATCAATAAAGTGGGTGAAACTTTAGCTTAATAAGGGACACTTTTATCACCATTATGGAAATAAAAGAGACATCCATCAATTAGGTATACAGTGCGCACTGACAAAATTACAAATTTAACTAATTAAAAGAGATTATAGCAAGAAACTTGCATAAAACACTAAGTTTTATCTTATTTTTAATGTATAACTAGCCATAGTATTGAACATATTATGCAATACAGTACTTAATGAATACATACATGAGTAGAAAATACATTATACTGCTACAAATATATATATACCAGCATGTCATACCATGACGAGTATACGAGATAGTATAATATTTAAAGTATGCCATGAGCTCTATACCAGTAAATCATAAAGTATTTCAGTAGAGTACACTGTACAATATAGCGTACCCAAGTGAAGAGTCAATAGGAAAGGACCCCATAATTGGATTAGGAATCTTCCCGAACTCTCGTCGGCTTGGCGGACCTTGGCGAAAAGAAATCGGTTTCTCCCTTGGTTCTTCTCCCGCAGTATAAACATGGGACTCGTGTCCTGAGTGAATCAAGATCATCGCGAGAGAAGAAAAAAAAAGTGAGAGACCTGTTTCCTCTACACCAGTTTTGGCGAAAAGTCTCTAATCGTCGCCAAAGTGGCTTGATGCAGAGAGATTCCTATGCAAGGAAAGAGTTTTTCCCCTCTGTACTCTTCAAGTGTAAAATGTAATATACCAAGTATACATTTCAGCAAACCATACCATAACTACATACATCACAAGAGCCCGACTATAAAAACATCTACTAAGAAGCAGCCACAAAGAATCAGAAAGGAAAAAGGGATGAACAACAACATAGGGACAAGGGACAGGCTTTAATTAAATAATTTTTTTAAGAAACGCAAAGTCAAAGTTTTATCAAAATTGAGCTTTTTGATGTTAATCAACCTATCCTATTGAAACGCACATTCTGTAAAGAAATCATTATAACCCAGTAATTTGTACAGCCGCAACCGAAAATAGCGTTTCGGGGTGAAATCCTGAAAGTCACAGACATTGTTGAATTGCTACAAGAGGGCGCGAGACACATATTTTTTTTGTTTTAAAAGCCTCACAAGTCTAGTAACTTTAAAATAAATTTGAATATTAAATAATATTTTTTTACTACTCTTTCAAGTTGTAATAAAGCATTCCACTCAAAAGATTGATGTTAAAATTTTCTGTTCATTAATTTCGATGTAAGGTTGCTGTCATTTTTTTCTAATTTCTTGGAAAGTATGGTTCGTATAATTATGGAGTTCCCGAAAAAATTAATTTAATATTAGTCGAACTTTAGATTAAGAGGGACTGTCAGTCTCAGTCCTATACACGTAATGCTTTATTTTTCAAATCACAGTTTCTTGTAAAGTATTTTTTAAACGTATGATCTGTTTGCACCAGATACGCAAATAGGGATGAAAGACAATTTAAGAAAGATTTGAAGGAAGAATATCAATCAGTTTTTTAATTATTAATTTTTTTTAAAAGCTTCATTTTGAGAATCGTGGCGACATCTGTAGGACAACCTGGCTTAATTGATTAAAAATATTTATTATTAATTTAAATAATTCACTCATGCATTATCTTTGTATGTTAATACAGAATTTAAATGATGCTTTTACATTTCAAGTACTTTTTATGACAAAAACGTTCATAACAAACGAGAATCTATGATTTTAAAATTTGATGACACACAAAAATAAATGTCGCCAAATCTTAGAAGGAAAAAACGCCAATATCTAAATCGTTCAAACTGTAAACCTAAACCACATGGAAAAGTGGGCGGAGATCATTATATATCCAGTCAAAGAATTTCGCGCGACTTTTAAACTTGATTACTGTAGTTGTAGTATAGGTTGGATACTTTTAGATTAGATTTGGTTTAAATTATCGTCGCACTAGAGCTACACGAGGGCTATTGGCGCTTGGATACTTTTAGCTATTTTGATATGTACAGCTGTGGAAAAAGTTCCCACTAGTGATTATTTCGAACGTTAGTCATCCTATAGATAGAACCTTTTCGTGACTTTGTGTTTATATAACATCATGAGTTAATTGCAGGACAAAAAATTTGCATAAGGAGCCGTCTTCATATTAAAAATGCTATTAACTTTAAAATTTCCAATGGCAGCACCCAATTTTATAATTCAGAAATATTAAGAAACCTCATAAACCCTAAATCTTAGTTTTTGTTACATGTGGCTGAGTATTTGACGAGTTATTCAATCGAATCACTTGGTGACCTTTGGTTTATCAATTCTAAAATGAAGGCCGTAGTCTGTGGGTTTATTGAAGGGAGAAATATAAACGTTTATTTAAAAATGTTTAGGGAGGGGTCCTGGGAATGATGTATAGTCAATGAGGATGAAGCCCTGACGTTATTTTTAGAATATTTTACAATCTTTTTTTAAATTCGAAACATTTTTTTTTAATAGAAGAGAAGGTATATTGACATGGTAGTCTTCCCAAAGTGTCCCGTCTGTCTGTCCTTACTTCGGTGACGAAATCTGTTCTATCCATCAGATTTTAAGAATCATTTTTGTCATCGAAAGATAGGACAGCAGGGACCTAACTTCATACTTTTTGTTCTTCTGTTTGTACGTCCATACGGACATCTGTCATCTTGTCATATCGACGAACGACCCATTAAAGTAGCATTGGAATTTAATTTTTAGTCATTTAAGTTAATGTTGCCACATCAGCAATATCACGAAAAACCTTATTTGAAATGTTAAGGATTATTAATTTTTTCTTTGTAAATCGATTTGGAATGGCTTTATAAAAAATATACCACAATGTGATTTTTTTTAATGTTTATTATATTTGTTTACTAAGAAAGTGGTTCACAGTGTTACTGTTTTGTGCTTAAAGAGCTAAATGGTATTAATTTACAATTAAATTCCTTTAATTATCAGTGCAATTTGGAGTTTTTTCATGTTTATCATTGCCAGATATATCAGGTTTTTTCAAATATTATGGTTATTGATAGTTATTTAATTACACGAATCTCGTGTAATTTAAAGTGAGATTTTCAAAGCATTGCCAAAGATCACGGAAAGGATGCTACAGGATGTTACTCGTTCAATTTTACATAATTATTCTTCAAACTGCAAATAAATTTAGCAAACTATAAAGATTATTTATTTAATTTGCGGAAGAAAAAATGTAATTATAGTGGCCAATTTTTAGAGTTGAAGATTCAAATTGTAACTGAATGCTGGGTTAGTCTATATTTGTTCTGAAGTTATAAATCTTGTGCGGAAGTGGTTATAGGTGGCCGTTAATGTTATTATAATACCACATGTGTTCAAATAGCTCATTGTCACCATTTTTAAGACTTCTATGACCCCTTAAGGGGTCATAGGAGTCTTAAAAATGTGCAAAGAAGGTACTACTAAGTTTTGTTTGATCCTTCATGTAATTTTTTAACTACTCAATATATAAGTATAATTTTTTTATATGTAATTCTACAAGATTTAGTTAATATAAAACAAATTTTAAAATTTATGAAATTTTAGCCAAAACTAAAATAAATGATATTAAACATGAAGCTATTTGAACACATAGTGATTAGGCTTGCGCGGCAAATTGTGAGGTCAAAATTGAAAAAATGACCATGAAAATGACTTTATATTATGCAAATATGTACAAACAAAGACTTACACCTAAATTCTCAGCTCAATTTTAATTAGAAATTATTTTAAGAACTTTTTTCTAAAAAAAATAATAAAAATTAAAAAAATTTGATTTTAAATTTTTTAAAAAATAATTTCTAATTAAAATTGAGCTGAGAATTTAGGTATAAGTCTTTGTTTGTACATATTTGCACAATATAAAGTCATTTTCATTCTCATTTTTTCAATTTTGACCTCACAATTTGCCGCGCAAGCCTAATCACAATGTGTTCAAATAGCTTCATGTTTAATATCATTTATTTTAGTTTTGGCTAAAGTTTCATAAATTTTAAAACTTGTTTTATAATAAATAAATCTTGTAGAATTACATATAAAAAAATTATACTTATACATTGAGTAGTTCAAAAATGACATGAAAGATCAAACTATGTTTTGTAGTACCTTCTTTGCACATTTTAAAGACTCCTATGACCCCTTAAGGCTGCTCATCACCCCCAGACCCGGTCCTCCTTCGACCGGGCTTGCTAATGGTAAGTCTATGGGGGAAAATGGTTTTTGTTCCAAAAAAAAGCAAAGAAATTATAGGAATATTTTGATACGGTTTTTTTTCAATTCATAAAAATCCAATAAAGTAGTGCTTTATAAGGTTATTTTTTGAAAAACGTTACTTGCCTTTTTTTAATAGAAAAAAATTTAGATTAAAAAAAAGGAAATAACTTTTTTAAAAAAATAATCTTATACAGCACTAATTTATTGGATTTTTATGAATTTAAAAAAAAACGCATCAAAATATTCCTATAATTTCTTTGCTTTTTTTGGAACAAAAACCATTTTTCCCCCATAGACTTACCATTAGCAAGCCCGGTCGAAGGAGGACCGGGTCTGGGGGTGATGAGCAGCCTTAAGAACAATACTGTTTATGTGCCGAAGCTAAACTAGTATTCCGAAGTTTACAGGGATGACTTTAGAGCAGTTCATAGCGGTATCAAATCTCGGTAATTATAAATAGAAATATAATATATTAGTACGAGCAAACCAGAAAAGAAATCGTTTCCTGAAAGATCGAAATATTTACAAAATAAATATAATTTATTAAACAAATAAAAAAATTAAATGAAAGAGAAATAACCAAACAACACAATTTTTTTCCCTCCAGAACAGGGTCCGGGCTCGCAAAAGAGTACCGGAACCAGTTTTCGTTAGTCTAAACCTGATTACAATCGAATAATCTTTATCTTGTGATTGGGAAATCTTGCCGTGCTACACTCCCCAGAAAGAGAAACGTATCCCCTTTTTTAAATCGCCAGACGTATCATTTGGCGAAAATTTGTAACGCCACCTGGCGAGTCAGAATCAAAATAAAGTTGGCTGATAAATTCTCTTAAACGATAGCTTTTTTCGACGGGCATCTTCAAAACCACATATGAGTAGACACCCATCGCAAGTTTTAACTCTTTCACTTCCAGTGATCCATTTGGAATAATCAGATAACGTTTTTTTTCTCTCACTAAGCTAAACTCGCACTTATTATATTGCAGACAATTTTATTCAATTCTTCATAAATTTTTTCGATAAAAATGTATTTTGTTTTTGTATAGTTAGAAGGAAAAATCATGTATTTTAAGGAAATAAATAACGTTTGTTTTAGTTAAATGAAAATATGAAAGACATGGTAAAAAAATTCATTAAACAATTAATAAAAAATTTAATTTAAAAATTTTTGTTTGAAATAAATGGGCCCCAAGTTCTTCATACTCGATTTTGTGCATTTCAAATGCTTAAAAATTTAATTCTTTCCTCAAATTTTAGTTAACAATTTTTTTACTGCTTTTTACAATTTCAGTCTGGATGCATAACGAGTCTTTTTCACGAATTTAAAATTTTTAGAATAAAAAAAATAAAAAGTTGGGATTAAAATGGTTAAAAATATATGGGAAATATCTTAATAGGGAGTTAAAAGTTATTTTTTCAAATTATGTATCAAAATATAGTTTATTTAATAACTAGAGATTGAAAAAACTCCAAGAACTAAAAAAACGTTTTTTCTGAATATTCAAGGAATAAAAAAAAATTATCTCTCTTTAATAATAAATTCGCGTGTTTAACCAATCATACAAAATAATTATGAGGAAATAAATTTAACTGGATATTAAAATAAAATTTATTCTTAAAGAGCAATTTTAAACAAGTTGTTTTACAATAACTTGCATTGTGCATTTTTTTCTATAATATGTACGCTCAGCCTTCAAAATATTTCTATCCACACACAAGTAAATTTAATTAAGTTTCATTGTGCTATGAAATTCGCCTTCAAAAAAACTTGCATGTAGGCCAGTGCCGGATTTAAAGATTTGCCGCCTATAGGCTACTATCGATTTGCCGCCCCTGTCACAAAATTTTCTACCTTCGGAAATCTACCTTTCTACCTAAGCTGGCTAGCTGCAAAATAAGCTGTTTAAATTACCACAACGAATATAAAAATAAAAGAGAGAAAATATGTTTATTTGAATTACGGTAGAAATAATTAGAAAATAGAGTGATAGAAATCGGATATTTTCATTTCGGAATTCATCGGATATTTTCTTTCTTAAAAATATTGTTATATTCATTAAAAAAATTTATTGCCAAATACCGCGTTAATTGGTGGCAAAATTTGCCGCCCCCAAAATTTTGCCGCTCTAGGCTACAGCCTACTCAGCCTATTTAGAAATCCGGCCCTGATGTAGGCTGGTAATTATAAAAATGTATGTAAGAAAATGAAGTTGTAAAAGAATATTAATTTTAAATATACAAAGAAAAAAGTAATTCATATTAACACTTTACCTACGGGCGTCGACTGACCCGTAGACTAAAAATCTTCTAGACCAGCAACTTAATCTAATGCCTAGCTCTTCTAACGTGTCGAAAGCAACTAAAACACTATTAAAGGTTGATTTGTTGATTGGCATAATTGTACTTTCAATTGTAGGGCTACTGTTTCTTCGTAATGTTCTCTGTTAAAAAAAAAGTTACCCTCTAGTGATTATTTCAACCGTTAGTCATCCTTTTACATCGGACCTTTTTGACTATGGGAACAAATAACATTTTGAGTTAATTGCATGACACAAAATTTGCATAAGGGTCCGTCTTAATATTAAAAATGTTACGAACTTTAAAATTTTCAATAGCAACAACCAATTTTAATTACTTAGAACTGTGAAAAACCCTCGAAAACCCCTAAATCTAAGTTTTTGTTACATTTGGATAAATATTTGACGAGTTATTCAATCGAATCACTTGTGGATCTTTGGGGGACCATGTCTAAAATGACAATCGTAGTCAGTCTGTAGGTTTATTAATGGAGAAAAAGAAGCACAAGGTAAAATATCTTGAGGATGGGCCTACGAGGGATATAAAAGTCAATGACTAGCTGTATATATTCAAAAATAAGTTGTAGTCAAAAATAGATCCCTATCGTCACTTGATAAGGGTTCCAAATTACGAGATGTCATTGGCTCTGTTAAATCTCCTAAAGGTGACTGCAAATAGACAGCCAGAAACCATTACATTAGTTCCCTTAGACACAAAGGGGGCGCGCTTTTCTATGTCAATTTCAATGTAGAAATTCTCCAATGAGAGTTTGAAGCTTAGAGTGTTCTTAGTCTACGGGTCAGTCGACGCCCGTAGGTAAAGTGTTAAATATACCTAAATTCTGTATATCCTTTTATTCAAACATATGAAGCAAATTATACAGATGGGAAAAAAATTAATTCTTTTTTTAAATCAAGGTATCAAGGTGAAACTTTACAATGTGATTTATAAACAATATTTTCAAATAACTCTTTCAACACTATTATAATCGTTTTTACTTGCTGAAATTTTGTCTAAACGTGAAGAAATGAATAGTTGTAAAATGAAACTTGTATGTGTATCTTTTCCACTTATTTACACGTTATTGAAGATTCTAGTAGATCGGCTTCCATCTTTTTATTTCGATCACTTCCTAAAATGTTAGACGAATGTCTTTCTTATAGAATTTTTTTGTCAACTCCTGTAAAGCTTGAAGCAATCCTTCAAAATTGACGTTTTTATATTTCTTCACAATTCCTTCTGATTCTTTTGAGCAACTAAAAGCAGTTTCCCCGATGATGGCCAAAGCATAACTCCAAATATCATCAATGAAATTTAGGAAAATATCTAAACCTTATGTGGTCGAGCTTTATGAAATATTACCCTATTCATATATTTAACACAATTTTTGACTTAAAAATATCTTGAGATCATGTTCGTCGATTGAGATATTGTTATAATTTTTCACACGTTTCGTTATTTCAAGTTAGTACATGTCAGCAACATTGGGCATAACAGCATTCTCGGCCATTTCACTGCGCGAATTGCGAATTGAATCTTTGGGTGATTCCGCGTTTTGCTAGAAATTGTTTCCTCAACGAACGTGGATAGGAAATTTAGATCATTTGCTAATGCGGAGATTATCTTTCTTTCAGTTTTACAGAAACTTGCAGTGTTGTCATTTTCGTATTAACACGTCGTAAACTGATCGCAGTTTTATCCGAAAGTGTTCGAGATTCGATCGGATGATGAGATTTCGATTACTACTAATTGGATTCTTATCGATTTCTTGACATTTGATCCAAATCTCATCGCTAAAACTCATCGTAGGCTGCACGATCGAGCGGACATAACCGTTGAGTTATCGACTTAACGAGTAATTTTCGATTAAAATCCGATAATCGAATTCTCATCGGCTCACCTGCGAACGATGAAAATTCGAATACCGGTCGATGAAAAATTGCTACTATTTCTGATTTGAATAAGCTAAAGAACATGTCTGACGACGAAACCAAAGAAAACGCAGTTGTCGCACAGAAATGCGACAAAATTGAGCAGCTATACTAGGGATGCTAGTAATGTCATACAGTATACCGAGCATACAACACACTACAACATTATACAAATACGCATTTCAAAAGTCAGTATTGTAGAAATACTAGTATAATATACTGATAATACCATATAATGTACTACATCATACCACAAGTTACACATTTTAAAAGACACCATCTACTCTACCAAAAGCAGCGACAAGCAGCGAGGACAAAGGAACACCAGTACAGGATAGAGTCACTTAATATTGGATTGTACTAGTACATACGAAATAGTCACAATAGGTCATGGTTTTGACATGTTGTATCTATTTCCACTACCCTGACACTTAGTTCCCTTATAGGTTTATTAAGCTTATGAACGTTAACGCGATCCTTGACGATGTAGCAATATATTTCTGGTAAATATTGGTATTTATTTACCCAAGGTTGCAACGACTCTGGTTAAGTCTATACAACCAATATTCAGTGACCCCAAGGGTAAGAGCATAGTGAAGCGGATTTTGGATTACGATAGTTAACTCCGATTAGAAATAGAAATGAAGAAACTTTAAGAAAAACATTTCAAACCTCCATAGACACTTGCCTTCACCACGGTTGACTCAATTAATAAGTCCAGAGAAGCTCGGGACGTCAAAATATCCGTCCTTTTAGGGTTGTACTGAAGGAGAAACGAAACCTGAAGAGTCAATTCGGTAATTCGCGAATAGGTTTCGTTCTTTTTCTCCAGGAAAGCCGACAATTCGAACAGAAGTTATAGGTCTGTCGTCAAATAACAGCATGTCCACCAAAGACATCACAAAGAGCCTGCCTCCGGGATGACCTAATAAGAACGTCTGTGGTCTTAATTCATTGCAGACACCTTGCTAATGTCATTACAAACATATTTTTCGGTAAAAAAAATTAACTTTGAGTTTATTCTATTTTTTTTTTCATGAAACTTAATTTGCCCAGCATAAATAACTCAGGACATCAATTTTTCTTATATTTTATCTATAGATAAACTTAAGCCAGAAAGCTCATTTTCAGCTTGGCGAATTATTTTGTCGTTAACGGGCTAAAATTGAGTAAAGCCCTGCCTTCGACAGTGCATTTTCTATTTCGCCATTTCCATTTCCGATCGAAATAAACCTCTGAAATTTGAATCGGGAAAAATCTGCTTCAACTACGCTCTTTATACCTTCAACAAACGAGGAGACAAAGGAAAACAAGAGGATGAGGAAAGGCGGCCAACACTTACTGTATAACTTACTGAAAGCCAGGTAGAACTCGTTGATGTTGAGCCGGCCGTCGCGGTCCCCATCGTCGAATAGCAGCATGTCCGCCAGGATGCAGGACGCGGACAGCTGTCCGAGGTGGTCCCGTTCGGCGGCCTGCCAGAGTTCTTCGGCTTCGAGTTGGCCGTTGTTGTTCTGGTCGTAGTGGGAGAACATGATGCTCACGAGGTACTCGTTGCCTGTCAAAAAAGGATAGATAATACGTGTTTTATGAGGTTTTGTACGCAAAGCTGCTCATACACAGAGGGGTAGAACCAGGGACGGTACATGTGAACTTTCAATAAAACTTGCCACTTTTCTTCTAGAACGTTACGGAAAGCATTTTCAGTCGTGGTAAGTGATTGGTTTTGCATAAGCTCGTGACGTGACATGCCAATCACTAACAAATGAAAATGTTTTCGGTAACGTCATAGATGAAGATTGTCGATATTTAGGGAAAGTTTATATGTCCCGTCCTTCAGTGCGTTTGTGGTCAAGTAGATAAGGTGATGTACTACATTTAGCAAAAAAACCTTTTTTGCACAATCAGTATACAAGTGGAACACAAGTATTGTGTAAAAGTTTCAACATTACAATATTGTGTTGTTTCTATAAAAGAATTATGTTGATGACATATGAACACAAATTTGTGCTCTTTCATCGCAACTGACGATCGCGATTAAGAAGCGGATGTTGAGTTTCATTTTGAAAAAATACCTGTGTGAGATACGCTTTAAACATAAATTTTGTGCTAACAATACGTTATTATTGGTTTTTATTACTATTTGTGTAATGTTTCCACGAAATGAAATAATAACGTTGAGAAACACGTTTTTTTTGTATTGAAAGCATTAAATAATTTTTTTCTGAGGGTAGCTAAGCAAAATCACAGTATTTACAAGTTAATGAGATCCTTGAACATAAGTATTTGTCTTTCGTCTCAAAGAGATAATGTATTTTTTTATTTACATTTAGCTCTAAGACACATGGTGACCTATTTATGTTTAATCGATATCATTACTCGATATCATTTATATATCATTACTCGATATATTTACCCGATATCATTTATAACCCTTGCAATATATCATGTGATATTGCATTAGGGTTATAGAAATGCATTAAACCCTCACCAGATTTCTTGCTGTCCATCAGCTTTTCATTGTTGAAGACCAGGAGGTTCTCCTTCATGAAATCGTAGTCCTCGTGCGAACACTCCCTCTGGGTCGAATCCTGGTTCGAGTCCGGTGCCTCTGTTTTGGCTTCGAAGGGTGGCAAATTCCGCCACGAGGGGGCGGGACCTTCGGGTCTGGTCTCATGGTAGAAGGCCGGCTTGGTGGGCTTGACTTTCTTGTCCAAATCTGAAATGAGGGATGATTGTCTGACTTTAAATGAACATATTTAATTTATTTGAAATACGATATCTAGGATATGTGAAATTCACTAATTAACGAGTTAAATACCGGAGATTTTTGTTTAAAATTTGAAATGTCAAAGGGGAGGGAAACATGCTTTTTACCGCAAATGGAGATCATTTAAAGCAAACTCTTCAATAATAACAGAGTAATTATAACAAAAAATCCTAAGGAAGTTTTAAAATAAAAGATAATGCCTTTTATAAAACGCCAAAAAAGAGGCTGCACAGTAATTTACACAAAAAAGAGAACATTAAAATTTAAATGTACAATTGAATTACTATGTGCATTATAAAGCAATGTAACAAATAAACAAACATAATATACAAAAAATGCCAAAAAAATAATGAAAAAGACATTAATAATTCAACTTCAAAAACAATATTTCGATTTAACCATTTAACAGTATTCTAAAGATTTGTACATTTTTTTAATCGTCTTCTATAATCTCAGTTACAGCAGACAGTAAAGTAACAGCAGAGTTTTATGAGCTATTTTTGTAAAAATTAAAAAAAAAATAATATTTTAATACTAAAATTACCTTAACACAACTTCAAAATATTCAAAAAGCATATAGATTATTTTAATGCTTAAGAGAAGAAAGAAAAAAAGAAAAAAGACCTTAAAAGATCAGTTTTATCCCGGCTTCTGTAACCTCGTAATGTTTGATGGGAAACTTTCATGAAATATTAAAAAATGAAAAAATACATGGAGTTTAACATTAAAGTAATAAAAAAAAATAAAAATAATAAATAGTAAATGAAAGCAACATCGGAAACTAACGATGTTTCATATAACTTAAAATTACTCAGATTTTCATGAAAAGCTGGTGCTGCCATCTTGTTTTGGACTGGAGAAAGGTTATTTATTTTAACTACTTCGTGAATCAAGGATTTTTTTTTAAACGCAAAAAGATGTATTCTAAAAATCTAAATATTACTCAATATGGCTCAAAAGAAATCACACTTAGCATAGCTTCATCATAAATAAAAATTGTTTGATCATAATGGTTTAAACGGATTTTTAAGAGGTTTCTTCGGAGGGGGCTTTTTTATACATGATTTGATTTCAAAGGAGGCAATTTGTCTCAAGTTGGCAATATTTCAATATATCAAGTTGGCAAAGGAGGTCTCAAGTTGGCAAGTTTGAATATTCTTTTTTCATACTTTTTACCGAAATTTGAAGCGATGGAGCTACAGTTTGCGATTATTATGAGAGGGAAATTATGGATTCAGACTTTACTCTCCTTTTCTAATTTCTGTTAATTTTCGAACTCCGTGGTGAATATATTCATGCCTTTATTTTAAAATATAGGCTAACTCACGTTTCCGCTTGAGGCATGCGTCCCGGTGATCGATGAGAATCTCGTCACCGGTGAGGCATGCGGCTCGGTGCAGCTCGCAGTGGTTGGCGTAGTAGTGTCCGTCGGTGCCGCACACCGGCTTCTTGCGCTTCTTGCATGCGCGGACGCACACGCAGACGGCCTCCCCCAAAGGGTTGACTTCGCACTCCCGTCCTCGGCCGCACACTGTCGTCTCGCATGGGTCTGAAATGGAAAAAAAAAATAGCAAATTAGAATGTTATGTGGTACAATAAATTCTAAAAGGTCACATATTCAGAGAATATTCTGAACTTAGCGCATGATATATTATTTTTACATAAGAAGATTCATGAAGGAAAAAAGGGGCTGGGGAGCCCAGTCGGTTAGGCACTCGCCTAGCATGCGAAAGGTCCCAGGTTCGGGTCCGGGCATCGCCGAAATAACTGCCGACTTGTAAACGGGGCTGGGGAGCCCAGTCGGTTAGGCACTCGCCTAGCATGCGAAAGGTCCCAGGTTCGGGTCCGGGCATCGCCGAAGTAACTGCCGACCTATAAACGGCCCTTGCAGCCCAAAAATGTCCGACGAATAATACCCCGTGTAAGGGAGTGCACGTTAAATATGCTCCAAAGTCCTAACGCTGCGTGCGATGTCGCACTTAACGGTTGCGTTGGGTGCCTATTCAGGTGTTGACTCGGCACTTGACTGTAGTTCTAAAATGCGACGCCCGTCGCCAATAGCCCTCGTGTAGCTCGAATGCGACGATAATTCAAACCTACCTACCATGAAGGAAAAAATTTTGGTTATAGACGCAAATTGTTTATTCAGTAGAACTAAAAGAGCACATCCCCAACTGGTACAGATCCCTGATGGAGACTATTTTCCTCTCCTTCAGGGACATGTCTAAACTCCGGAGGTGGTAATAGAGGGCAGCATCTGTCACGTATGTGTGTTGTGTCTGTTTTACTTGACGAAGGTCTATAAGCGGGTCTCTGACCAAACACACAAGCCTCGAATTATATGTCTACCAACCAACTACAAAATGCTTTCTCACAGGAAGACGGTATCAATGATGAGGAAAAATATTTGTTTTTATCAAAATTTATATTATTTAAAATCTTTTCTAAGAAATAAATTTTCCATGTTTCATTTACAAAATAATACTATTAGAAATCTGTAAATGGTTGTACATCTTTATAATGAACGTTTCATACTCCATTCATTTGGTAGTCGTTTATTTTTAAGAATGAAGAAAAATAGTGTGGAATTTACAATACATATTAGTATATTTAAACGTAATAATTATAAATTTTAACCAAAAGGAGTTATGGAAACCTTAACCAAAGAACCAAAAAAGAAACAAACTACGAAAAATGGTTGTTGTAAAATAAAATGGTTTTCTACAAAAAAAAAACTTTAAAATAAAAGCCTATATATATTTTTTTGAAGCAGAACTATAAAGACTCTAAAATCTGTTTTAGTGACCACGAAATGTAAATGTGCAAATTTTAATTAACTTGTATAGTGTCCTATGGCCTAGTCGTTACAAAAATACTCTATATACATAAAAAAGATTAAATTTTCGAAGTTAAAATGTAACAAGCTGAGAGTAAAGAAAATATAAATATTTGAATATTTATAACTACAAAAAACCTGTCTAGTTACTATGGATTTAAAAAATACCAATGATACCAAAGAAATATGAACTATAAAAATATAACTGCTTAAGAAAACAGAAAAAACCCATGAGAAGCCACAAAACAAAACTTTGATTTTCAATTTTTGAGCAAGAGAAAAAAAAAAGACTTGTGTTGGGGCGGAAAAAAACACCCCAATCAGATTTCGTTCCAAAATCGAAAAATAAAGAAGCCGTAACAGAGAAAAGAATGAAAAAACCATTCTTTTTCCCTTAGAAAATTTCTATTCTTTCTAGAATATTCCAACTCAAGCTGTAAATGAAAAAAAAAATCGATGTTTTGTTATTTTGTTTCCGAAAGCAGCTGCAATAGCAACAACCTATGCAATCTCTGATACGATATTTTAAACTTCAAGAGTAAAGATTTTCAACAGATTTTTTTTTCTTCTTCTTTGAATGATTCTTCAGTGAAGCATTGTAGGCGTTGAAGTAAACGGAATTGAGGTACCAAGGAAGCAGCAGTTGCTTTTTCCATAGAATAGAATAACATTCGGTCAGATATCTTACTTTTACGGCAGTTTGAGATATTTAAGGAATGGTCTTTTCTTAAATTCTTACAGAAATTGCGAGTTCATAAAGTATTCAATCATTTTCTGATTTGATATATGGGTTGACAGTATAGCTTAAGTATATTACGAGGCATTTTTGTATATGTTTTAAATAATGAATTTTTGTTAGCAAAAAATATAATATACAATTTCAATTCATTGTTCCGTCTTAAGAGGGAATTGAAGCGTTGGAGTTCGAGTCTCCAAAGCAAAGTGCATCAGTGTTAATCCAATGGAGAAAAAATATTTTATCTGCCACATTTCTCCGGATGTATTGAATATGTTTTACAGGCTGTTTTTATTTTCAAAATTAAATGTAGATAACTTGCCGATCTCTATAATCCCACTTTTTAAAATTGCTTTTTGTAAAATTACTTGTTCAAAATTAAAAAAAAAATCGATATAATTTCAAAAAGTGGAATTGTCGGGACCTGTAAGTCAGTTACATTTATCACATAAAAAATCCATTTGTAAAAATATTCAATACAGCCGCAGAAATGTGGCAGAGAATTTTTTTTCTCTATTAGATTAACACTGATGCACTTTGCTTTGGAGAACTGCTTTCCACTCCCACTTAAAGGTTTGCCAAAAATTGTATAATTAGAATGCTTCGCGTCTTAAGTGGCAAGAGTTCCACAAATGAATACAAGATCTCGATTGGTTAATCGATTTAGTTTGCGGAGCTTAAAGTGGTCATATCACAATCACCAAAACTACCAATGGAATTCAGAAATGAAAGCAGGAATGGTCTACTTCACGTGAAAATAATTTAGCTAATTTCAAAGGATTTCGCTTAAACTTACATTAAATAAACAGAAAAATGATATTATATTCACGTGAAATATTTTATTTTAAGTAAAAATCAAAGCACGCTTTAAATATTTCCAGTAGAATTTGAACCCCCAAAAAAATTTCATCACAAAACTCTTGAACAACTTTTAACCACTTTTAATATCAAAAAAGATACGCTAAACTAACCGATAAGCCACAAAATAATATTAAACCTCTAAAACAAATATTTAATAAAATCACTTGTTCGAAATTTATTCGAAATGTTGCCATAACCCCGGAAAGAAATCTTTGCATAAAAATATTCAAATTTTGATAACGACGTAAAATATTCATTATTAGCAAGAAAACTCCTTCCAAGAGAAACTATTTTCTTTCTCCTTTTTCAAGTTCACTGAATCTACGGAAAAAGGTTGCAATATCTAAATGTCGCCAAAACGTAAGAAATATCGCCAAAAATTGTTTGCACTAAATTTGATGTTAATAAAGTAACAAGAATTTTTATCGATAATTGAAAGCTATTGTTATTTAAGCTCCTTTTATTCTAGTGGAAGAAGAAGTTGTTCTTATTCTGGTCTTCTATGTTTAAAATTTGTCTACGTACCTAACTTCATTAAAAAATTAAGTAAAAATTTAAAAGACGTGTATAGCTTAGAAACTTAGTTAACACTCATCAATAATAATAAAAATTAAGTGATTATTATTATTAAGTGTTCGATATTTTAGGGTGAAAGGTAAATAGGTACCAAGGTATTACAATAGGGAAAAAAATTATAAGATAAATATAAAAACTTGTTTTTTCTTCTTCATAAGGATTCAAGGCAGTACCATTGTTTATTTTTAATTTTGAGAAAATTTTAACGATTGTTTTTTTAAAAAAATTATTTCAAATAAATACAATTTTGTTTGTATTCAATCAAACAGCCATTTAAGAATTCAGAACCACCAACATCGAATTTTATTCACCTAGCTGAAATTGCCAGCGAAGAAAACAGAACGACCAATGAAATTGAAGTAAGGAGTGCGTGAAGTTATTAAAAACCAATCAGCTTGTTTCAAGTAAAAGAGAAAGAAAACAAAACAACCAATGAAAACTAATTATAGCGTGACATCATAAGAAATATTCCCATAAAAATGAATGTCAAATTTTTTATAAAAATGAAATTTATATGGTATCCTGCTATATATGAATTTTTTTTTGAGATACCAAATCTCCAAAATTGAATCCAACTCTGATTTTCTAATCAAATAAGTCATTTTTTAAAAAAAATATATTTATGAAAAGAAAACAGCCATATAATTTCTCATTTGCCCAGACCCTTCAATATCTTGTACAAACAACGATGAAACATTCAAAAGAACACACAAAAAAATTCCAAATAAGTCGATACCAATTCCTATCGTTGCATACACTCGCCGAATAATCTTTTTCCCTGAAGGAATCCCTATCCTGCCGAGAAATATCCCTTCCCTGAGGGAAAATTTCCAGGAAATAGAAGATTGGATGAAAGTTTTTCTTTTGGGAGGATGGGGAGCAAAGGATGCGGCGGAGCAGTGATGCGGGAAGATGCTGGGGACAGGGCTGCCATATTTGGGGAGTCACTCACGAGGAGTTTTTTTTCTTTGCAGCACAAAATAGCCAACAAAATACATAATTTTTAAAAAAATTAAATTGGTTGGTTGATACATATATTTTCAGGCTTGTGTGCTTGCTCAGAGAACCGCTTATAAACCTTCGTCAAGTAAGACAGTCACAACACACTCACATGCACACATATACGTGACAGATGCTGCCATCTATCACGCTTTTCACATCGCGACTTTCGGACCCAACAGATTTAACGAGCACGTACTCTGCATATACTCGGTGAGTTTTCAGTGACCAGGTTTCGATCGCGGGACCTTCCGATCCGTAGATCGCTACTCTGACCACAGGGCGCCTCACATCCCCAAATTTAAATTGGAAAGAAATGAAGAAAAAATGCTATGTTTTAAGAAGAATAAAGTTACAGTTCATAGAAGTTATGGGGGCACTGACAAACAGACATCTTAAGCACGTCAATACCTATTTTTTAAAAATTGGTATCAAATTTTAAAAAAGAGAAAGTAAGCAAAAAATGAGTTGTGTTTAGCTGCAATTAAGAATACAACTGTTTAAGGGGATACAGTACCCAAAACATTATTTCTAGAAATAATAACATTAACTTGTAAATGATAGTGGTTTTATATATAATGTTTACTCTAACTAAACATTTTCTAGCAATACAAACAAATATTTACAAGTAGTTTTTCATTTATTTAAAAAAAAGTAATTTTTTTAACTTTTTTAAAACGCTACTCCGCTTTCAATTTTGAGAATAACTCTACCAAACTTGTATAGTTTGTTTTAAGTACTATTTTTTTTTAAGAACTGTGCATGGATTTTAAAATGTGAGCTATAGTTAAAAAGTAACAAACATTTATACTGAAACTCACAAAAAATAACAAATTATTGAATGCAACATTTAAAAAACTATTCATATTAAACCTTGTTCCATGTACAATTTTGTGCACCATATATATAAGAATACAGGTTTAAAATTTCAAAATTCTAACTTAATTAGCAAAAAAAAGCCCTAGGGATTAAAAGAGAAAAGGTTGGAAGCAGACGAAATACGTATCCAAACTTATTAAATATTTTCTGGAGTCATTCCTACAACTTTTTTGCAAAAGGTATCATTATGAACCTTTCAGTAAATGCCCAGAAAAATATTGTAAATAATAAGAAGTAAAAACTGAAAAATCGATATTTTTGGGTACCGTATCCCGTTAAACAAAGTTCAAAAATTTAATATTGTACTAATAATCATTAAAAAAAAAGTTTCAATATTTATATTAAAAAAAATAAGTTAAAATAAATTGTCATAGAGATGCGCAGTAATTTATCTAGTAATATGTATATATTAATACATGAATGAAAAAGTTTCACTTTATCTCTCGATGTTATAAAAGACAAAATTTATTTTCCTAAACCACACAAATTTATGAACATCAACATTTTCACATGCGATAAAAAAAACCAAATATAAACAGAAAATAGGCAAACAATTCACAAGAAGATTAGCCCTCAATTTTTGCTCGTCATTTTTTCAGTATACAAAACTGCATCAGAACAAATTCAGTTTGATTTAAGAAAAGTAAAGTACATGCATCGAAAACAAATTCCATTCGTGATACAGCTCCTAAAATCATGTCTTGCGTCAAACATTTGCATTTTTAGGAGATTGGATGGCAATTTTCAAAAAGATCAAGGATAAGTGGAATATTTTCGAGTGGGGAAAAAAAAAGATCAGCCAAACTATGAAGAATTTTTTCGTAGTTTTCTTCAAAATTTACAGTTGTAAGGGGATGTAATATATGTATGAAAATAAAAGAGTGGATTTCAAGGAGTAGGCAGTTTTCAAAATAATTATGCTATGTGAGGAGTTCTTAACATTATTTAACGATATTTTATTTCTCTGTTTCGATTTTGTGGTGACAATTTCAAAAGGATCAAAGGTAAGTTGAATTATAATGGTACGGTTAGGTTAAATTATCGTTTGAATAGAGCTACACGTGGCCAGTGATGGGCATTAATCAATTAATTTGTCAATTATCTTGTTAATTGACTAAAGATGTAGTTGCAATTAAATTAAACGCAATTGAACTTTTAATTGTATTGCAATTAAACTAATTTTATTAACGCATGTCAATTGTAACTCGCAATTAAAATAATTGCAATTAACTCTTTCAGTTGTTTTATGAATCAATTAAAATAACTAACTTTATGTATTCAAACGAAATGAGCTAAGATTCAGAAATATACCGGCTTTATATTATACAGAAGTGTTTTTATAATTATAATAACGAAATATAGGGTAGACTAACCAGTGAATGAACGCTTAAGACGTCACGTTCGCCAGTGAATGAACACCTGGATATAATGACCAGGACACAACCAACCTTTGTCAGATAGCTTCCTACTACATGGGAAGAAGTCAGTGTTGCCAATCCATGTAGCGGAATGATTTTCAATCCTTATTTTTGTAATTATATTTACTAAATGTTCATTCACTGGGGCGTGTTCACTTGGTTGGGTAAACTGACCAGACTTCAGGTCTGGTCAGTCTACCCAACCAAGGATTTAGATAAAGAAATTCTCAATTTTTTTTCTATCAAAGATAATTATCTTTAAGTGGTAATTTTGTTTTTAATTTCATCTTTTCCTACTTTTTCCTACAAAGTTTTGTCTTCATTTAGTTTGTCTTTAAAACGAGCTTCGTCAAAAAATTCAATTACAGCCCTACAAGAGAAACATTTTGAATATTTCAAGTTAAATACGTTATTCCGTAAAAAACTGAATTTGGTAAGAGAAAAGGGTTTTACTATTACATTTAAAAACAAATCACAAACCACTATGACCTATCTCCAAGAGAAATTCAATTCTTCCCCAAACCTAAAACCTTATTTTGATGATTTTACATTTCTTCGTATGTAAAATCCACATTTCTTCGAAAACATCTAAAAAATTCCACTTTCAGACATATTTCCGTCTGTAGTTGTTTTTCATGTATTTTGTCCATGACATTTAAACCCATGTCGGTACCCTACAAACGCGATATCTATTTTTCTGTTTACTCATAACATTAAACTAGTCTGGAATGAAAATAGAAATTCAAAAAGATAGTGCTGGTGCACTACAAGATAGGTCAAATTTACTGTTTGTACTGAGTACAATAAATTGAATATATTTGTAGACCAAAATTGTTAGGCGTTATGTTATCAGTAATACTTCACAAACTCTTATTACATTAGAATATACACAAGAATGATTCCTCAAAGAATGATTCCTCAATACACAGGAATCATTTCAATCCTTTTGTAATTTTAAATTTTCTTGGAAAGAAATGTCTTTTTTCGTGCAACTAAATGTCACAGAATTTAAAAGGTTCAAAGGTTTCTTCAACCACACAGGGATTCAAAGGTTTAACTACCTTAAAGGTCACATAGTTGAAACAAAAAGATAATTAAAATAAACTAGTGGAAATAACTTTAAAAAAAAACATTTTATAATACACCATCAATTTCTTGCAAATAACTTTCTTTACTATGGATCAATCGATCAAATGATGTCTGTAAACAGAAAAAGTCTCCTCTTCTGGGAAGCAAGACTATTAATTGGATGGTTTTAGGATGACAAAAGGAAATGCCGAACCATGTTTTATTTTAAAATCAGCTGTATTAATCTGTTTTTGTATTAGTTAATGACTTTGGGATCAAATATAAACATCCGGGGTAATTAAGCCAAAAATACTCGTAAAAGAAAGGGAATAAAAGAGAACATCATTACATTTTACTTTAAAGGTCAGGTAAAGATAAGTTGGAAAACATTTTTTAAAATTGGTCTGGTTTTTTGGCAGATTAATTTTTTTGCAGACTCGGCATATCCTTCGGACAGTGTTAATGGGAAAGAAACAAGAAGAATCGCAAGATGATCTGTCACTCGACCGCTTAAGCTTCGGTTTCCTCGGAGTCCGTCAACTGATTTAAACGGTCGGACAAGTGCGGTGAGTGACATCATACAAGCTACTGACATTGATTACGCTAGAGTGATTTCCCCGGCAGCGTTGCCGGACAACTCTACACGACCGCCAGATTGAGTTGCTGTAGAGTGAGTTGGGGAAATCCTGATGACCACGTTTTTTGTTGTTGTCTGTTGTGTGGTGTGCTTGCCAAAAATTCAAAATTTGAGGAATTGATGGAAGGCGAGAGTTGTTTTACGCTTGCCGAGGAAGAAATGGCAAGGGGATTGATGATCGCAATTGCCAAATCTAAATTTTCCATTTATGACATGCAAAGACGAAAACCAAAACAGAGTTGAGTTGAGTGAGTTCGCTAGGTTTCCAGTTTAGTGCATGTCAACGTAACGTTCCGATGAAGCGGTGGCCTGTTTACAGTTCGGAGAGTGACGTCATCCACGTTTAATACAGTTGCATTTTTTCTGGCGACAGACTACGAGGAAACCAAGGCTTTACATACAGCATTTGGATTCATCAGGAAAAAAGACACCAAGCACAGTATGATATCACAAAGCACATCATTCGATTCTTTAAACTTTTTCAACAAGAAAATATTTTTTATGAATCCCAATTATTATTATTATTTTTAATTATGATCAGAAAAATGATGATGCCAAATGGCATCACTGGGACTGAAAGTGTTAAAGGTATTATAAAAACAAAAGTCGATATCTGAAACTACAGATTGTAAGTGGATACGTCTTATTTAGATACAGATGCCAAAGTTGCGGATAGCTGACCAGGGTTCTAAATTACGAGGCGTTTATTGGCTGTGTTAAAGCTCCTAATGGAGGCTGAAAATAGGCAGCCGGAAACGATTACACTACACTGCACTACCTTGACTAGGCATATAATGATGACGTCATAGTGATTTGTCATGTCATAATGACGTATTACAGTATAAAAATTATCGCAAGATAAGTATTAAGTTGCCTTAGTGTGTCAGGGTCTATGTTTAAATACTGATCAGCTTTAAAAATCAGACAATATTTAAGTTTTTAGATTTACTAAAGTTGCACTAAAAATTTAACTATGGACCTTTTGCTTAGAACCGTTTCTTAAGAAATGTGGCCGATTTGTGATTTATAGAGCAACTATTTTTGTTGTTTTTAAAAATGAAAATTCGCGAAACAAACGTTTAGATTGCCGATATGCAAGAAGTTTGAACATGCAAGAACATGAATAATTCAATTTCTTCAAAGGGCTGACTTAGAAAAACTTCTTAAAAATGCAAATCTTGGCTTCCATGAATTGCGTCAAAACATATTTTGCTTACCGTTGAATATGGCAACTTTTGCTCAAGCATAAGACTCTAGCACTTTTTTTTCGAATAGTTTCCTTTATTCATTGTTTAAAGCAGAGATGACACTAATTCAAAGGAGTCTTTAAATAAAGAGTATTTAAGGATTTAGTAGTTATTATTATAATTATCCCATTCGACGCTATTTAAAACCTTTCAAATTTTAAGCTTAATGTTACATTTTAATTAATTTTAAAGTATATTGACACTTAGGGCATATGAAACACTTTTTAATGTTATACAACAAAAAAATCGACACATCTTTCATAACAATCCTTACTTCTTCCACTGATGCAAACGAATATTACTATTTAACTATTAACTATTACAATAAAATATATCAAGTGGTTAATTTCTGACCCTAATAACCTTCAAAATGGCGTATGTATTCATGTTAAATATGCTACGCTATTCACAATATTTAAAAATCATTTTAATAAATTAAAATTTTATTGAAATTTAACACTGATATTTTTTTGCAAATATGTTACTCCTTCCTGTTACTAATTGTATAAGTAGCCCCAAAACTATTCAACAAACTACCTACTGAACTTAAGAGTATCCCTTTTTTAAACAGGTTTAAAAATTCTTTATTTAAATTTATATTATGTCAATAGAAGATATTGATGTATTTGTTAATTTATAGAACTGACCCCACTGACTAGAACTATTCCCCACTGACCAGAATTTCTGGCATTTGTTTGGATTATATAGCATTTGCATTGCCACATCTTATTTATTACTTTGTGCATATTTATGTATTGAAATTTATTATTTTTGTGGGCTTTTTTATTAACTTATATTGTGTCATTATTATTGTGTCTTTTTAACTATAATTATAATTATTTTGTCACATATACGTTTTTTTTAACACTCTTGTGACGTAGCAAAATTATTTCGTAATGTTTATCTTGTGTAATAAAGTGTTTGTTTGTTCCTACGAGAAACAATTTTACACACATTGAATATTTCATTATCCTTCCTTTGATGAAAAGTAAGGATTCGTAGTTTTCATACCATTTATCATGTAAGTACTCACAACTAAAACTCATTCTATAATTAAAAAAATAAATGCTATTATCCGTCCAATTCAGGTGTGGACTTAAAATGTACAAGCAACAACACATTTTACACTCTCTCTCTACAAAAATAAACTTCCACTAATCAACCTAGACGGTAACGGAATAACCATTCACAAACAAAGAACTTTGAAATGCAGGATTTTTTAAAAAAAAGAAGGCAAACTTACAACGGAGTAACACACGCTATTAAATCATCCAGTAATTAGTCTCAACTGTCTTTGTTCAAAAGATACGTTCTTAGATTACCCAAAATAATGTAAAACAAGACAACGACCTATACGAGACAAACCGTGTGTCTAATAGTTAAAAAGAAGTGGTTAGGTGGGTCTAGAATTTATTAAATTTGCATGTTTCACATTATGAGTAGCAACAGTTCAAGCTGTATTGTTTTCAATCTTTTGGAATTACATTTTAAAAAAAAAGAAAGATTTGAGACGATGAGAGCTATGTCTATCTGGGAACACAGGAACTGAGAATACAGGAACACACGAACTCTTGGCAAACGTTAAGGTTTATTAATTTAAAACAACTTCATTTTAAAATCAACACGAAGGTAACGAAAAAGGTTAAAAAGTAATACAAACAATGTTAAAAGTTCAACGATAACAGTAACTAAATCATGTTCTCATGTCTGGAAACCTCACTGCCTCCTTCCAGCAAAAAACGGAAACGCCTCCCTGTTGTTGTCACAGGCAAAAAGATTTCCAGATGGATGTTCAGGAAAAGGCAGACAGTAGGTTGACTACGGTACTCGCACTCGAGCTATCTTCGCTCGCAGTACCACTGCATGCACCATCTGAGCTGCAGCACCGAACATTCCGCCCACCTTGAAGTGTCACAACTTCAACTAACTTCAAGGTTTCATACTTGATCTTCCTGTAAAAGCAGCACTAATTTGGATATCGGTCGCTTTGTTAATCCTCCTTCGGTCCTCAGCAGCACCACTCTCACCACTCCATCAGCTCCCGGGAAAAGCTGCATCACTCGCCCCAGCTTCCATTTTAGTGGTGGCAGCCTGTCATCTTTAATGATAACTAGATCGTTTTCCGAGAGGTTTTCCCTTCTTCTCAACCACTTGGGCCTTTGCTGCATTCTTGACAAATATTCACTCTGCCAGCGATGCCAAAAATGTTGTTGGATCTTCTGCAACAATTGCCACCTACTAAGAGTATTGCTAGGTTTTTCGCTGACATCTGGGCCTGGAATGCTAGTCAAGGGTCCTCCAACCAAGAAGTGTCCGGGAGTTAGGGCTTCTAGGTCGTTAGGATCAGTTGAAATTGGCGTAAGCGGTCTTGAGTTTAGGCAAGCTTCTATCTGGGTTAGTAAGGTGTACATTTCTTCAAATGTCAACACCGTATCTCCAATTACCCGCTTGAGATGGGACTTTACACTTTTAATGCCAGCCTCCCACAATCCACCCATGTGTGGAGCTCCTGGAGGATTGAAGTGCCAGGTAATTTCTTGATCTGAAAGATAATTTGACACTTGACCGTTCTTCAATGGTAATGAATATAGCTCAGCAATTTCTCCCAGCTTTTTTGCCGCACCAACAAAGTTCGTTCCACAATCACTGTAGATATCTGTACATCGACCACGTCTCGAAATGTAGCGTCGCAATGCAGCGATGAAGGCTTCCGATGTAAGGTCACTGACTAACTCAATGTGTACAGCTCGCGTCGAGAAGCAGACGAATAAGGCGACGTAACCCTTAAATGTTGTTCTTCCTCGACCCTTAGATGCTCGTAAGAAAAAGGGACCGCAGTAGTCGATTCCACAAACTTGAAATGGTCTCGCTGGATTTACCCTGGTGGCAGGTAGATCTCCCATCAATTGTTGACCAACTTTAGCCTGATGGCGACAGCAGACAACACATCTTCTGACATGTCTTCGAACTGCATCTCGAGCTGACAGAATCCAAAACTCCGTATGCAGCACGGCCAGCATCAGCTGTGGTCCTGCATGTAGATGACTGAGGTGTACCTGGGCAAGGAGTAAAGATGTTAGTCTGTGATCCTTTGGCAGCAAAACTGGATACTTTTGACGTGTTGGTATCCTGGCATGACGCAATCTGCCGCCCACCCTGATCACTCCTTCAGGATCTAGGAACGGATTCAATGACACAATGCGGCTGGTCGTCTTTAAACACTTCCCTTTCTTCAGAGCTTCGATTTCTTCAGGAAAGGCTTCTTCCTGCGCAGTCTTTATCCATAGAGACATTGCTTCTTTCAACTCACCAGAGTTCAGACTGCACGCTCTTCTATCCGACTTCTTGACCTTACAATTGTAGATGAACCTTTTACAGTAGGCTGTAATTCTCTTCAACCTGAAAAGGCTTGAATACTTGGACAATAGCCCTGTTTCCCGATTGGAAGAGTCTTGTACCTGAGAAGTATGAGACTTCAGGGCTTGCTTTTCTTCGAAAAGAACATCTTGGGGATCTTCTAAAATGTCCTCGTTCATCTGTGGACTCTCCAATACCGCCTGACCTGGACCGGTCCACCATAGGCCATGGTTCAGCAGCTCTCTTGGCAAAATACCTCTAGAGGCACAGTCCGCTGGATTATCTTCACTGCAGATGTGTCTCCAAACAGCCTGTGGGAGCATCGTCTGTATCTTGCTGACTCGATTTGCTACGAATGTCTTCCACCGATATGGTTCAGACTTCAGCCAGGCGAGGACAATGGTGGAATCCGTCCAGCATGTGATCTTCTCGAAAGTTATGGAGAATGCCTTGATCACTGCACTCAACGTCTGCATGAGAAGTAGAGCACCACATAACTCTAACCGTGGTATTGAGATCGACTTCAGCGGGGAAACCTTCGTCTTTGCTATTAGTAACTGGGTCTCCACTTGCCCAGTGCCATCCTTTGTATGCAGATACACAGCACAGGCAAATGCTTTCTCTGAAGCATCACAGAATCCTTGTAGTTGGTAACTGACTGCAGTCTCTATAATGGCACATCTCTTTATCCGGAGTTGTTCCAGAAGTGGCAGAGCTTGACGGTAAGTTCTCCATTCCTCCACAATGTCGTCTGGTAGATGATCATCCCAGTTGACGTCCAGTTTCCACAATTTCTGCATCAGGATCTTGCCGACTATGATCACTGGTGACACTAAACCCAAGGGGTCGAATATCTTCGAAATGTCTGATAGCAGACGTCTTTTGGTGAGCATCTGGTTCTCAAGAAGTGTCGTTACTTGAAATGAGAACGTATCCTTGGCTGGATACCACTGAAGACCCAAGGCCTTCACTGAAGTGTTGGTGTCCATGCTCAACGATAGCTCTTGTTGCCTTTTATCTGGCGGAATTTTCTCCAAAAGCAGCTTGCTGTTTGAAGACCATTTGCAGATCTCGAACCTTCCACGTTCCAGCATCAAGGTGAGGTCTCTCTGCAATCTAACTGCTTCTTCTACTGTGTCAGCGCCTGAGAGCAGATCATCAACATAGAAGTCCTTGACCAGAATCTTGGCTGCTTCTGGGAAACTTCTTTGCTCATCTTCAGCCAGCTGAAGAAGGCATCTAGTTGCTAAGTAGGGAGCAGTGGCAGTTCCGTACGTCACGGTAGTTAATCGATAGTCTCTGACTGGCTCATCAGGAACTGGCCTCCATGCGATCCTCTGGAACTCCAAGTCGTCCCTATGCACTCTAACTTGGCGGTACATCTTTTTGATGTCAGCTGTCATAGCCACTTGGTGAGTCCTAAACCTCAACAGGATCGGTAGAATTTCTTCTTGGACAACTGGTCCCACGAGTAGTTTGTCGTTTAGAGATATTCCTGAAGTGGTCTTGGCCGAAGCGTCGAACACGACTCGAAACTTCGTTGCTGACCGCAATTGTTTGGCGACAGCGTGGTGAGGAATGTAGTACGATTCCTCGACTGGAATCGGCATTTCTTGTGGTGGGATCTCTTCCATGTGACCCAGCTTGAGGTATTCAGCCATAAAGTCGCGATAACTTTCTGTTGCTTTAGCATCATGCTTGAACCTTCTTTCGATTTGAAGTAGCCTCTTCAAGGCTATGTCCCTTGATGACCCCAGTGGCCTTGAAGTCTGGTCAAATGGCAGTCGAACGATGTAGCGTCCACTGTCATCACGCGATGTAGTCTCTTGAAAGTGCTTTTCGCAGGTTTTTTCCTTGGCTGTTAGACGACTCTGAACAGCAGGAAGATCCTCCAGTTCCCAGAATTTACGCACGATATCATCAATGGCACAATGTACTTGCACTGCTCGCTTGGTTTCTGGTTCCGGAAACTCCTGTAGTGCAGCCTTGCCGAACAGGACCCAGCCCAATATCGAGTGTTGAGCAACCAGCATTCCATCCGATGATCTTCTTTCACCATCGAAGTGCAGTTCTGGCCACACATCAGCTCCAAGTAAGACGTCAATTTGACCTGGTTTGTGACAGCTTGGATCCGCCATCTGCAAGTCTCCGAATGAGGACAGGCTGGCTGAGTCAACTGGAAAGTGTGGTAGAGAACTGGTTATTTTCTGTAGGATGTGAGCTGTAACATGTAATACAACTTCTTTACTGGTGCATGGAGTCACTTGCAACTGACTGCTTCCTCTTGACCGGCTAACCACCTTCGCTGATAAGCCACTGACATCTAGACGGGTCTGTGCGGTCTTTAGCCCAAGACGCTGTACACAGTCGCTCCGAATAAATGTAGCCTGCGATCCAGAATCAAGAAGTGCTCGACAGTGTTGTATCCTATTGTTGGAATCTACTATTCCAATCATGGCTGTTGGAAGCAGTACTTGGCTCCTCTTCTGACGATTTTTACCTCCTGCAATGTGAGTGGACAAAGCTTGCTGGCTTTCGACAGGTTGTTCTGGTGACGAATTCACCAATGACTGCTCAGGAGCTTCGCTGTGGATGTGCAGTAGAGTGTTGTGCTTTTGCCCGCAGGTCCTGCATCCACCACTGGTACAAGATCTGGCAAAGTGATTCTTTCGTAGACAATTTGTACAAAGCTTGTTGTTGTAGACAAATTTCTTCCGTTGATCCGCACTCCACTTCTTAAACTCTTCGCAGCGATGGATAGCGTGTTGACCGCTGCAGACAGGACATTGAGCTGAATCTGCCACATGCGATGTAACTTTAGATGACTTGACTGCCCCTCCATGGAACCTGTCTGGTAGACGAGGTGTATTTACAGCAGGACGACAGCAGTTCATGGCCTCAAGTGCCCTGGCCCGATCTTCTAGAAAGTCGGTAAATATCTTGAAAGTTCTTTGCGATGACTTGGTATGCAGAAGTTCCCACTGCCTCAGTGATTCCGGATCAAGTTTCTGTCGAAGTAAGTAGATCAGGATGGTATTCCAGGAATCTACCGGTTCTTTGAGCACCCGTAAAGCTTCAATGCACTCTGTTGATGTGTCAATCAATCTTCTCAGACTTTTTGACGACTCGATCTTCATGGTTGCTTGCGTGGTCAAACGTTCCAAGTAGGAGTACACAAGTTCCAGCTCGTTTGAGTATCTGTTGACCAGCAAATCCCACGCTTTACTGTAGTTTGTGTCTGCAATTGGAATAGCTGCCAGCAGGACACCAGCCTCTCCCCTCAGCGAAGCCTTTAGGTACTGTAACTTCTGTGCTGGTGACAAATTGTTGTTGTCGTGGATAGTCGCTTTAAACAAGTCGTGGAACCCCAACCACTCCGCCAGCTTTCCTGTAAAGGTGGGGCACTCGATCCGTGGCAGCCGGACAGCAGCACTTGAACCATTGGCATGGTTGTCGTTTGAAGCAGGCTGGGCAGCATTCGATGTCAAGAGGCCATCAATAGAGATTATAAGTTCGTCCAACCTGTTAAGTTCGCCATGGAATTCCTGTTCCGTTTTCTCGTAATCCGTCTTCTCGACGAGAGCCAGCAATTCTTCGTACAGTGCTGTGACATTGCCGACGAGGGTAGTTGCCTGTTCCCGGTAGTGCTTGAGGCGACCGACCTGCACTGTCGTGTCACCCAAGGCTTGTACGTTGTTTATCAGTCTCGTTACCTGTCCCTTTAGGTAAGGTTTCCGGGAAGTCAACGCATCCATCTTAGCTATCGAATCGTCTTCCAATACTTGAGACTTCAATTAAGTCCCTGTTCGGGCGCCAATGAAAGATTGTGAGACGATGAGAGCTATGTCTATCTGGGAACACAGGAACTGAGAATACAGGAACACACGAACTCTTGGCAAACGTTAAGGTTTATTAATTTAAAACAACTTCATTTTAAAATCAACACGAAGGTAACGAAAAAGGTTAAAAAGTAATACAAACAATGTTAAAAGTTCAACGATAACAGTAACTAAATCATGTTCTCATGTCTGGAAACCTCACTGCCTCCTTCCAGCAAAAAACGGAAACGCCTCCCTGTTGTTGTCACAGGCAAAAAGATTTCCAGATGGATGTTCAGGAAAAGGCAGACAGTAGGTTGACTACGGTACTCGCACTCGAGCTATCTTCGCTCGCAGTACCACTGCATGCACCATCTGAGCTGCAGCACCGAACAACTATACTATATTTTCTGACCATACTAAAACGAAATGTTGTTTATAAAATGTTCTTTCAGTAGAACTAAAGTTTTTCACGGTTCGTGAATCACGTTAAATTTCTGTCCCATAATTTCAATATAATTGATTAATTAAACCCATAATTTTAATACTTCTATGCATATATGACAAAATATCATCTTAAACAAAGTTTTCGGACAACATTGACATTTTGGGATGCAATGCACACTTGAAACTTAATCGAATTATAGTTAGATTCACAGTTTCCTTGCACATAAGCCACGACTATGGGCGGAGCTATAAAATATAAAGCGCGCGAAACAATCAGATGAAGACAAAATAAAACGGCTGAAATTTTCTTTTCATATAATTGCTCCGCGTGTTTTATTGCTTCGTCCATGGTCGTGGCTTCTGTGAGAGGAAACTATAAAACCTGAACACTTTAAATAGCATGAATAAAAACAAGTTATATGTAAAGAACTTTAAAAGGCAGCAGAAGAAAGAAACGCTAATTCGACAATGAAATCGAAACAACCGATGAAATCGGAGGAAATTGTCGTACTGTGCTACCTCGTTCTGGCTTGACACTTTGCGTTTGTCGCCAATAGTATGATATTCTAAATTTTTACCAACTTCATAAGTATAATACAATAAGTTTTTTTTTCAAATATCAGTACTTAACAAAAACTCGTAAAATTATTTTCAGTGTCTGCTGGCGAAAACGCACCAAATCGTTACGCCAAACCCACGTGACATAGGTATACATCTTCTGCGATCTTTCTCTTTACCTTTTTTTAATTTACCAAATCTCACTCCATTCTTACAATACGTCTTTGAAGACGAAAACCCGCGCACGTTAAATCTTTACAGGATTATTCTATAGATAAATGGCATTATGTCAGATTTCACAAGCGGAGAGGGGGGATTAGGGCGAACTAATCTTCTTACCAGGGAACCCGAAAGGGGTATTTGTAAGGGTTCGAAAACTTCAGCTATCGATTCCCGATTCCGGTTCATTTGTTTTTGGGAGATGCGAATTTTCGCATGTAAGGATGACTTGATTAATTGAGTATGGTATGGATACATGGAGTTCGGGTTAATGGATCATGGCAGTGTGTCTGTTGAAGAGAGATAAGAAGATTTTAGTTTGAAATATAAAAAGATTTTTGCGGCGGAATGTCGTCGGGTTAAATTGTTTTGTGATGGTCGTGGATTGATGGAATTGAACTTTCAACCAAACTGCGCCAGAATTTGGTTAGGTTGGGTTTGGAATTATCGTCGCACTAGAGCTTCACCAGGGCTATTGGCGACGGGCGGAATATTTTAGAACCACAGTCAAGTGACGAGCCGACACCTGAATAGGCACCCAGCGCAGCCGTTAAGAGCGACATCGCACGCAGCGTTAGGACTTTGAATTATATTTAACGCGCACTCCCTTGAGGTATTGTTCGTCGGACATTTTTGACTGCATGAGCCGTTTATAGGTCGGCAGCTATTTTGGCGATGCCAGGACCCGAATCTGGGACCTTTCGCATGCTAGTCGTATCCCTAACCGATTGGGCTCCCCAGCCCACTTGTTAAAAAACTGTACTGTTTAGTTAAGACCTGTATCAACGACTGTTCGGAGAGCCGATGTTTAGTTAATAAAGTAATTTTTCAGACTTTTGCTCGATAAGAAAAGTGCTGTTCATATCTTAAAAATATTTAAGACATTCAATTGTTTTGCTAAAATTATTCTTCCAAAATTATTTGTCTCTGTTTGTTAGTGTTTGTCATTAAAAGTCTCGTCAAGTATTGGTCAGATCATTTCGTTATCAACAGATCGGTGCCAGGGATTGAAGCATGGTGAAAGGGCCACGCATACATCATGCTATGAGAATAATGGATGTCGGCCGAAATAATGTGCAGCAACTCCTATTTTTTGGCAATTTTTTGTGTTATATTTTAATTTTTTTTCTTTTCTGTAATGGTTCTGCAACATTTGCGGTCAAGCCTTTTCAAATTCGGCATATTCCCCAGAACAGAGAGCCATTTTTTGTGGCACCATCAAGGCGACACTCACTACCAATTTTGACGCACCGATTACAATGAATCTGAGCTCTCAGTGGATTTTAAAGTATGCCGTGATTTAATTTTGAAGAGAGAACCCAAGATATTTTAAAATACTCGATACAGTTATTGTATATTGGATGCACGATAAAATCATATAGTAGTGTAGAAGAACTAATATCAGAAGAGCAAAAAAAAGATCAGAAGACAGAAGAAGAAGGTTTGAGAGAGCTAAACGCTTAACGCTAACCAAGCTGAAAAAAAGTCTGCAGATAAGTTGCAAAAGATATCTTAAGCTACATGAAACATGATTTTCTCCTATTTTTGCAGAAAAGCAGGAAAAAACATGTTTTAAATCGCTTAAGATTTTTTCAATGAGCTTTTGCAGAAAACCCGATTATTATATATATTTTTTAATTTGGTTATTACAAAGATAATTTAAATATGAATTAGAATATTTACTTATATTCAGATTTCGGGCTAAGTATTTGCTCATAATCTACTCGATCAATTTACTCTTATTCCGCTTATGTTATTTTATAGACTTAAGTAGTAAGAAAATCAAAATTTTATTATATGAAGAGGGTATTTGAAACTTATGATAGTTTTTTTCTAACTATGTAATTTCCAATCTTGGGTAGCTAAAAGAAAAAGGGCAAACTTAAAAAAATTAACGATATTTCTTTTATAAGAGCAACATAAATGTCGATCTAGTATTTGATAATTAAATAAACTATAATAAACTCAATTTTACAAATCCAAAAAGCAGAGGTAATTAGACTGCAACTATCAAAAACCGAATTACTATTTTTCAAAAATAAATATTCAGAGTTTCCAAGTTAGTTAAGGAAATATTTAAACTCTCTTTCGTGAATAAAACTACTTCTCGAGGATCCTTGACAATAACAACAAACCTGAAAACATGTTCAACAGCATCTTCAAAATAACACAGCTGCCAAAAACATCCACGCGAAGCATAAAAGAAAAAGCTTGTGGTAAATAACACAGTTTTTAATTAAAGTTATTAAGAATATTAGAAAAGACTAAGGAGGTACAGAGATACATTTTTGGATCTCACCAAAGCTTGTTATCTTTAAGATACTTAAAACGTTAATGAAATAATGCTAATTAAATGAGCAAAAATGGTAATTGTGTTTATAAGCAATTAAAACAATGTTTTTCGATTTTCCACTTAAATTTTATGTCAGTTTGTTAGCTGAGAATAAAATGTTTCAATTCATTTCTGAAGAGATGAATTGAAACATTTTATTTCTAATATTTCATTTTATTTTATTTTTCACTTTAGGGGTTGCGTAATTTGTTTGAAGTAAAATCTTACTTTCACTGCATGATATTAAACTTTAGATTTTAACTCAAACTTTAATTTTATTAAATTATTTTAAAGTTTGTTTCTATAGAAGATGATTGTTAATAAATGATCCAAGCTTGACATTTTTTAATTAAAAAAAATCATAAAATTTATAAATTCCAAAAATTTCGATTTTATATTATTTCAAATAATATAAACGAACTAATATTGCACATTTTGGGAGAAATAAAATCTAATAAAAGGCGGAAGAAGGTATTTGTGTAAAAAAAAATCTTAAACAGTTACATTTAAACTTGAATCCGAAGCAAAAGACAAATAAGACGAGACACTCACGTATTTCCCCACTAACGCTAAAATGCTTTTTTACTTTAATATATAAAGGGGTCGTACAAAAAGTATTTTTTTAATATTTACTGTTTTGCATGATCAAATTGACAACGTTATAGCATTGCCAGATATTTTCTTCAATTCCACGTATCATAACATAACTTGGAATGCGCCCTCTAGAAGGGAGGAGCATAGGCTTTATAGTCCGTTAAACCACTCGCCAGAAGTGACACAGACACAAGAGACACACATAGAAAGGACGACACAAACACAAAGACAAATAAAAAAATTTATTGACAAACACAAACATCAATACCTTACCGTTATCCGAACCCGCACCCAGAAGCTAAAAAGGCTAGCTCCATAACCGCTGTGCTGCCGGGTCGGCAATTCTAAGTATCATACTTGTTTGTGATATGTGTAGTTTGTTACGTGAAAGTGGGTGACGTATGATCACTGATCAGACAGACGGAAATAGCCTTTGTACATTCTTAAAACAAAAGAGTGAAATTCACTCCTATAGAGGAAGTGCATTTTCGACACTTGAAAGGAGTGAAATTAACTCCAAGATCACTCGTAATCGCCCTAAATCGCCCGTAATCGCCTTAAAATCGCTCGTTTGTTATTAGGATTGTTGGAGGTTTAACTAAACAAGAGTGAAATTGTATTTTCGACACCGAATGGAGTGAAAATTAACTCAGACTGAGTTAAAACATCTCGTTTGTTTTTAAGAGTGTAACTCTACGATATAACCATTGCGTGGAAGCTCAAAAGCAACTTACGACAGTGTAGTGTATGCTTCAAACTGTTAATTACCCAAGCGAAAACACAACACACTTGTACCAGAAACCATTACCTTCCCTACACCGAAAATCAGCTTTTAAACGATACGTGTCAAAGCACAATTCCACCATGCTCCTCCCTTACTAACGCTAATGTTGCTTTATTCAAGTACAAAAAGGGTCAAAGTCCAATACAATAACTAAGGATTTATGCCTGTATTGTTTTAAGGAAAAGTTCCTTTGATGAATCCGAAAAATGATACAGGAACACAAGTGCAATGGGTCGTTGTAAATCCGGGCAGTGTGCGCGTTCCAAATGAAATATAGATTAGGCTTCGGTGCTAGGGATGGAAAACTGAAAGCGGTTAAACCGATTATCTGATTTTGTTGCCGGTAAATCTGTTTAAAAGCGGTTGTTTCAACTCTTAATAAAAAATAGTTTATTATTAAAGAAGGATATTCAAAATCGAAAAAGTACAATATCCATTAGTTAAAGCGGAATAAAAATAGAAAAACCTAGGATCAAATAAACACTGTAGAAGAAAAGCTTAAAAATCCAAGTTATTACATGAAACAAGTTATTTTTAAAAATTGTAGAAAATCCAGTGACTGTGTTATTATATACAACATTGTCATAACATGAGTTTATGTATAAAAAACAAAAGTAACATTTAAAATGAAATAGGACAAAAAAAAATTGTAAAACTTATGTAGACTTATTGAAAAAAAAAAAGAATATATACCTGAAAACTTCTACTAAAATTTTTTGGAAAAGCTGAAATCTCTTAAACTCTTTGCATTAAAAAATGGCTCCCTGAGTTAACTGATCAAGTGGACAAGAACCATTTCTTCAGCCTACATAGGCGGTAATTTGGGGATTATACATGCTAAATGGAAAACAATGAAAAATAAGTAAAATTTCCAACAAAGCTTACTTAATTCTCAGCCACGAAAGAAAAAGATACGAGTGGACTCAAGACTAGGGTTAAACTAAAGAATCGTGGCCGGCAATTTTACTCCATATCTGGTAATCCGATAACTTGGTATTGTAGCAACTTTGGCGTAATTAGCAATTGCATTGACAATTTCGAATTGTCAATCTATTTAAATCTAAAATGTATTACCATTTATTCTAATGTTGCTGCTTGTTCGTATCATCGTTAAAAGAGAACAATGGATATCGGCTGAAATAATGTGCACCATTCTCTGCTATTCGGTAGTTTTTTTTTTCATAGATTTCTTTCAGTTTTCTTATACTAAACTTTTATTAATTATGTGCTTCATATTTTTAAATGATTATTTACTTTTTTTTTAATCAAATTCTTCGGTATTTTAACGCTACCCTTTTTTGAAAATCTGGTCTGCATATTAATGAATTTTTGCGTTGTTTTAAGTCGGCCATTTCGAAATTAGGTTATATTTTTGGTCATTTCGAGACGGCAACCACCAATGCAAGTGCCGAGGTTTGTTATCATTTCGAATTGGCGACATTTTCAAAAAGCCGCCAAATCTGGTCACGATTCTTTAGTTTAACCTATACCCGGTTTTGACAGCATGTAAGCAATAAATACAGGCTTAAAAATTTTAAAAAAATTTCCATAACGGTTGAATCGGCACCGGTTAAAATCCAAAAATTAAATAAACCGGTTTATTTTCAAAAACCGCACATCCCTTGCCCATACTACTAAGGGCTGTGCTAAATGCGGCATGCCCGAAAATCCGTTAATAGTGCTCAAGCACGGAATCGCGAAGACTTATCCGGCGCATTAATTAATCACGAGGGGAAGGAACTTCCACTGACTTGGCCAAGGAATGGGGGAAGTAAGATAGTTTCCCAATTAGGTATTTAGGTTTGGGTTTTCAGTTTGGGAATAGTTTAGGGTTGTTGGGATTTGAATTGTTAAGATGCTCGTGTTTTGAAAATGATAAGAATTTTGGGGCACTAACCAGGGTCTTATGTAATTAGTTTGAGGTAACAGGGAACAAAACGACCTTTCGGTCAGTGGATATAGCCTAGTGGTTAAGGCTTCGCTCTCGGAATCGGAAGGTCCCGTGATCGAGTCCTGCCTGATACCACTGAAGACCCACCGAGTATATGCAGCAGAGTATGTGCTCGTTAAATCTGTGGGTCCGAAAGTCCTATGGGCGGTCATGTTACAGTTTCCCAAGGGTAAAGGTCTCTGGAGACTACTTCCCACCCCTTCAGATCCATGTCAAAATTGTGGAGGTGGCCATAGATGGCAGCATCTGTCACTTATGTGTGTGTATTGTGTGTCTTACTTGACGAAGGTTGATATACGGGTATCTAACCAAGCACACAAACCTAAATATATATGTCTACGAACCAACCAAACGATCAATCAAAATATCGAATTTTCATTTAAACTTTAGTTACGGAATCGTTGCCTTTACAAAAAAAACTTCTATGATGCACATTTGAAAATGGGGGATGGAGTTTGCAAATTTGGCAGTCAATTTCAATATAACTTTATTGCCAGATTTCAAATATCATTTCCCAAAACACCTATTTTCAGCCTTTAGGTACATTTTTCTCTTTTTTTATTTTACTAGATGGGTCGACATTTTTTTGTGACATGCCTATTTAACACACTGAATCAAGAATATTCCAAGAAAATAGAGTAAAAATAAGAAGATTTTTCTAATTTAAGAAACGCATAAAATTTCTATTTAGGTTAATAATTTAAAATTATTAATGTTTTATCGTCAAACTTGAGGCTCATTGCGTTGAATGGACCATTTTTATTTCCATAAAAACTTAATAATTTTAATAATAAAAACATTAAATAAGTCGCATTACTTTTCCCGGGTACTTCTGTCAAACATTTGTTTTCTTTCTGTTTTAAATTGGTTTGGTTTGAATTTTCGTCGCACTAGAGCTACACGAGGGATATTGGTGACGGGCGTCGTATTTTAGAACCACAGTCAAGTGACGAGCCAACACCTGAATAGGCACCCAACGCAACCCCACAGTCAAGTGACGGCCGACACCTGAATAGGCACCCAACGCAACCGTTAAGGGTGACATCGTACGCAGCGTTAGGACTTTTAAGGATATTTAACGTGCACTCCTTTAAAACGGGTTATTATTCGTTGGACATTTTTGGCTGCACGGGCCGTTTAAATTTCGGCAGTTATTGTGACGATGCCCGGACCCGAACCTGGGACCTTTCAAATGATAGGCCTAACCGACTGGGCTCCCCAGCCCACGAGTACTTCTGGTAAACTAAATCATTCCATGAAACATTTATTGTTTTCTTTCTGTATATAAATACAGCTTTCTTAATAACTAACCAGTACAATACTCCTCAACTACCCATATACATACCATATCACCCCTGACAACAGCCCAACATGAAGCTCCAAGGGAATCCCAAATTAATATCTAATGCGTATTTGCATCACAGATCTTAAATTCCATCCTCTCCCTAATATCCGGACCTAGGCCAGATCATTTATAACACCCCCGCCGAATCGAGTGACGCCCTTTGGCTGGTCACCGACAGGACCTTTTGATGTATGGCGACCTTGGCTGGACTTCAGGTAAAGGAGATGGACAAGAAAAGAACAATGAAATCTCTGGCACTTAATGTATTTCTAATAAAAATGAATAATATAAATTAACCACAAATATAAATACAAAAAGAATATAAAAAAGTGAAGAATGGAGATCCCGACTGACCTTCTCATCAGGGGATCTACACTCTTAAAGCGAACGAGCGATTTTCACTCAGTTTGAGTTAATTTCACTCCTCCAATCTGGAAAATGCACTTCTCCTCTTGGAATGGATTCTTTGTGTGTTAAGCCTCCGACAGGATCATTCCAAACGAGTGATTTTAACTCAGTCTGAGTTAATATTCAATCCTTTGCAGTGTCGAAAATGCACTTCTCCAACTGGGGTGGATTTCACTTTCAAGATCTCCGGAGGCGTTTCTGAAATGGACTGCGCCCGCTGTAAGCAGAAACGGAGATCTTGACCCCCTGATGAGAAAGTTAGTCGGGATCTCCATTCTTCACTTTTTGTATTCTTTTTGTATTTATATTCAGATTATTTTGTACAATCAAGCTACTTTTATCGCTATTGTCATTGTAATTTTTGCTTGTTATTTCTTTGTAACTTTTGCTTGTTTGTATTAACCATAGTAATCATAGTTAAGGTACTAGATTTTGTCAGATCACGTGACTTCCAGTGCTAACAACGGGACGCGCATGAAGACCCGCTGTTAGAGGGCTAAGGGGCCAGCGTTGTCTTCAATTTAAGGAGAAAAATGCTACAGTGTCATCGAAAAAATACCATCTAGTTCTAAAATTACAAAAAATATCATAAAAATACTAGCTACATTTTGGAATCTATGCTTTATAATCTACTAAAAAGATAAGACTTTCAATTGTCACTCAATAAATTAATACATTTAAAAGGTAATTATGTACCCTACAGGTGCAATTTCAATAACTCTTAAACCGAAAATGTTCTATGTGTTCTATGACTTGTTTTTCTTAAATTATGAACACCATGACAATAATGTTCAATGACAGCTACCACTTTTTGCGCAGGTACAATTTTCGTAATTATGAAGCCCGACAGGTTGTGTATTGAACTTGTGTACTCTCTAGCTATTTTTTTGTGTCTTTCAGTAATACTTATTTAAAACGAAACATGCTTTATGGCAGCTAGGCCCTTGGGCATGCGTGATTCTTTCAAAACTGTGGTACCAAATTTGCTTTTTGTATCTTTTTAAATAAGAGCTGCAGAGTGAATTCAGACAGACAGACGGACGGACCTACGCTCAAGAAACACTTTTTTAAGAATCAGAACCCTTCCAAAACGTGTAGAAAACCCAAAAACTCTTTTTTGGAATTCCGACCCCATTGCAATACTTCCATTGCTTTAGATTTCATATAATGCAATTGAAACTAAGCTTTGATGAAATACTTTGAACAGTTTACAATACAAGTAGTCTTCCATGTATAACTGACAGATTCTAAATATGCATTTTAGGGTTGCCGGACTACATCCATTTATTACATGTCCATCCGATCGGACATTTAAATGTATGTTCTCTCGCAGTCGATGCGAAATGTAGTGACACTGAGAAGATTTGTATTAAGTCCGTTGAATCGGAGTCCAGGGTTCAATTGACTAATTGTTAGAAAGAGCTGGAGGTATTTGTTGGCGAAGAGGGGTTTTGCTACTGGTGTAGTTGGAATTAGTTAAAGGGTGTTTTCAATTGAAATAATATGCGATGAGTAGTTAATGAATGATTGTAATGGTGTAAATATTTAATTCAATTGAGCTAACCTTAAGTTCATTTTGAATAAATTTTGTACCTATTTTAAGTAGAATGGAGCAATTCTAGAAGATAATTAAAATACTTTAACTTCATATTGCGTCAAGTAAGTATATTCTGTAATTGACTGTTCCTAGGTGTCACACTAATGAGGGACCTATGGGCTTACTTGTTAGTTAGGGGTATTATTCGTATTTGTCCCAGTTTAGTTTATTTTGAATTATCGTCGCACTAGAGATACACGAGGGCTAGGCATTTGTCCCAGAAAGAAACGACACCCCATAATTGTGTTGATACAATGCGAAAAATGTATTGTGAACAAAATAATGATGCATAGTTAGTACAAAAGTTGTGCTGATGGCGCAGTACCCATGAGTTCTTCCTTAATGCATCTCAGCCTCAACTCTTTGATATTTTGAATAAATATAGTTGTACCAAAACTTAAAAAATGCTGCTTTAATACTTTAAAATGATTATAATTTTGTTTTACATAATAGAGAAAAAAACTCCAATTTACAGTTTTTCGTCGATCCCGCATGGATACAATAATCGTCTCCTCTCATGATCGTCAGTTTTACGAAAAAAAAATTTTGTATTCATATAAAATCATCAACACAAATGGTATATTGAAACAACAAAACATTGTAATGTTGCCGGTTTTACACACTTCTTACGTTGTACATGTTCTTTCAAATGTACCCGACACATTCAAAATATGCATTTTAGGGTCGCCGGACTACATCCATTTATTACGTGTCCATCCGATCGGACATTTAAATGTATGTTCTCTCGCAGTCGATGCGAAATGTACTGACACTGAGGAGATTTGTATTAAGTCCGTTGAATCGGAGTCCGGGGTTCAATTGACTAATTGTTAGAAAGAGCTGGAGGTATTTGTTGGCGAAAGAGGGGTTTTGTTAATGGTGTAGTTGGAATTAGTTAAAGGACGGGACGCTTTCAATTGGAATAATATGGGATGAGTAGTCAATGAACGATTGTAAGGGTGTAAATATTTGATTCAATTACCAATGGAGCTAACTTTAAATGAGTTTTGAATAAATTAGATGTAATAGAATGGATTAATTCCAAAAGTGAATTGAAATACTTTAACTATAAATTGCTTTAAAGTAGACTAGCCTAGCTTTACTAAGCTATAATTAACACATGTCTACGAAGACTTCTTTACATAACCTAGTTCAATTGAATTAACGTAGCACTATAGCTACCCTAGGACTATTGGAGACGGGCGTCATAACTTATGAACACCAGTTAATTGACGAGCTGACACCTGATTAGGCATCCAACCAAGGCCTAACCAACTTTCCAGCGTCGAAAATGCACTTCTCCTATATGAGTGGATTTCACTCTTTGTTTTAAGAGGACTCTCATTGGAATTCCACATCTTGAAAATCGTAATGCCATTCCTATGGAAAACATTCGCAAGTCCATTACCGCCACAATTTTATTAAAAGGTTACTAGTTTCTGGTATCATTGTGAAAGAACGAAAGGAACTAAAAGGATAAAACTAATTTGTTTTGTGAAAATCACATATTTAGTATTTTTAATATTTTTTTAAAATTAGAACTTAATGCTCACTCCATTTTTTACTAGCTTCAAAAAATTATTAAAAATACTAAATATGTGATTTTCACAAAACAAATTAGTTTTATCCTTTTAGTTCCTTTCGTTCTTTTACAATGATACAAGAAACTAGTAACCTTTTAATAAAATTGTGGCGGTAATTGACTTGCGAATGTTTTTCATAGGAATGACATTACGATTTTCAAGATGTGGAATTCCAATGAGAGTCCTCTTAAGAGTGAAACGCGCAATCTCCCTACACGGAGATATTTTGTCTGACTCTTTGGGTGAAAAGTCCGTTTATAAGTCGTCAGTTGGTTTGGGAATACCGAAACTGGTTACGCACCCGAAAATGCATACAAGGCAAAGTGTCTCACCTCCCGGGATCTCTAGCCCACTAAAGTGCAATGTTGCAATTCCAAAAGAGAATTGAAATACATTGACTTCATAAATTCTTCAAGTAGGTAATTTGACTATTAGATAAAAATAACAAATATCAATTTTCAGGGTCTGATATAAGTCCTTTCGGGTTCTTCTTTGTTATGGATAAATCTAGCACTGAATTACAGAAATTCTTAAAATAGCAAAGAAATTTATGTGTTTTTATAAACTATTGCTGTTTAGTTTCAAGTTGATACTGGATCCATCTTTAGCTCTTTGGATAAAACGCATTGAAATTTCAAATTAAATGGAAAATCCCATTCTAACTTGAGAATTTGTGATAAATCAAAAATGAAGAATACACAAATTTCATCAAAGCCAAAGTGCAACGAATGCAGTAATTACTTTACCGAAAACTTATCAGCTAATAAGCCTTCCAGCTCCTAACTCAACCATTCAAGTAGTCATGCATAGCTTAAATTTCGCCTATCCATTCTCGTTGTTGGAGAGAGGCCTCAAGCTCAAACTCGGACTACAGGGGTGAGGGTTAGGAAGTCATTTTTAAGTGGAGGGGGGCGATAGAATTTTCGAACGTCCCCTTAAATGAGATCATAAATCCATCTCGGAGGAAAGAATTCCACTTGGTGTTCGATTTAAATCTTCCACCAAGTGGATGGGTGATAGAAAAGAACGTCCGATGTTGATGAAACCTGTTCTTTAGCATGATTTGAAATGTTTGTGCAGACGTTCTTGTATGGAATTAAATAAAATTTAAGAATGTTTAATATAGCCGATCAGCATACACTGTAAGATTTTACAGCAACACGCATCCTCCTAAAAAAATTATAAATTATACAATTTTACCTGACTTTAAACTTTAAAAAAAATATGTCAGTTTTATCATCTGTTGCAAAAATGAAATTCTAAACAGCTCAATGAAATTAGATTTTCAAATCTAATTTTTAAAATTTAGTCTCTTAAACTTTTTTTCTAACTTAGTAATTGTTTTTATTTAAATCCCTATTAAATTATCACATTGTTTGTTTATTCTTACTGGTAAATGCTTTGAAGTCTTCTAAAGTCAGGTCGGTAACGTTTCACAACTAGCAATGCATATAGTGCAACGATATCTTATTCGTTTTACAATGTCAAAACAATTATACTTTAGAATGAAAACAACATAGCGGCTCAGTGGCTGAGAGGTTAAACGTGTCCGCCTCGTAAGCCCAAGATCGCGGGTTTGATCCCCGGCTAAGTCGTCGGATTTTCTGGATGGGAAAATTCTGGAAACGCATGTCATATGATTATGTGGCATGTAAAAGATCCCTGCAGGGCCCATTTGGCCTGGGTTCTCTCGGCAAAATTAAATCTCGGTATTCTTTAACATCCACAGAGAGCTCAGATTCATGTAATATGTGCGTCAAAATTGGTAGCGAGAGTCGCCTAGATGGTGCCACAAAAAAAATGGCTCTCAGTTGTGGGGAATGTGCCGAGTCTGCAAAGGCTTGACTGCCAATGTTGCAGTCCCATTAGAGAAAGAAAGATGAAAACAACTTTGTTTTTAATCAGTTATACTTCATGATTTATTAAAAAATTTCCGAACAACGAAATAAGACGCGAAATATGCATGTGACAAGTTTCTCAAATTCATTAATCCAACCAAAAAAAAGTTAGAACATGGAACAACAAAGTATCACTGTTACTTAAAAACTAACTACAACATTTACCTCCGAAAGGATTAGAAAGAGATCGAGCTCATTTTGGGAGTTTGAGCATGCTTCACTGCGCCCTTAGCTGTGAGGCAGGAAAGCCCCTTTTGGAAGGGATTAAAACGTCATTGGGGTAATGGATGCGTTGAAAAGGAATTTCTTTAATATCGTATTTTACAAGAACTGGAGGAGAAGCAATTGAAGGTTTTTGTGAAATGGAATGTTTTTAAATTTTGTATTAAAAGGTAAGAGGCTTTTAATTTGACGGCTAAGTAATGCGAGTTTCAAATAGATGAATTCTTTTAACAAAATGTAAAAATGTATTTGAAATGATCAGAATGAATTTTACTTTAACAAAAGTGTATATGTTGTTTTCGAAAAATTATGAATTAGTTCATTCCTATTCTTAATGTCTCATTTTTAAAAACGCTGTGGGCATTTGCAGTACCTTTTTTTTTAGAATAGTATATGTTTCTAAATGTTATGTTCGCAGATGGGCGTTTTTTCATTTGACGTCAAAGTAATGCTTAATTTTTTAGTAATATATTATACTATCTTACATTTGTTGAAATGTCTTTAAAATAAGCAATAGTTTTGAAAGTGATTAATTTGAACTGAATACCATTTATTTTGAGAAGGATATTAGTTATTTAATTGTCACAAAAATAAATTTTTTATATTGATTTTGATGAGTAGTGTTGTGATATTAATGATTACAAAGCGTTAACATTAGTAAAAGACTTAACTTTGTGAAAGACTTTTTCTAAAATTTATGTTTAGAGGGGAGCAGACATAAATTTTGCTAATGTTAGTGTAAAAGTAATGTAAATCTACGAGAGTTTTGATATGTCTTGCTATGAATCAATATATTTCTAAAGAATTCATTTGAACATAGGTCTATCTAAAAAAAATTATAGGTAGACTTATGTTAAATAAATGTTATTATTGTAATTCCCTTCTATTTTAAAACATACAATTAAGCTGTTGAATAAGTTCAGTTGTTTAAATATTCTTTTTACAGTCTTCTTGTAAAAATAGGAGCGATGAAAATGTGTGCTAATATAAAATTACACAAGGTACATTGCTTATAATTTTATAATAATAACCTACAAGTACAAATCATTAATAAAGTTAGACCTAGGTTTTTGTTTCGAGTATTACACTGTGGAACTGCAGTTTTATTACTGCTATACCTTTGTTAATGCACCCAACAAGTTACTCAGAACAATATATCCACCAAAACAAGTCTAATTTATCATCATAACTAACCTGATACAAGTCCGTGAAGAATTTATCTTACATACTAATTACTTAGAATGCCCGAAAGTTTGCAACAGTCATTTGACACAATTTTAACCGATATTAGGTCAAAAATATTATTATATGTGCATAGACATAATCAGCTTTTTTCTTACTTTCATAAATTCTAACTTAAGTTAACAGATTTAATGGATAATGATTAAAATTATGTTTCCGATTTAATATGAATGGTACACTTATAACAAAATACTTGTGTTATCTTGAGGCACAAAAAAATTGTATAACTTTAAAACCGATGTTTTATTTCTATTATACATCTATAATAATAGAAGAAAGAGTCTGTCTGTTTGCGTGTATGTCTGTGGATCGCAAAAGACCTACTTAGACTGCTCTGATAAATTCAAAATTTTTAATATAGATTCCTTTTAATACCTACGTGTGCACCTGAGGCTTAGTTTTTTCATATTTGTTTGCGATTTTTAATTAATATGATAAATTTTAAAAATACTTCATCCACGTGGGATTGCGAGACCATAACAGGGCTTGAAAATACATGGAACGGGCCGAAACGGGGGCTTGTCGCCATCCTCTATTAGTTTGATCGATTGAGTTTGGTTGAGATATGCGCTCGCCCTAAGGCTTCTTCATCCTCTATTAGTGTTTGCTTTTTTTAAATGCGCATGCGCCAACACGATATTTAATTTTGTTTTGTTTTTGAGTGTATTTTCACAAGTAAGCGTGCCTCTAAAAGGAAGCAATGCGAAGTCAACGGGTTCCCAGTAAGGCGGGACCACACTGCTAGTTATATACATATTTTATAAAACAAATGTTTTCCATCGGGGCTGTTTTTTTAGAAAACAATACACTTTACAAGGTTTATTTCAATAGCGCATAAATGCGCAATTTTCAATAGCGCATGAATGTAGTAATAGTCTTCTCTCGAGATCATCAGATGCAACACAAATTCTTTCTTGTATGCCATCAACACTATTCTTGCATTGGACCAACACAATATTATAATGTTACCATTTTTACTTAATACTTGTCTTCCACTTGTGCTGTTTGAAAACAAGTTTTTTTAGTGTAATAAACTTATTAGGGAACATGAAATATTTAAAAAAAAACAGTCATTATATATTAGAACTTCATTTGGCTCACATCAGAAACGGATAGATGGTGTATTAATGTAGCCGTCAGCTAAGACAAAATACAAGGGGAAAAAAATAAATAATATTTATAAGAATATATAGAAATAATTTTTACACTAGCCGAGTTGTTTTTCTGTAAATGCAGACATTTTTTTACAGTGTAATTGGTAAAAGGAAGCATTCGCTGAAAGTTACATTTCTATCAAAGCAAATCGGCAAATGACCCTCGTTAAAGCACAAGGCAATCTTTTAGGCCCCAGAAAACTGCCCTGGAATTACGGCCACCGGAGGCCCTTCCTTGGCTGATTAAAGCAAAGACTTAGGATTAGAATAAACTGAGCCAAGATTCCCAAAATCGAATCAAAACTGATTCTCAGAAAACTACCCAAGTCACGTGTGTTTGGCTCTACGACTTGGTGAGTTTTTTCTCAATGGAACTGAAGTTGAATAAATACCGTTAAATTTGAAAACTTCGGGCCGTAACAATCTAATGCATACTGTTACCGTTTGGCAACAAATTACATAATCCACTTTATTCTATTAAATTAGAGCTCCCTTGACAAATTTGTGTTTTTTTCATCTATTACTTTCCATTTTGAAGTTTTAGTTACGAATAATCCTCATAGATGACGGTAGTAAAAGTGTGTTCAAAATTAAAGAGTGAGGTTATTAACTGTTGTGAAATTAAGTTTTTGGCAGTATTCAAAGTATAAAATATTAGTACTAAATATAAGTAAATTGTTTTGAAAAATTATTAGTTAAAAAGGGCTATTTTGAAATATTTTTAGTAGTTTTCTAGTCATTATTATCAAAATTGGATTGTTGTTGTTGGTTTTTGTCACATGGAAAAATTTGTAAAAATTGAAATAATTTAAATTCTAATGCAGTTAAATTTTTTCAGTATTTTTCCCATAATGTTTGAGTATTAAAGATACAAATATATTTTTTGGGGATGAAAATAAAAATTCTTGCATTAGAGGGCTAAAGTTAACTTTAGACCAAAGCTAAATAAAAAGGGTATTTTTTCCATTTCGCTTACGCTAATCTCGCCAAATTTAATTTTGTGGTGACAAAACAAAGTATACACAGTGAAGGGATCATAGAATGCACATTTCAATGTTACCATTGAAAACATTCCGTTTAAAAGCTGTTGCGCATTTTTGGTGACTTTAACGCTTGCGCCCTCAGGATGTACCCTAATGGAAGTGGCCAAACTCAACTTAAAAAAAAAAACAATTTAAAAGAGCGATTTTATGCCTGGCTCAAAACTGCCCTTAAGGGCAAAAATCTCCCCAATCGCCAATAGTTAACAAATTATTGCTATAAATATTGATGGTTTTTAGCATTGTTGTTAAGTATTATAAGCAAATTACTGGTAATAAATTTGTATAGCAATTTAAATTTCCGCTTAACATAAGAGTGTATACCAAAGACAGCTTTAAGTTTTTATAACTAAGATCTGATTCTTTAAATCTTTACAACATCTATGCTGCAAAATGTGTGTACCGGAATCGTGGAACTTTTACACCACTATTTGGAGAACGAATTTACCAATTTTCGGAAAAAATCATAGCTTTCAGGCACCGCAAAATTGTGTAATCTACGCTCGAAATAATGATCTAAAAAATTTCAAAATTCATGTGCAATCCTGCACCAAACATTTTTACAGTGTACTCAAACATTTCTTTTGTTCCAATTGATCCTCGGTACTATTTTTTCCAGGTCTTTGAACTAAAGTAGCCCCTTCGATTCTAATGAACGGCCCACGGAACAACGAGAAAAAGGGTTTAACACAATCAAGACCAACAATTTGAGAAGGAAAAGTTTGCGTCAAGAAGTTGCCCTGGGGCAATGACTAATCGTTGAGGCTGTTGTAACTTTGTTTCTTGATCATCTGGGAGTTCAATTCTTGTAAGGTCGTACGTGATTGGCTCAAAGGCCTGTTTTTCTGATATTAATTATTTACTAAGAATACGGTTATTTTTTTAGAGATGTAAACCTTTTTAATGACAGTATATCTTCGGCATTTGAAAGCCTTTTTTCTCTTTGTGATTGAGATGATGAAAATACTAGAGGCAAAAAAATGGAAGTTTTTTTGCTCAGCATTAAAAACTGCATGGAGATTTTATTAGCCTAAAAAACCTTTCAAAACAATCTTTTTTTCATTAAACTTCTTAGGGATACAGAAGTATAAACACGTGGCCTAACTTATAGGTTCTCCAGCAGCACATACATTACTAAACAAAATATAAATTTTACAACTTTAAGGAATTTTAAAATCTTTATACGAGGGATGTTTTTTTTTTCAACCTCCAATGGGCGACAAAAGATTTTTTTTACCAAAAGTAACGGACAATACTGATTATTTATCCACATAAACACTTGGACGATTGCAGCATTTGTCATATCTGTAAACAAGCTTTGAAATACTCTCTTCATAAAATGTGGCCGCCAATGATTGGGAGGGAGTTGTGACGGTTTCGCTTTAAAAAAAAGTAAATTTGGAAGATACACGTCAATTTTTTTCTGGCCTACAAACCACTGAGGCTAGTCCATAATTCACTTATGGTGTATCTGAGTTTCCCTAAACACTTTGTCAACTCGCTGAACAATACCGTCTGCCGCGACAGACTTTCTTCCTTGGTCCCCTTCTTCATGAAGAAAAGAATTATTTAACCCTTTCAGTCCCAGTGATTCCATTTGGCATCATCACTTTCAATATTTTTTTCAAAATTTTTATGTCCCGTTATGACATCCAAACACACATCATTCGATTTTTCACACTTTGTTCTATCAGACAATATTTTACATTAATCTCAATAGAAGTCAGAACTACCATTTTTTTTATTTAGAAAATAGTCAACTAGCGTTTCTCCTGATTTTTGATAAGTTCACTTCAGTTCCACATATTTAAAACACAATTTAAACTATTTCGGTTAAAATAATTACTAATTTTTTTTTAATAATATGGTCAGATACCTTAAAATATATAACTCGAAGTGTTTTTAGGTAATATATATTTTTATTTTGTTGTTTTCCACAGTTAAAAAATTTTGGCATTGTTTCAAAAACCATATAAAAAATTTAAATGATTTTTTTTCTTATGAAATTCGTATATTTGACCTAAAATAAGCTTATTTTGTGAATATCAGATGTTTCTGTGGTGTAGTAAATTTTTGGGACTGAAAGGGTTAAGATGCTAAAATAGATATGCTTCAGAATTAAGAATGCTAAAATAATTCTGAATTTTGTATTTTCATCTCTAGACCATTTTTTGCAGGCTATAGTTAAAGAGCTGTAGGGATCCAAAACATACACCGTCAAATTTTAAGCCTCGGTCAAGTGACAACTTTGGCATATGAGCTGGAACGCATAAAGTCCATTTATAAGAAACAAATTAATGTCGAATTGCGTTGAACTCCAACTCAGAGGAGAATAAAGAGCATAATAAAAAGTGCCATGGTAGCCTTTTTTTCTCAGCCATGGGGATCACCATAACACAGAAAACAAACAAATTTGAAAAGAAAATATTTTCTAGTCATTTAATCATATATTTTCGAAGTTTTAAAATGCCAAAAATATACAGCAGATAGCGACACTATTTTAAAACATTATCAATTAATGATTCACCCTCTCAGTCCCAAAAATTTACTACACTACAGAAACATCTGATATTCACAAAATAAGCTTATTTTAGGTCAAATATAAGATTTCCATAAGAAAAAAAATCATTTAATTTTTTTATATGTTTTTTGAAATAATGCCAAAATTTTCTAACTGTGGAAAACAGCAAAATAAAAATATATATATTATTTAAAAACCCTTCGAGTTATATATTTCAAGGTATCTGATCATTTTATTAAAAAAATTAATAATTATTTTAACCGAGATAGTTTAAATTGTGTTTTAAATATGAGGAACTGAAGTGAACTTTTCAAAAATCAGGTGAAACGCTTGTTAGCTATTTTCTGAATAAAAAAAATAGTAGTTCTGATTTCTATTGAGATTAATGTAAAATACTGTCTAATAGAGCAGAGTGTGAAGAATCGAATGATGTGTGTTTGGATGTCATAACGGGACATAAAAATTTGGGGGGAAAATATTGAAAGTGATGATTCCAAATGGCATCACTGGGACTGAAAGGGTTAAACAAGCATAGTTAGTAAACTGCATTATTTTTTTCTTTTTTAAATAAGTATTTAATTTTAATCGAACATCTTAGGAATAGTTAATTCGTCATTATTTTTAAAGAGTTATTTAAACAATAATTTGGACTCGTATTACGTTAATTTAAAGTAAGGAATTTTTTTTCACTTTTAATAAACTTTCGAGTATTTAATTTGCATTCTACTGTTAAATATTAAAACTGGCAATCAATTTTCTAATTTTTGATTATTCAATACAATAGTTTAACAAAAAAATGTACCCAACACGTTATTTTTGAATCTATATTTAAATTATAACACTGTAACGAAATATCCATAAATCCAGATTAGTTAATGTACAATAAAAGTTTTAACTACATGAAAAACGTCATTAATGACAATCAAATACAACTATAAAATGGTTTAAATAAAATACGCATTATCTTTCAAAAGAAGAAAATCTCATTAATTTTGTCCAGCGAATTCAGAAATATATTTGCGCAACGCATCTGCAAACGATAAATTTTTCGTAAAATATGACGTGTTCCAACTAATGTTAAGAGAGTGCTAATTAACAACAGTAATTACGGTATTTACAAAGTTCGGGATAATTAATTATGTGAATAGCTGTTTAATAATAAACACGATCAAAAATAGTTAAAGTAATGGTTAAGGGGAAATTCTAAACCTTTTATTAAATCTGTCTCGCTGGTAACTACAAGTAAGATTATGTGCTGGGTAATTAAAAACAAATAAGAAACGTTATACAGCTGCATATGAAGTGAAATAATCCCTTAACGTATTTTTAATAATAGAGGCTAAACTTTCTGTTTAGATTCTTCCAACCAATATAATCCCACCAATAACAATGTTAAAAACGAATTAAGGATGTTTTTTAATGCTTTTTAATTAAACACATAGAATTTGTCAAATTTTCTGAAAACACTGGTCGAAACATTCAATATTTATTCGTTGAAAATCTGTTGCATTTTGCAATAAAATTAGACATTCTTAACACTACACAACTTTTAAATACTACTCAATAAAGCAATGGATTTAAAATTCTATTGTGTAGCCTAAAAAGTAATTTCAATAACTTTAAAACCTAAAAAAATAAATAGCAAAATCTTTTGAGCATGCGGTTTTCTCGAAAACCTTTTATGACGTCTGACAGGAGGAACTTTTGTACCAAATTTGAACTCCTTAGCTATTTTAGTTCGAAATGTTGAGCGGTTTCCGACAGACAACAATGCTGAAAGCCTTTTTTTCAGAATCAGCACCCTTCTAAACGTATAGGGGGCTGGGTAGCTACACTAGGAGTCAGTTAGGCACTCACTTAGCATGCGAAAGGTCCCAGGTTCGGGTCCAGGCATCGCCAAAATAATAACCGACCTATAAACTGCCCGTGCAGCCAAAAATGTCCGAAGAATAATTCCCCGAATAAGAGAGTGCACGTTAAATATCCTTCAAAATCCTAACGCTGAGCACGATGTCGCCCTTAACGGTTGCGTTGGGTGCCTAAACAGGTGTCGGCTAGTCACTTGACTGTGGTTCTAAAATACGACGTCCACCGCCAATTGTCCTCGTGTAGCTGTAATGCGACGATAATTCAAACCTAACCAAAACATATAGAAAACTTAAAATCTCCATTTTCAACAACATCGCAATACTTTTTTTTTACGTTACACTTCATATTAATTAATTGAAAGCAATAAGTAGTAATAATGGTGGTTAATTCCTTTACAACTACCTATCCTAAAAATTACTATTTTTCCTGCACTTAATAACAAGAAAGTCAAAAATATCCACAGAAAAGTAATTTCCAAAATACCATCAACCATTCCAACTGACAAAAACTCACTGACCCTTTCTCTCCAAGGTGACAAAGAATAATAAATTTTGCCGCGACAATAAAAATGTGACATTATAAAAAGAAAAACGGCAATACATTTTCCCAAGAATTGGAGCTATCAAAATTAAGTAGTTTTATTTTTATGTTGTTGGATCGGAAATATCGGCGCACTAGAGCTACACATTGGCTTTTTGGTGACGGGCGTCGATTTAGAACCAAAGGCAAGTGACGAACCGAAACCTGAGTGGGCACCCAATGCAACTTTAAGGGGGACATCGTACGTAGCGTCGGGACTTTGGGGCGTATTTAAAGTGCACTCTCTCTATACGGGGTGTTATTCATCCGACAATGAAAATTTGACATTATACGAAAAAAAAAAGAAATTCCAATACATTTTCTCTAGAATTAGAAGCTAATAAAATGGAGCAGTAAAGTGTTTTTTTAAACGTCTTAAATTAGAACCACAGTCAAATAATTAACCGAAAACTGAGTAGGCACCCATTGCAACTTCTAAGGGTTTTGTACAATACTTCACACGCTACTTCAGAAGATTATTCGAGCAAGTTTAACGAGATCGATTTGTTTAGACTATTTTGTTATGCACTACTTCAGTTTGTATTTAACCGCTGGCGTGGTAAGAGTCGATTTAAATAGAGTTATCGTCTCACTAGAGCTATACATAACATAAGGGATATGGACGACTAGCGTAGTAATTTAGAACAGTAGTCAAGTGACGAACCCATACCCGAGTGGGCACCTAACTCACTTTTTACGACAAAATCAGCATGCTTGGGGCGTAACAAATTATCACACATTTAAATAAATTTCCTTCATAATTAAGACTTGGAAAAATTTAGTTTTACCGACCTCTATATTGTCATTCTTTACAATATTTACACTTTCTTTGAAGTAATTCATTTAGTTCGAGCTGTAGAGTGGTTTCGGACAGGTGAACGAATGTTCAAAAACTTAAAAAAAACACTATTTAAAACTAGTAGAAAACACAAAACATTCTTGCGTGATTTTCGACCCCATCTGTATACTTTTCAATATCTTCTATCTCTACGGGCTGGGGAGCTCAGTCGGTTAGGCACTCGCCTAGCATGCGAAAGGTCCCAGGTTCGGGTCCTGGCATCGCCAAAATAACTGCCGACCTATATTAACGGCCCGTGCAGCAAAAATATCTGGCGAATAATACCCCGTGTAAGGGAGTGCACGTTTAAATATCCTTCAAAGTCCTAACGCTGCGTACGATGTCGCCCTTAATGCTTGCATTGGGTGTCTATTCAGGTGTCGGCTCGTCACTTGAATGTGGTTCTAAAATACGACGACCGTATAATATCCGACCTCGTGTAGCTCTAGTGCGACGATAATTCAAACCAGACCAAATCTCTCTTGTTAGGTAATTGAAAGTTTAAAAAAGAACTGTTTTTTTTTCAAACGTCTATTTTTCTTAATCAAACAGATTTATTGTAAGTTATCCATTTCGGTACACAAATCGACATTCAGAATGAAAACTTAAGTAATCGAAATCCCGTTAACTGTCTAAAAATGTCAAAGCATCACCTGACCTTTTTCCCTTCCAAGGTGAGAACGAACAATAAATCTCTCCCAACAATAATAATCACTCGACATTAAAAAAAAAAAAAAGAAAAACCACAATCCATTTTCTAGAGCAGTGAAACTATCAAACAATGGAACTTTTTTTAAAGTACATTTCTCGAATTAAGGGTGGAAGAATGAAAAGGTCCTGGCACAACTTTTTTGGTTTGATAATGCTGTTACTTGCATTTGTGGGAAATGAATTTTTAAAATTATTACTTAATTTTTTTTGAATGGGCATTTTAGACAAAAGAATTTTTAATCAATCGCATATATAAGTCTCCACTGAACTTTTTTACACAAATTCCTAGTACTTGTATTTTGTCATGCAAATATTTTCGAGAAAATCACGCATGCGCAACTAGTAGCTACTACAGACCTTTCAGTTTTTAAAAGTTAGTGAAATTATCCATGTAATTACTTTAAAATTCATTGACTTGTTGAGTGGTTACTGAAATTAGTGTAGTATTACACTCTTCTACTTTTAAACTGGCAAAACATAACATGTCGTTGAACTTGCAAACTACTGTTCGATTAGAGAGCATTAATTTTCCAAAAATGCATATTTAAATATTCTGAAACGAAACCAAATGTTTTTTGGGTTTTTTTTTGGCAAAATGGCATTAAAATTGTCAAAATCCTCGAAAAAGCAAAGTTTCGTTTTTCTTTTTGAATTCAAAAATAATGCTAATTCATTTGAAACAATGGTTTTGTCGAAATAATTCTTTAAATATGCATTAAAAAAATTCAAAAAAAAATTCCGAAGCAAACAAATTGACAGAATTCCACTTGCACCTCTATCAACCTCCCAAATCAACAAAAGGCCGTCGCCCGACAGTGCAATGATGAATGGGGACCACATCATTCCGAAGCCCCGTGTATCGGTATATCGATTTTGAAGGGGGCCATCGATTCATTTATGGACTATCGATAAGACCCCCGGTGGATTTCCACCAGAGACAATCCAAGACTCCTCTCTCCCCCTCCCCCCTCCTTCGGGCCTTCTAACCCGAAGAAATAGTTTGGTCTTGGGTGCAATAGGGTTACTGTAGAGAGACAGTTGATAGATGATGTTGGACTGGTTAGGTTTGAATTATCGTCGCACTAGAGCTACACGAGGGCTATTGGCGTCGTATTTTAGACCCACAGTCAAGTGGCGAGCCAACACCTGAATAGGCACCCAACGCAACCGTTAATGATGTTGGACTGAGTTTGAGGTATTGTAGAATTAAGGTCATACTAGAGCTATTGGTGACTTGAGTTCGAAAGGCAAGACTTCGAAATAAAGATGGTCCATGGGAGTCTAATATAACATTAAAAGAAAATACCTGTATGTTCAATCAAAAAAAGCAAAACAGGTAAAGATTCCACTTCTTATTTAATACAACGCGATAGGAAAAGAAACCCGACCTGAAACTTCCAAGTTTGCCAAAATAGTCAATTAAAAAAGGCCATGATATCGTAGCTGTATCATTTACCATATGGGCCTTTGTCGTCAAAATATTATGTTTGTAAACTTTTTTACTCATTTAACACAAAATTTCTTATAATTGTTGTATAACATCGAAACATTGATGTATTTAATGCTAAACGGTTGAAACTGTATATCCTTCACTTATTGTTTTAAATATGGATTTTAAGAGATGCAAAGTTACACAATTTGTTTATTTTATTCAAGATTAAGTTATCTGTATTCTATAATTAATAAACCGTGTTTTGAAGATGTATAGTAAAAGTCGCCAACTGAAGAATACACGGGAAGAACCACTTGATTTCGCAAAAGGCTTTCCCCAATAGGCCTCTTTGGCAATGATAGCAAGAAATCGCCTAAACTAGTATAAAGAAACCGGTTACTCGCTTTGTTTTTCTTTCGCAGCAAGCCTGATTCACACCAGAGATCAGTGGACACGAGTAACACGTTTGTACCGTGAATGAAGAACCGAAAGAAAAACCGGTTTCCTGTCGCCAATGTCCGGCAAGAAGACACATAAGGTAAGACTTCTAAAAAAATCAAGTGGTTCTTCCCGTGTACTCTTCGACTTTGATGCCACACTTAAAAACATGTATAAATATCACACCGATGTTTCCTTAACATCTTTCTGTTGCTTTATTATAGCAGTGCGGAATGAAAGGTTCTCCAGACAAATAAAAAAGAAATTTTCACAAGGAGCAGGATCAAAGAAGAACTCAATAAAATACCCTTTTCATTATTTTCTAGAATTTCCTCTTTTTCTTTTTGGGGAGAGAATCCGTTGAGCAATATAACGTAAGTTAGAGATGTGATAGTAAAGGAGCGCCGAAATGAATTGAGGGCAATTCTTGTAACGACTCCTCAAGTAATGAACTGGGAAAGTTCCGATATGAGATTAGAGTTATTCCATAAGGTACTTTAAAACTTATATCGAAGTCTTATTAATCATTTACCGATAATTTAACTCATCAATTTTTCTTTGAATGGATTATACAGGGTGTCCGTAAAAGAATGTCCGAGTTTCAAATTGTAATAGTATCAGCTGTAATTTTTCGACAGTAGTGGTTGAACGGGATGAATTAAGAATAACTCCAGCAGTTTCAGATAAGCGCATGGGCTTGTACGCTACATTGTTTTCACTAGCTGTTTCTTATATTACTATGGACTAGCTGCAGACTGTATGGGAAGAATAGCATTTCCGTTTGGATGCTTGCCATATCACTAAAGGCGCACACATTAAGCACTAGTATAAAAACCAAGGTTAGTTTTAATTCAATTTCATGATGATTTGTTATATTTAGTGCAAAATAAACTCTTAATAACCAATAACACTTCACTCTTAAAACAAAAGAGTGAAATCCACTCCAGTTGGAGAAGTGCATTTTCGACACCCTAAAGGCACGCATATTTTCTCAGACTGAGTTAAAATCCCTCGTTTGGAGTGATCCTGTCGGAGGTTTAACACACAAAGGATCCACTCCAAAAGGAGAAGTGCATTTTCCAGTCTGGAGGAGTGAAATCCACTCAGACTGAGGTAAATTGGGAGTGTTTGTTTTAAGAGTGTAGGACATTCTCTTACGGACACGCTGTATATTGGAATGTGTCCAGCGGTATGGTTCCTGTCAATGGAATATTTCTACAATGTAATAAACCTAAAGATTAATACAAAAATCCTTAATTCCAGGAAATTTTATCAAGGTCAAGATTTTGTAGACTCGACATATATTCCCCAGAACCGAGAGCCAGTTTGTTAGTGGCACCATTTAGGCGACTCTCGTTACCAATTTTGACACCCAGATTACGATAATTCTAAGCTCTCTGTGGATGTTAAAATAAGCCAAGATTTAATTTCGCCAAAAGAACCCAAGCCAAATGGGCCCTCCAAGGGATCTTTTACATGCCACATAATCGTATGACATGCGTGCCCCCAAGATTTTCATTTTATGAATATTTGAGTGGCATATATCTTTAAAAATATTCGATTAAAATGGCTCAATACGGATCTATGATGTACTCTGACAAAGTGGAATAAACAATTTCTATTGTTCAATGCCTTTTCAAAAAACTGGTGCTATTCTTACACATTTTTATGTAGCACTTTATCAGAAATAAACACTGTTTCTTTAGATGCACCTCTGGCATTGACATCCAAATAGAGTAAATATTTTTTCAAGGAAGTATGTTTGCACTCGGATATAAATGTTCGATGCAAAGAGATGTACTGAAAAACTCGAACGGCCCTCAAGAGATCTTTATAAAGAAATGTACTCCTAGAAAACCTTTTTAAAGTACATTATTTCAAAGTTAGGACACGAGGGTATATATAGTATGCTGGTTGGAAGTGTGCGTTTGACGTAACTTGTATTTGTTCAAAACAAATACATTTTTCGTGAATTCTTACAAAATGCAATTTTGTTTTTTTGGTAGAATAAATCAATAAACTTGAAACTAGGTTATTGTATTAAATAAATCAGTTTGTATTTATTAAATGCATTTATAAAAATAAAAAATAGCATAAAGTATTGTTTTACGTTCACCGGCGGTAACACGAAGTGTCAACTCCCCCGAAACTATTATATGTCGTGATTTTATGATTAGTTACCAATCCAGTATTTAAGGATTTTAGAATAACTGCAAAACTTGGCGATTTTTAAAATTTTATTACGCAATGGCGTCAATCCAACCGAATGAAAATAGTAATTGTATGTACATTGAAAGCGAGTTCTGTAAAACACGTTTTACGTTAAATGCACATTTAACAAGGAAAAAACATAGTGCAGGGGAAAAAGGCTTGATCCTAAAAAAATGTTTTTGGATTTAAAAAAAAAATACCTACAATTTTTTATCTTAAATATTATAATTCATAGAAAAATAAATATTTTTCTAGACCAATTATAAAATGTCGAACTTAAAATATCTGATAAAGTGTACAAAAAATATAAATTTAATTCTCATTTTTGGAATGTTCACCCAAATTGTTTATTTTACAAATTTTTTTCACGGGAAAAATTAATTTTTAAAACTAACACGCGGGCATTTTTCTTCAAATATACGGTTCTTTTCAACAAAAAAATACTCATTGTGTTTAACATCATAACTAGCAGCATTGCTTCAAAATATCAAATACATTAATAATCAATAATACGATATTTATCTTAAGAAAACAATTCAAGATGAACAAATGCAGTGTTTAGGCATACACAAATTGAAACTCAGTAGCTGGAAACTAAATTTGTAACACAACTCAAAAAACAAAAAAGCATTTATTCCATGGAGAAAAAATTCCTTGACAGAACTAAGCCTCCATCTCAAGTGAATAGTGGAAACGAAGAAAAAAAAAGAACTTTCTCAAACTGAATTCGGTTGCCGCTTGCTGAAAGGGTGTTCCTTTCATCTCACTCCCTGCATCTGGCAACATTCCCACCCCTCCTACGAACAGCTCAGAGGAAAAGGGGTTTAGTTAATACATCTTTAACGTAATATGATAGCTAAAGTTTGTGGGAAACCAACAGAATTTTTTTAAAGATTACGTTAGTTTAATATAGCAGTCTCAAGTAATGAATCCAGACTAGCGTGACGTCACGAAAAGCTTCTGTGGCTTTCAAGTTGAGTAGGCCATGCTTTACTATTACAATTTACTATTATTACAATTACTATTTGATTATTATTTAGATTTTTTACTATTAGATAGTGGGTCAACCTAATTCCGGCCATTGAATGCGTGCGTATTGTGGCTTCGGGATATTGGAGAATGTTTTGCGTGCATTCATCTACATAAAGTATTATACTTCAGACTTTTTGACTGCAAAATTATTCTATAGGATGGCAGTAATTTTGGCAAAGCCCGGGTCCGAACCTGGGACCCTTTGCATATAAGGCAAGTACCGACTAGTCTCTACAGCCCTAAAAGAAATGTAATGTCTTTTCACAAGGTATTGTTCGTCGTATCTTTTGGCTGAACAGACCCAATGCCGTCTTTACCATAAAGGCACACGGGGCCCGTGCCCAGGGCCCCCATTCTCAGGGGGAACCGAAGGACTGACAATTTCTCTCTCGCACATTTATTCTCAAAACATATTTGTCGAGCACATTACACTTTTTTTCACAAATCTGTATTCTTATCAGAAGGTATTTACAAGGCATATACTACGTCATTATATCGATGACTGCGCCTCTCTCTCTCTCTCTCTTTATTCCTACTGTACTAATTAATTAAAATTTCCAAACGCGCATCCTACCTAATTTACTATTAAGTACGCTATCAAGCGATCACTCACGCAATCACTCCGATTTCAAAGTCAAGCTGCACTGTCGAAACAAGAACCAACGTAAATGTCAACATTGTTTATGGTTGAATTGTACAATTTTTTCTCGGCTTCGACAAAACAATGGAAAGTTTTGACAGAGCATTTAGGTGCAAATGGTCCTAAAGTCCTAAAGTCTCCTTCACTTGCGCCAATGCTATTGACGCTTTTCATAATGGTAATAATTGATTACCTAAAATAAATGGTCATACTCAGTAAAAAATGTTATTGTAATTCACTATTTTTATTTTCCAAAAGGGCCTCAAATTATTGTGTGCCCAGGGGCCCCAGCCTAGTTTAAGACGGCCCTGAACAGACCGTTTATAGGTCCGCAGTTATTTTGAAAAGGCCCGGCCCCAAGCATGGGACTTTTAGCAAGCAAGGCAAGCCCCTTACCGACTAAACTAACCACTAAATGCAGAAAATATCTACACACCGTTTTCCAGTCGCAGAGGTTGGAGACCAGGTTCGACCTCCGGCTCCTTCTTTGTCGCATCGAGGTCGATGTTCAAGAAGGGGTCTCCATCAGCCACGAAGTCGAAAACCTCTTTGCCATGAACCTTTAAGAACGAAAAAAGAGAGAAACATGAAATCCATATATTTATAATATCAAAACATTTGATCACTCTTACATATCCTAATCATATCCCAATATAAATTGATGTTGAATATTCGAAGCTTAGTTTCACCAAAAGTATGGATGAACGAAACCGACAAATAATAATTCCGAATATTTAGAATGCACTTCGACTATGCTCTTATGTCCCGACTCGACGTACGATGTCGCCCTTAAAAGTTGCGTTGTCTGCTCGTAACTTGACTGAGGTTTCAGTGTCCGGAGCCAATAACCCTCGTGTTGATCTAGCGGGAAATTCAACTCCCAAAAGTATTGTTCCTTGTACACTGCGATCCAAAAGTTTAGACAAAGACGTTTTTTAGCTGTAAAATTTAGAATTGGGATAGTAGAATTTCAAAACATCCCTATATATATTAAAAAAGTATTTTGAAATGCTATAATTGAAACATAATAGCTTGATTTGCTATAACAATTTTTTTTTAATAAAATAAAATTTTGTATGGTCCCAAAAGTTTAGACACAAATACGAGATTATGCTAATTTAATGCTGCATAATGACCTAATTTCGCATTTTTATTGATGAATCAGATATTTTTTGTATGATAAATTAAAGAAAAACGATATCCGGTGAACTAAACTAATTTAATAACGATATTAGTACAATTTTACACCAAAAAGACAATATAGTCACTTTAAATCTTTATTCAATTCATATTTGCTTCAAATTTACAATTTAACATATCTAAATACGAACCGAATGAATACCAGCCCATCACCTTAAAGTTTTGTCATGAATTAGTAGACTTATAGAAGTTCATTGATCGATTTTCTTGATGAAAAGTGCAGTATTTCCCATATAAAATCATAAAATAGCAACAGATTATTCTATTTTGCACTTTAGTACAATGCAGAGATAGTCACCTCTTCAAAAACGACAAAAAAAGTAGGAAATTTTAACGCAAGTTCACTCCACACAATTACGAAAGTTCCTTCTTCATACTAAAATTTGAAGTTTCTTGAGAAAAACCGGTTTCTTTGAACCGGTTACAATTTAACTGGTCTTATTAGTGCTATTTAAACACGTTCGGTTTTACTGAATATTGAAAAATATGCTTTTGAAAACACCGGTTTTTCCCCTCAAAAACTCTAGCATCAAGGGTTTGTAATGGTGTAGAGTGAATTTACTTTGAAATAACCGAATTTTTTTGGCGTTTTTGAAGAGGCGACTATCTCTGAATTGTACTAAAGTGCAAAAAAGAATAATTTGTTGCTATTTTATGATTTTATATGGGAAATACTGCACTTTTCATCAAGAAAATCGATCAATGAACTTCTATAAGTCTACTAATTCTTGGCAAAACTTTAAGGTGATGGGCTCGTATTCATTCGGTTCGTATTTAGATATATTAAATTGTAAATTTGAAGCAAATATGAATTGAATAAAGATTTAATAAGGCTTAATTGTCTGTTTGGTGTAAAATTGAACCAATATCGTTATAAAATCTGCTTAGTTCACCGGATATCGTTTTTTTTTAAATTTATCACATAAAAAATATATAATTTAACAATAAAATGCGAAATTAGGCAATTACGTACTTTAAATTAGCATAATCTCGTATTTGTGTCTAAACTTTTGGGACCATACAAAATTTTATTTTATGAAACAAAAAATTGTTATAGCAAATCAAGTAATAATGTTTCAATTATAGCATTTCAAAATACGTATTTAATGTATATAGGGATGTTTTGAAATTCTAATATCACAAATCTAAATTTTACAGCTAAAAAACGTCATTGTCTAAACTTTTGGATCGCAGTGTAGCTGCCCACAAAATATAGTCGAAGTGGGTTAGGTTTTTGTTCGGAAAATTAATTTTTTAACCAAATACTGAAAATCTGGTGAAACTTTTCACCAAACAACAGTTGTTGAGTCTAGAAACCATTATTATGGTGAAACCAAGCATAATTGCTACAGATTATAAAATATATAGACTAAAATTTTCCTTGGTACTGAAGGTGCTATTCAAAAAAGAATATTTTGAAATTCAACCCAAGAGGAGTTTAGGAAAGCAGCCACGTAAACCGATTTTCCCAGGGATAATTTTGTACAAATGTGAAGTGTGTACTTCATATAAAAATGGCTGAGATTTAGTCGGACATTTAACCCTCTAATGCATACTGTTACCGTTTGGTAACAAGTAACATAATCCGCTTCATTCTATTAAATTAGAGCTCCTCCTAGACAAATCTGTGGTTTTTTCATCTATTACATTTCATTTTAAAGTTTTAGTTACTAATAATCCTCATAGATGACAGTAGTAAAAGTGTATTCAAAATTAAAGAGTGAGGTTATTAACTTTTGTGAAATTACGTTTTTGGCAGTATTCAAAGAATAAAAATATTAGTACTAAATACTAATAAATTGTTTTGAAAAATTAATCATAGTTAAAAAGGGTTATTTTAAAATAATTTTAGTAGTTTTCTAGTCATTATTATCAAAATTAGAATTTTGCAGTTGGTTTTTATCATATGGAAAAGTTTTTAAAAATTGAAATTATTTAAATTCTAATGCAGTTAAATTTTTCTAAGTATTTTTCAAATAATGTGTGAGTATTAAAATAAATATATATATTTTTTGGGATGAAAATAAAAAATCATGCATTAGAGGGTTAAATAAAAAAAATTATGCATTAGTAAATAAGGAGAGGTGTGCTTATAATATCTTGATGGGGTGCTGACTAGTGAAAAGGTGGATCCGATTGGAATAAAATATTACCTGCAATGCCGGGTTTATTACGCTAGTAAAAAATATAATTCAAAGGTAATAAACGAATACAAGGATAAGGAAGATAAAAAAAAAAGGTACAAACACACGTATAAATATTTTATTCCACCTAAAATTAGAGTTTAAAACTCTTTTGTAAGAATCTCAAAAGCTCGATGGCATAAGAAATATTTTATTTAACGACATACCTTTTTCAACTTCCTGCATTTGTATCAAATAGCAAATATATTTCTACCAAAATACCACAACTCATATTTCCCACATAAACTCAAAGTCTATTCGAACAAAAAACGTCAATTTAAAAGACATAAACCCGTCCGCAGAACGATCAAAACAAAACAAGCCCCTCCAAAGTGATGCCACCCGAAAACAACAAATCAATATTCATAAAAATGTTTTCGACGCGGGCTTACGTGAAGAGGTTGGAAATGAGATGGTGATGGTTGGCGCCAAAAAAAGTGAAGCAGCAAGAAAGTCGCCAAAACTACACCCACAAAGTATTGGAATGTTGAAAACTTTTCAAATATTGCAACACGCGTTCATCAATGTTATTAGTTTGGTGAAAGCGTTGTGGTTGTCAATTAAATGAGTTAAGTTGAAAAACCTTGCACAAGAGCTTCTCGAAAACTAATGGCTATCTAATGGACGTCTTCATTTACAACCACAGTCAAGTGACGAGGCCACCACCTAAGTAAGCACCCGACGCAACTTTTAATGGTGTTATCGTACACGGAAACTGTAGATCATATTTAACTGCACTCCCCTACGTATTATTATTTATTGGATGTTTTAGGTGCACAGATAGTTTATAAACAAGTTAGCATGTATTTTATTAGTACCCAGTCCGTCACCATAGTCTTAGAGGTTTTAAATTACACCAGGCTGTGAAAGGAAGCCTTGGTCAACTCCCCCTAAATTACTAATTGCAGCGACTCGGTTCGTCTAAGACTCTAAGTATTATTGAGTGACTATAAACTCTCAAAGACATTCAGTATTAAGGGGGTCCAGTACCTTCACCAACTTTTTTTATTTATGAACTTAAACTATTCAGATTTTATATTTCTGATAGATCTGTGGTAGGATACTTGGAGAGTGAGTCTCATTCAAAAATTAATAACTCAAAAACTAATGCATAAAATTTGAAGCGTTTTTTTTTTTTTTTTGCAAAAAGTTAAGAAATGCTCAAAAAATATTTTTAAAAAAATAATAAAACTGAATTTTTCATGATTTTTGGGTACTGGACCCCTTTAATTCATTGGTTTTACTACTGCAATCTCGGCGAAAAGTATATTTTTTCCATTTAAGCTTTTTTTCACCCAGTATGAGATGTTAAGACAGCAAAAACAACTTTTAAGAGAAAAAGACCTGGTTAATTTATTTTTAAGTTTTTTTTTTTTCAAGTTATCTGAAGAGGGTGACCCTCTCACCCTTTCAAACGTTCTCAGTCAATTATTAAGTAGAAAAATAATATATTTTTTCTTAATTTGTTTTATTTTGCTGTTATGGCGATTTCCGAACGTGGTGAAAAAATGCTTATACGGCAAAACAGTACTTTCTCAGAGTTTGCTATTGCAAAACTAAAGCATTAGCCCCTTTAGATCTGACCACCGACAGAACATTTCTCTTAAAACAAAAAGGTAATTAGATTTTAGAAAAGTATTTTTGCGAAATCGCAGCACGTTGTTATGAAAACACAAGTTTATATTTTTTTTATTTCATATGAATATATTATTTTCACCATGTCAACACAAAATTATAGAAAATCGTTTTTTGTTCCTTTTTGTTTGAATTTAGGGTGAATAGACATCGAATCTTAAAGTGTCAAGGCAGCTAGTATATTTTAGTGGTGGCGAGGAGTATTGGCGACGGGCGTCGTATTTCAGAACCGCAGTCAAGTGACGAGCCGACACCTGAATAGGCACCCAACGCAACCGTTAAGGGCGACATCGTACGCCGCGTTAGGACTTTGAAGGATGTTTAACGTGCACTCCCTTACACGTGGTATTACTCTTTGGATATTTTGGCTTCACGGGCCGTTTATAGGTCGGCAGTTATTTTGGCGATGCCCGGACACGAACCTGGGACCTTTCGCATGCTAGTCGAGTATACCTAACCAATTGGGCTCCCCAGGTTCTTCCGTTACGGGGGACATCGTACGCGGCGTTGGTACTTTGAAGCATGCATAACGTGCGCTTCATCTACAAGCAGAATTATTCATTGGACATAATGGTTGCAACAAAGTTATCCAAGTATTTTAATTTTTGTGCATTAATGTAATGTAATCGATTCCGGCTGCTTATTGCTAGCCTCCTTTAGGAGCTTTAACGCAGCCAATTACTCTTCGTAATTTAGAACCCTAGTCAAGTGACAAAGTAGACACCTGAGCGGGCACTTCAACGGAACTTCGAGCAACGTCGTACGCTAAAGCCGTCGGGACTTTTGACTCCACATATTTAACGAGCACGTATATCGCAGTGTACACGGGTACCCCGGTGAATTTTAGAGGATTTTTTCCACGCACGTATACGTCTATAGTATGGATAGGACAAACACAGAACCAAGAACCTTCTCGGTGTGAGGCTCGTCGCTTACACCTCTCAGCCACCGGTGGTGGGGGGGGGGGGGCATCTGGATGTATTATAAGGATGGTCAATAGCTTCACTTGAAAACAGCTTTTTCTGCAATGGTAACAGCTTGCTATCATTCTAACCTTCTTTGGTTTACGATGTCGAAGTAGCCCATAAAGGGAAAAGTGGAAAAGACCATAAAACCTCCAGGTTGCCGATGCACGAGGGAGCTTTAACTCGTCCCACTCACTGCCGCGTAATAACATCTTGGATTTGTTAGCGAGCTTAAAATATGAATTTTATTTTACCAAGATGTTTTCGGAAATAATAATGTCGTGTTCTGTAGCGCTTGCTTTTAGAAGTGTTAAACATTTTTGACTGGTAAGTGGTTACGTTTAATGAAATTTATTGCTAGTAAAATTAAAATTATGATAATAATCCGAATAAAATAATTTATAAATTTCCATTCAAGTTACACATTTGAGGAGTACAAGGGAAGAACCGCTTGATTTATTAGGTTTTTTTACCGTAATTATGTCTGCTTGGCGAACATTGGCGACAGGAAACCGGTTTTCCTTCGATTGCTCATTCGTGGTACAAACGTGTGACTCGTGTCCATTAATCTGTGGTGGGAATCAGGGTTGCCGTGAAAGAAAAACAAAGCGAGTAACCGGTTTCTTTACACCAGTTTAGACGATTTCTCGCCATCATCGCCAAAGAGACCTATTGAGAGAAGCATTCAACGAAATCAAGTGGTTTTTCTCGTGTACTCCTCATTTGTCTAATACGTTTGGAACCGTAGTCAAGTTACAAACTCCCTACACTTACACTCAACGCCGAATTGAAACTTTTTCTGCCTACCATTGGGACATGGAAAACAGGGAAATGATTGATATGATACATTAAAGAATACCCCCCTCCTCCATTAAAACTAGAAAACTTAGCCAATCCATTATTTGCAAAAAATCGCTGAAAGTCCAGTCCCTCTCATCCCAAAATATATTCATATCACCCCCATCTTCCCAATTAAAACAAGATAAGAGGAAAAGCATCAGATCAATCAAAAAAGAAAAGAGAGAGAAGACCTTAACATCCAAAACGCACACGCGGCCATTAAAACTTAAATCCAAAAAGGATAAAGAAAACGATTAATACAAAAAAAAAAAAAAAAAAACTTAAGCTAAGTGGTATCGAAAACCCTTGAAAACCAGGCACTTCAACTCCAGGGATGTAAAAGAAAACATCCTTAGAACTGAAAAGATCTAGGGTTATTTTTTAAACTGTTTCTGAAGTGTTAAAATAGGGAGTTGGTTCGTTGTCGTACATGAGTAAAGTTTGTTTTTATAAATCCGAAAAGTTCATTAATTAACGTTTGATTATTCAAATATAGCACTTAATAATTTCTAAAATTATTGATCTTATACACTACTCGTGTTGAATATCTCAACTAATAAAAAGTTAACATTATTTTTTTTTTTGGACTAACCTTACTGGTTGATAAAGTTTTTCTACTTTTGTACGGAAAAGCTACTTTTAAAAACATCAAACATTATTTTAAACTTTATCGATAACTGTTGCCCATCAATCAATTTTAATCTTTATTTTTCTGGTATGTATATAACCAAACAATAGCGCAGTTTTATACGAATTTAGTATCTGATAATAAGCTATTTGTTTCTAAATATAAAAAGTAATAATAGATTATTATATAATATATACTTAGCAAATTATGTTAAAGTAACTGTAAAACCTTAAGCGAAACTGGGCTTAAGTATTTTCAAAAATGTAAAATAATTAAAACTGAGGCCGCTAAACAAGTAACAGTAGCTGAAGAGCATACTTGCATGCGAAAGGTCCCATGATCGGGCCAGGACATTGCCAAAATAACTGCCAACCTGATATGTATTGTGTGCAGTAAAAGAGTTCGACGAATGACACCCTGTGTAGAGAGAGTGTACTTTAAATATGTACCAAGGCAATCAAATCTTTTTAAAACTTTGTCGATAATTGCGGCCCATTAATCAATATATATGTACCAAGGCAATCAAGGCCGTTTAAGTGTTGGCTCGTCACTTGCCAATGGTTCTAAATTACGACACCCGTCTTCTATGATCCTCTACACTCTTAAAACAAACGAGTGATTTTTACTCAGTCTGAGTTAATTTCAGCTCTTTTCGGTGTCGAAAATGCACTTCCCCTATTGGGGAGGATTCTTTTGTTTTGTTAAACCTCCTACAATCTGAACAACAAACGAGTGATTTTAAAGCGATTAGGAATGACTTAGGGCGATTGCGAGCGTTTAGGAGTTAATTTCACTCTTTTCCAGTGTCGAAAATGCACTTCTCCTATAGGAGTGGATTTCACTCTTTTGTTTAAAGAGTGTAGTGCGACGATAATTCAACCTGACTTAACAAAAAATAACAGCATCAAGATAAGCATACTCCCAAAACAATCACTCATTCTCATGTATCCCCTTTTTCCACACTTATCCGTTACGTAAGGTATATCCCAAGTTTCATATCTCGGATGAGAAGGCAGCCAGATGTTAAAGGGGGGGCTTTCGGAATTTCATGTTCAAACAACGAGCGCTATCAATCATACTGGGAAACAGAAAAAATATCTTGGCTCATTTTTTTAGATGAAATTTCTTCGGTGGGCTATAAAAGCATAATGAAAATCGTAAATTCGAGGGGGGTATTGATCAGTAATGGGTAGGAATTTTTTTAGGGGGAAGGAAGAAGAGTGGTTAGAGGAGGTTTTATGAAGGTATGCAAGATATTCGAAGAAAGGGAGTATGTTACTTTTGTAGCTAAAACGTCTCAGGGGTTGGAGTGGAGAACCCAGTCTATTAAGGCGTTCGCTTTACATGTGAAAGGTCTCAGGTTTGATTCCGGGCAACGCCAAAACAACTACTGACCTATAAACGGACCGTGCAGCAAAAAATGTCCAACGAATAATACCCAGTGTAGAGGAAGTGCACGTTAACTTTGCTTCAAAGTCCCCACGCTGCGTACGATGTCGCACTTAACAGTTACGTTGGAGGCCTACTCAGGTGTCAACTCGTCACCTGACTGTGGTTCTAAATTATGACGCCCGTCTCCAGTAGCCCTCGTGTATTGCGACGATAATTCAAACTAAGATTAGAACTAAAAAACTAAATAATGTATTCAAGTAATTTTTATTGAATTATAGAAGTACATAACTGATTTCTATATTTTTTTCAACTTTACAGTATTAAAATTTTAAATACGAAAACAAAGATAAATAAAATTATATGTATATAGAAACAATATAGTTGAATTATCAGCGTACTGGAGCTTTGCGAGGGCTATTGGCAACGGGTGTCATAATTTAGAACCACATGTTAGTTTAGGATACTTCAATGGAAATGAAACCTTACTTCGATAAAACTTTTGTATGGCTATTATCATTATCGTAAAGTTTTTCACGAAATTCTTTCTTATATTCAAGTAGTACATGAATCTTCGCCCACGGCTCATACAAATGCATATTTTCATTTTAATAAAAAATCTTATCTCTAAAAGAATTCAAGTTTATATTAAATAAATGCTAATTTTCTGTTTGTGCTTTTCAACCTTATTTTTGGTGATGTGCCATTCTTTTCTTTCTCTAGACCTTAAATAATGCAATTGCTTGGAAGTAGAAACTTGAATATTTCACAGTTTCAGTGAATTTTTAAAAATACTTCCTTTTGATATTCTTGTAAAAACATTCGGATATTAGGTGACGACAAAACTAAATTAATTATCATAATTACCAGAGAGAAACAAGTCTTATATTTTTTTAATGATTTATTAATGTTAGCTGCGGTTTAAACTATCACCTAGCTATGAATTTAGATATCATTCTAAATAAAAATAGCTAAGATTTTTTTCTGGAACATTCTAAGACATGTTTATAAATTTAAAATTTTAAATACAATTTCAAAACATTTTAAATATAAGCTGCTAAACCAAATCTATTAGGGTTTAATTCTAAAATAATAGTTAATTCAATATAACAGCGTTTTTGTATCAACTTACTTTCTAACGGGCAGAGTTATTTAAGTGTTTTTGCTTTAAAAGGGTTGAAAAACGAAAAAAAGAGAGTCAAAGTGACGCATTATTTTACAAAACCGGAACATTAGTATTCAGTTGGGCTGAATAATCACCTCACTAGAATAACATAGTCAAGTGACGAGCCTGACACCCGAGTTTACCAAACCCAGCTGTTAAGCGCGGAATCGTACGCTTCGCCAGGAGTATACAAAACGTTCATTCACTCTCCAATGGGTATTATTTTGCATTTTTTATCTTCACAGGCAGTTATTTTTATGTAATGCCTGGGCCCGAACCTGGGACTATTCGCATGTAAGGCAAGCGCATTACCGACTGGGCTCCCATATCTTCATTTCTAAGTTCATTAGTCCAGAAAACAGCAAACGGATCATGGTTAGTGATAGTTTAAACCGCAGCTAACATTAATAAATCATTAAACAAAATATAAGACTTGTTTCTCTCTGGTAATTATGATAAATAAACCCCGTTTCTTCTTCAAAGATCTGGTAAGATATCACAAGAAAATTAATTTTCTGTAAATCACTGTAATAGTTTGAAATAGCAGTAAATGACGTTACATTTATTGTGGATAAAATTGAAGTTTTCGATCATAAAGTTCCACAGATGGAAATACTGTCTGTTATTGCCAGTTTCCAAATAATTTGCAAACAAATTAATTTTGCCTTAAAACTAATAAACGTGACAAGTAAAAATTTTATCTAAGTGTCAATATTTTAATAAATTATTTTTTTTACTTAAGATGGTGATAAGTGTAAACTCTTAATATTGGACTAAAAATTTTCTATCTAAAGTCAAAGTTAAGATAATTTTAAATTATGTAAAATACTAAATAATCAAATGCATATAAAAATGTTTCTGCACAATTTAGTAATTGTGTGACGGTAACAAACGACACAAAAATACCTCTATTTTCTGGAAATGTATCTAACATCCCTTGCAAAAAAGTTTCGGCTCAATTTAGAGTAATTTATTGTAAGTTTGAGAATAATAACATGGTGCTCCATTTCAAACGACAATTCTAACAATATATATGTGATCTTAAATATATCGCAGAATCAGACATTGGACTTTAAGCTATATGCCAAACTTGTTAACTGAATTTTATATTTTCAATAATACAACTGCTAGTTGCAGTTTTGTTATACCAGGACAAAATAGCCAAACAGTCTACGTCTTGTTGAATTCATTAACTATTTCTGTGTGTTTGCATGTTCTGAAGAAAAACGTAGATAATTGAATTTCATATTCATAAAAATAAGACAAGATACGTAATTAAGCTCAAAACTATGGTACCCACAAAACATCTCTCTTATTTTTCATTTCCACGAAAGAAAGAACCAAGCATACTTTTTCTACAATCAAATAAATTTTTAATAATATCTGACGAATTTTACTAATTTATGTTACATAAACATAAACTAAAAAAATCTATCCTAAAAAAACAAGGTTTATTAACTCAGTAAATGATTTTTTTTACGTACAAAGTCGAAATGAAAACTTATTTCAATAGAGTTTAAACAGAGAAGATGGGTGCATCCAATCACTCATAGTGAAGCAGTATAATAATTTTTTAATGGTATAAAAAAATTATAGGATTATCAACGAAATTTATATGAAACAGCCAATAGAACTAAACTAATTTTTAGGAGGCCAAAAGTAATGAATAAAATTTTAAAAAATATATTTTAACTGAAAAAAAACACACACACACAATAATGATCAATTAAACGAAAATGCAAACGAAGGATCTGTATGAAACACATTCTTAACACGAAGTAATTTGTCTATTTCCTTTACTTTTATTCAATTGGTAAAAATAAATTTAGTTCTTTTCCGAATGAAACCGCATTAAAACTACTGGTAACTAGTTTTTGGTTCTAATTTGCGATACACAAACGAAATTTTCTTTTCAAGTTACCAGGTATTTTCAAGTATTAAATTTAATATATTATCATACATAAATTAGATTATGATGCATAAAAATTCATATTTTTATCAATATTAATACTTTGTGGAAAATTGGGAAACTATCGTCACACAGAATTTGAAATTACGAATATTTGTACGCGTCTTTGCATTCTTTTAAAACATATTTTCATGACTGCGGTTTATAAAAAAAAACTTATTAGAAAATAGTTTTAAGAACAACTTAAAAAATGTTTTACAAATTGCTTCAAGAATAAAAAAAAAACTTGGACTTTGTTATTCCATATTGTATCAATAATAAAAAAGATAACTATTTTCCAGTGAATATTTGTAATGAATACATCCAAGTTCTTTTTATAAAAAAATGGCGCTTTTAGTAAAAAGTGATGTTTCTCCATGGAATTATCTCCTAAAAAAAGTTCCATTTCCACGTACCGTTACAATTGGCTTAGTTACAATGAATAAAAGCCGCAAGAGATATTTGCATTGAATTTAATGGATGCATTAATTTTTTTTTTATCAAACACCATATAAGGAATAATAACTTTAATTTTTATTTAATAGAAAAAGTATTTAGTTTTAAACTCAGTCAAAATGTTTATTATTTTGTTCATTTTTTTCAATAAATCAGCGATTCACAACATGTTATGGTCTTGGAAATATTTATTTTTGCTGAGAAATATTGATAAATAAATTTCTTAAAATGAAAACTTATCATAAAATATAGCTAAAATATCATCCATTAGACGAGTGGAATGGCCAAACCTAGAGTGACGTCACAGCTACGTAAAACAATGCCTTAAACTTCAAAAATAAAATACCCGGCAGCTAATGCGTTTAAAGCAGAACAAACATCCTACAGTAACACCAGATTTACGACATGCATTGCCCTATATCTCACAAACAATAAAACGATGTGTTTGTGATTTAAATATTAGATATAATAACCACTACAGTTGATTTGAAAAAAAAATCACTAACAAACCAATTTAAAACAAATCCAAAAACACTTCTTCATCCTAACCCAAAGTCTAAAAGACCCCATTTGAATATTAAAATATAAATCAAAGAATATCCATTAAGGAAATAAAACATCGCAATTCCCCCCATCTAATAACGAGCGTTGTTACTCCTTCATTTCTGAAGATCGACATCCCAAAGATTTTACATCGCCAGGTCACGTGCTTGCTGCTTGATCGAAAACTAATTGGCGCGGATGTACTGGGCATGCGCACTGGCATCCCTAATCCCTTGTCTTAAGCGGGGTGACAAGATTGGCGAAATTATGCTTGTTTGGGTGATATTAGGTATAATTTTATGTATTAAAGGAAAGTCATAATTAGTCATGCTAATAGCACTTAGTAATAGTAAAGCAATTGTTATTGTAATAGAAATAAGTAATTGAAATGGGAACTGTAATAAGTAATTGTAACAATAATTAGAAAAAGTAACAGTAACTAGTAATAGTAATTAGTAACGGTTATAGAATTTAGCAATTGTAATAAAGTAAATAATAGTTTTAATTATAATTAAAGTAAAATGATTGTTTGTGAACTCAATACTTGGAGCCACAAGTATATGTTGGATATATCTTTTTTTATTTTAAATCAAAAAAGATAAATAAAATATTCACATCATTGTAGGAAATCAACTGATGGCAAAAATGTGTCCTCTAAAATTTAGAAATATCAAAACTCAACAACTTGGCTGTTATTTACAGCTACTACTTAATCAATAGAAATTTTCATTTTCATCAACATTCGATTTGGAAAAAATGCACACAACCTGAAATTTGTTTCAACAATTTGCTATGTTAAAACCACTGATAAACAAATATATTATTTACAACTTTCTTCTGCTTCTTTTTCTTTTGTAGATTAAAGTTTTATAACAAAAAATATTTACGAATAAAATATTTTCGATGTTTTCAATTACACTTGAATGTTGACGAGATTTTTAAAACTTATTCAATAATACAAACATATATTTAAAAAACACCAAACTCCTTATTATTTAAACAACGTTTGATTGTGTATACTTTTTCATTACTCTTTAACATGTTCGTATTTAAAAAGTAAATGCTTTTTAAATCCGTAATCTTAGAATAATAGAGTTTTAAAACTAAGCTAAATTGAAATTAATCGAAGACAGGACTAACTTTTTGGCGACTTCGTTAGCTTGTGTTGTGGCAACCCTATTCGCAGCTTGGGGAGAATCGTGAGTGATCGGAATACTTTATGCATCTCCGAAGAGAAAAAGATTTCGAGAATCTTCCCAAAAAAGATTCTATTACCACACAAAAAACTCATAACACCTCGCTACGTTGACTTGAAAAAGTTGCAAACATTTTGGTAAAATCTAGGGGTGTTAAACACCATACGACTTTCCGTTTTCCCCTCAATAAATCATTCGATTTAAAAATATATTGCAGACATGGTAATTTCAGCACCTTAATTCTAATCTTAATTGCACCTAAATAACTAACAAGTTCTACGGCAGCAATCCTTCTTGCATGCGCGTTTTTATCTAAAATCTTAATAATAATACTAAATTGAAGTCCACCAAGTTCTTATTGTTTAAGATAGACATAAGGACAATGACTTTGTCAAAGAATATGTTTTCTGATCGTTTTGGAGAAAACAATAGCCATTTCGCAATTTCAGCCCCGTTTCAAACGTTTATTATCTTGCATTTCATCCAGGTTCGGGTCCGGGCATCGTCAAAATAACTGCCGACTTATAAAATATCCCGTGCAGCCAAAAATGTCGACGAATAATACCCCGTGTAGAGGAATTGCAGGTTAAATACGCTCCAAAGTTCCAACGCTGCGTACGATGCCTCCTTTAACTGTTGGAAATTCATTAAGTAGTAACTTCGACACCTAGAGTATTAACTAATTTATATTAGCATTATTTTTTCTTAATTTTAAAATTAATGTTTAGTTAATTTAATTTAAAATTATCCTTAAACATTCTTTAAAGAAATAAAAATCATTTCTAACGTTATGCATTACAAATTAGGTCTATGGAAGGCAAATATTTAGTAATTCTAGTTTACGCTCTCCCCACATATCACCAACAAAATATTTATAATTAATTCTTTAAAATAACTAACAAAAATAATTGTTAGTAAATATACCAGTTGCAATTTTGTCAAAATCAAACAGAAAACTCTTCTTGCAGTTTTACTTTAGCCTCAGAGACATTGCATTTTTAGGAGAAAACTTGGAACGCAAATAAGACTAGGACGGATTTAACTTTATTAGGAGATCCCCCCCAAAAAAATTTAAAATTTTATTTGCATGTTTAGATTGGAAAAGATTCGTTTCAAAAAATATGAATAGGAAGATTTTAAGAATGTACGTTTTCATGATATGCGTTTTCCATTGATTTTACAAAAGTAAAACCAATATAGACGATTTAAATGCGAGCATATTTATTTTTATTAAGTAGTGAAATCCAATACGAAGCACGGGAATAATAATGGAGAAGTTTTAAAAAGGAAGTTTGGCTAATCGATTCGCTTTCATAACAGAAAATGATACAATAACTATACAACAGTTATGGAAAGATAGATTTCTTTTTAACTTTGTTTTGCTCTGATGTATTTGAAAAAATATCTTTTGCAGAAAACTATGACAATGGTTTTTGGAAATGTTACCTTCGGATAGGACTTTTAAAATCATTTCGAAAATAAACATTTGAAGGAAAAAAAATGGAAGGGTAGGTAAGGTACATATATATTCTGGCTTGTGTGCTTGATCAGAGACCCGCTTATGTAAGCCTTCGTCAAGTTAGACACAGAAGGAATTTTGACTGTAACAGAGAAAAGAAAGTACACCCAGGGCAAAAGCGGGAATCGAGCCCGCACCCGTTACAGCTCGCAGACTGCTAGCGTAATGGTCCAAACTACTCGACCATTCTTGCTCCCTACTTATAATCAGCGGAAATGATATTGCTTCAATATAAAGTATGTATCATTCTTATCTAAATTTGTTTAGTTTTTGGAGTATTGACACAAACATCCTGGTATTTTAGCAAAATTTGACCAATAACCGTTTGTCATAATTACACGCTTTTCAATGAAATGCACCAATGTCGCTTCAAAGCTACACTAGGGCTATTGCCGCCGAAATTTAGAATCATACTCAAGTGACGAGTCGACCGCCTGAATAGTTTTGATTTGGTTTGAATTATCGTCGCACTAGAGCTACACGAGGGCTATTGGCGACGGGCGTCGTATTTTAGAACCACAGTCAGGTGACGAGCCACACCTGAATAGGCACCCAACGCAACCGTTAAGGGCGACATCGTACGCCCGCCTGAATAGGAACTCAAGGCCACTTTTACGGTTATGGAGCGACATCGTACTCAGAGTCGGGCGACTTTGAAGTATATTTAACATGCACTTCTTCTACACGGGGTATTATTCGACTTGCCGCTCTCTGAACCCTGTGGTATTATACGTCAGTTTTTTTTTTGACAGCACATAACGTTGTTTTGCTGCGAAACTGTTACAACAGTTTAAATCACACACAGACATTGTTTGCAACTTTATTCTGGGAACTGTTTTATTATTTGTGAAATATAGGGCAATGCTTGACCTAAGTTTGGTGCCACTGCAGGGAGTGTCTGTTCTATTTTGAGCGAATTAACAGCCGGTGGTTTATTTGAGTTGGTTTAGTTATATCCCAGGTGTTGTCTTCGGCATGAACCGTTTATAAGGTTGGCACTTATTTTTACAATGCTTAGTCCCGAACCAGAGACCTTCCGCAAGCAAGGCGAAAGTCTTAATCGACTGAGCTCCCCAGCCCGTGCCATAATAAAATAGTTATTTTGAATGAGATCTTTGTAATCAAGCTTGACTGTACATAGTTCATATTTAAATGTTTTAATATCTATTACACCAACCAATCAGGACATTATTCCCAAAGTACACATACGATATGCCAGACCCTTTAACCATTATCATCAGTGACGCGTTTATGGATGTTGGGGCCATAGGCGGCTTCCGAATTTGGAGCTACTCGCACCTCCCCCCCCCCCTTTCCCAAATAGGAGTTAGAATTTTAAAAAAATTAATACTTGTACAAATAAAAAAGCATGATGGGGATGAACCAGTTTGTAAATTGGGATTCCCCCTCCCCTTTATTGGAGCATAAAATGCTAGTGACGCAATCGGGGTTGATAAAAAAAACTATGGTCTCTGCTAAATATTATAAGATACAAGAATTTCACTAAAACTTTTAATGCCCTTATAGACCAGTAACTTTATACAACTTTAGTATGCGTGAAATCCGGTAGTTCTGATTTTTTGCACACTTGTTAATGATGTTGACCTAATGAATAATCAAAGTTTTGGACCTCACAAGCGCCGAACGCAACTTTGTCAAAAATCGAATAAACCGAGAAAAAATCGGATTTTCTCAAATTTTGGCGATAATAACCCTAAAGGACTAATTTTTGAAGAATCTTTAAAAGAACGTTTTGAAAGTACACTAAACTTTCTACAATATGATACGAGAACTGTCTCTATAGATCCAGTAGTTTCCGAGATTAATCTTTCAAAGTTTGTTGTTTTTTTTCGAACTTCGCTCATTTAAACTAATGCATTTTTAATCAGAATATATACTATTGAAGCCCTGAACTTTTATGATGGGATGTTAAAAAAAAAGAAACATTGATAAAACAATAGTTTAATAAGTTTATTTGTAAGGAAATTCAGCAATTTCAAATTTAAAAATTTGAATTAATTTAGCACTCTTGGAAGGTCCCGGTTAAGGTTCATCCATATATGAATGGACGGATTAGGATAGCATATCCCCATCAAAAGCGATGGTGGAAGGGTTAAATTAATTTCATTATTTGAGTTTGAAATTAATTAATTTCCTTACAAATAAACATTAACTGTTGTTGTACTCATTGTTGTTTGTCTCATTTTTTTTAACATCACAGCATAAAAGTACAGGGCTTCCATAGTATATAATGCAATTCAAAATGCATTGGAATGAGCTAAGTTCGAAAAAAAATGACATCCGTATTGCAGAAGAACTTTGTACATTTTCGCTGGAAACCAAAGTTGTTCTTTTCTTGCAAGTTTTTAAAAATGTTTTATTTTGTCTCGAACACAGTTTTTAGTCTAGGTATTTGTTGTTAATTTTGAAATTTGGGGGCCCTTGCAATCTTGGGGCCACAGGCGGCCGCCTCTGACGCCTATTGGTAAACGCGCCCCTGATTATCATTCACCAACCTTTGTATTCACCACTAAAACCGCTCCCAGAACCCGTTTCACGTATCCCTACAAATATTGAACCCTTTCAGCGAACTCCTATTGTTTGCCCATTTGCTGAGTGTAGCCATAGGGTGGACAAAGTCTATTTTGATTTGCAGGGGCGGCACACATTTCAGCGAAGTCAGTCGCATCACAGTTAGTCCTCATGGACTAGTTCAATAAGGATGTGAATAATTTCCCTATACAGCATTATACCAATACCACCTAGAATAGAAAGCCGGCGAACTAAATGCTTGACGTCAAATTAGTGGACCGATTCTGTGGTTTTGACCAATGATCATTCGTGACTAGATTTTGTATTTGAATAAATTTTTAAGATAAGATGAATCAAGATTCGACGTCATCTTAAGATACGACGTTATTGGTTAACAAATCGAAATTGGTCTACTAGTGTGAAGTTGTGTTTAGTTCTTCTAGTTCTTCGGCCTTCTAATCTAGGTGTTATTGATTATACAGTGTGGCCCAAAAGTAGCCTTACAGTTAGTTAGGTATACAGTTCTTTATACAGCAACAGCTATTTTCGAAAGCATGTCTTCTTGTTCAGTCAGTTGATTGAGCATTATCTCACAGAATACTGTAATTAGGATCGTCAACAAAGAAGGACAGAGCGGTACGGTTTAAGGGGTCATAGGACTCTTAAAAATGTGCAAAGAAGGAACTACAAAGATTAGTTTGATCTTTCATGTAATTTTTTAACTACTCTATATATAAGTATAATTTTTTTTACATGTAATTCTACAAGATTTATTTAATATAAAACAAATTTTAAAATGTATGAAACTTTATCCAAAGCTAAAATGAATGATATTAAACATAATGCTATTTGAACACATTGTGATTAGGCTTGCGCGGCAAATTGTGAGGTCAAAATTGAAGACATGATTAAGAAAATGACTTTATATTGTACAAATATGTACAAACAAAGACTTATACCTAAATTCTCAGCTCCATTTTAATTAGAAATTATTTTTAAAAAATTTTAAATAACAATTTTGAAATTTTTATTAATTTTTTTAGATAAAAGTTCGTAAAATAATTTCTAATAAAAAATGAGCTGTGAATTTAGGTATAAGTCTTTGTTTGTACATATTTGTACAATATAAAGTCATTTTCTTGATCATGTCTTCAATTTTGACCTCACAATTTGCCGCGCAAGCCTAATCACAATGTGTTCAAATAGCATTATGTTTAATATCATTTATTTTAGCTTTGGATAAAGTTTCATACATTTTAAAATTTGTTTTATATTAAATAAATCGTGTAGAATTACATGTAAAAAAATTATACTTATATATAGAGTAGTTAAAAAATTACATGAAAAATCAAACTAAACTTTGTAGTTCCTTCTTTGCACATTTTTAACCCGGCAGCACTCGCCTGGGGTCTAATGGACCCCAAATAGATTAAATACACTCTAAGATCTGAAACTCTGTTTGGATTGCCATTATAAGGATTTTCTATATTGAAATTGATATAGACACTAACTCCCCCAATTGTGTCTGTGAGAATTTATGTAATGGTTTAAGAGGCTTCCTTTTTCTAGCCTCCTTTCGGAGCTTTAGCACAGTTGCGGTTTAGTTTGTTGTATAACTATCTAGCTATAAAAAATTGCAAATAATATATGTTTTTTTTTTTTTTTTTAGTTTTTTCAAACAAAAACAACCCCAAAAAAATGAATTATGAAGATTAAATTATGATTTCATAGTCGAAAAGTTAATCGCTGAAACAAATCTGGTTATTGGTTTTCAGCTCAATGATTAGTGACAGTTGATGAGTTATAAAATCGGAAAAGGCCAGGAACAGTTCCTCGTACTTTTAAGACTAGCTGTCGTGTAGACAGCTTAGTTAGCGACAGTTTAGTAAGCGACATTAGCGCTAAGATCGAAAATTTAAATTATCCATTCAAATCTGACGTATTATAGTACATTTCGAAGAAACAGAGCTGCAATCGGAAAGTTTAATTATGCCAATCACAAATCAATCGTTAATAGTGTATTAGTTCCGTTCGACACTTTGGAGGCGCTAGGCATCAGATTGAGTTCCCGATCTAGAACGATCTTAGTCTATGCTAAGTTAGCGCGAGTGCTGCCGGGTTAAGAGTCCTATGACCCCTTAACCCTTTAACCTCGAAACCGGCCCAGGACGGCTTTACCAGCAAACATCGGGAAGGCCGTTCTCGGCCGTTTCGTTTCACGAATAGGGGTGTTGGGTATGTTAAAAATTGAGCGTGCTGTGGGAAAAAAAATATCCGCCAGTGATCATTTCGGTCGTTATTCATCCTATATAATCGGACCTTTTTGACTTTGTATAAAAATAACATTCTGAGTTAATTGCATGACACAAAATTTGCATAAGGGGCCGTCTTCATATTAAAAATGTTACTAACTTTAAAATTTCCAATGGCAACACCCCTTTTTTGAGTAAATATTTCAAATCTATGACGCATTTTAATACGAAATGCCAAATTTTGTTAGTTTTTAAGCATTATTAGGGGAGTTAGAGACGTGCTAAGTTTAGGTGCCATAATGTTAAATGATTTGCACATAAAAAACTATCCCAATCTATAAATAATTAAGATAATGAAACGAATTTTTTACTGAAAAGAAATTATAACAACCCAAACAAAATGCATTCAATATTGGGGTATTTAAAACAATTTTTATATTTTAAAATAATTATTATTTTAATTTTAAAAAAAAATATAAATAGAAACCCCTTAATATTTTTACCGAAATATATTTAAGACAGGGAGTTTAAGCAAAATCCCAATTTTTAATTTCTTTTATTCATAATTTGCTGAGTAAATCACAAAATACTTTTTAATTGCGCTTCAGGGGACTGTGTATAAGATTATCAGGGATTGGAGTAACGCGTTACTTGTAACGCCGTTACTTGTAACAGTTACTTTTTTAGGTAACGATGAGTAACGGCGTTAGATTTTTCAGAAAGTAACTGTAACTTAGTTACTTTTAGCGGTAACGAAGTAACGGAAAATTCCGTTACTTTTCCGTTACTTTCTGAAGACTGTATGATGCCAATTTTGAAATTCCACTCCTAGGAAGGGAACATTTCGCATTCCCAGAATACGAGCTTTTTTCAAATCCAACCACTAGAGTCTAGGATTTGGCAGAAGGAAGGTCAGGGATCGGGGGAGAATTTACCCCCCTCTCCTCTCGAGTGGGACTATGGTGGAGAGTGCCGAACTCTTTTCCCCGAACTGGTGTCGAATTGCCCGTTCCGAGGTTTGCTACTTACACATCTGGTGAAGAAGAATTTATGACCAATGAGATAAGAAAATCTTGTTACTTTTAGTTGTAAAGGGTCTGGGTATTGTAGGAAGTGAATATCTGCCGAGTACAGTGATTTTTTAATGTGCGAATCTTTCTACTACTAAAACTTAAAGTCGCAGTACTTGGCGATCTTGCCCCCCACCAAGAAAGTCATAAGTCATTCTACCACTAAAAGTTTGTACTTCACGATCGAGAAATCAGTAGAATATCGAGGATCAGTACAATCAGCCACATTTTCTTGTCCATGCTGCTCGGGAGATTATGTAGAAAGAAAATGTACTAAAATTACGCTTTTTTAGAAGTTTTTATATCAGAGTTAATGGCTAGTAGCTTTTGAATTTATTTTTTTTAGCTGAGAACAGTATAGTAATTTTATGGTTACTTAACCAGGATAATTTTTATTTGGATAGTTGTATTTCGGAAAAGGAATTACGTCAATTCAACTATAACGTGAGTTTTTTTTATGTTTTTGAAATTATATTATTGAGTAATTAAATTTCGTATTTTGTCTGCATACTAAATGATTAATTAAATATTAAATAAAAATATTTTTTTATTAATTAATATTAAAAAAATACCGTACATTTGAGCTTTTTGAATAAAAAAAATACTTATAAAGTTCAATGTTCGAAAAATAGTAATTTTTTACACAATAAATCTCATTAAAGGATGTCCGGTTATCACATTTTAGTTGACTCGTAAAATGAACGAAAACTGTTTGTTGTCGAGCAAGGGAGACTCATTTCCGGTTTCGTCAAGAGGAATGTACCCGCTGATATTGATGGACCCCTCTGCTCCTTATCTATTTCTTGTCCTTCAAAATTTTAATAATTGAAAAACAAAACGTTTATCTTTATGAATGCTACTAAAATTAATAAATAATTTACAGGGTATGCTTTAAGTTCAGTTAGTAAGAATTTTAGTTCTATAAATTCATCAATTTTTATTAATTACATTTATGGTTCAAATATTTGTTTAACTGATTAAAATAATATTTTATAAATGCGTGTGAATTTTTTTTCGTTCGATAAATTTATTTCCATGCTATTCCCTCTTGTGAGTGCAAGATGTTTGTTTTTTTACTTTAAGTTATTTTATACTTTAATGTGTGAAGAGTCCAGGGAAAGAATACCTTGATTGATTTAGGAATCTTCTTGTAATTGGGTCTGCTTAGCCGCATGAGATCTCTGTGGCGGCATGTTTCTCTTTTGGTACAAACATGGGACTTGTGTCTTGCGTGTATTGGGTTGCTTGGAGAAAAAAACCAAATAAACAGGTTTCCTTACACCAGGTTAGGCAATGATTTGTTATTGCTGCCAAAGAGGCCTGGCGTAGACAGATTCCTATGATTTGAAGGGTTTTTCCCCTGTGTTCTTCCTGTGAATTTATTTACTATGTTTTTAAGTTAATATGCTATTATTGAAAATTGTTTTACTTGTAATTTTAATGGATAAAATTAAATGTTTGTTGAAATTGCTTTTTTGTGTTTCTATTTTGTTATGCTACAAACACAATGCCAATTAATTTACCAACACCATCAGAAAACGGTTAAAAATATCACAAACTATCAATTTAGGGTTCGACCGTAATCAGGTAAAGCGTATCCTTACAGGGCGTAGTTATACGCTTGATACCGTTATTAAGCTTTTCAATTTACGGTCCATAGTCGTTTAATTATGCTTAAATAGTAATTAGGCAGACTGTAATGTTACGTTCAAGGACCGTAATTTCACAATTGATACTGTATTTCTTTGCCTCGTTAAATTACGGGCTGTAGGAAATTATGGGCTTGAGTGTATTTTAACGGTGCATGGTTGGAAACTTTGTTGCCGTCCCAAGCCCGTAATTTTACTGTGATTTTTTTAACAGTGTACTCACGCGATTGTGGTAAAAGAACAAACACGCTACCTCCATGTCACAGAATTGGCACCGGCGGATAACTTGCTTTTAAATTGACAGGGTGGAAAAGTCACGCCTATGTTGATGTCACAGCTTTGTAAAACATAATTGTTTCCTACAAACAGGGCCTGCTCTAGGAAATCTAAGACTATAGGCACAACCTATTTTGGGGGCCCCTTTACGGAAAATATTATGCATGATTACATGATTTCCAATACTAATGGTACTATATGACCCATGTATAAAATTTTTGCTACAATTTTTTAGGCTTCCTTACAAACATTGATCAAAACAATAACGTTAGGTCAATTACTCACTTAAAATTGAGCAAAAAACAAAGTGGAGTAACTGAATTTTTTTTAGTTTACTAATATTTTGGGGATTTACAGCATTTAGCATAATAGAAACTGAAATTTAGGGGCCCCTAAAATTTGGGGGCCCTAGGCCCGGGCCTAACAGGCCTTATGGAAGAGCAGGCCCTGCCTACAAACAAAACAAGCCATTCGCACTCTAAAAAATGAATGCTCAAAAACGACGAAATTTTCCTTAATTTTGACGATTCGTTTACTGCAAATGCTCCGAGTTTTCGTTTACTCAAAGTGAGGAAATTTTAATCGTCATTTTTATGAGGATTTGAATGTCGTCGAATCTAAAGAAATATTTCGTCATTTTTGTGCATGCGAGTAAATAAATGAGATTCAGTTTCCACAAAATCAAGATACAGAGTCGTCAAATCACGATCGTAAAAGTGAGGATTCGCGTTTACTCAAAAGTCACGTGATAGTTTGACAAAACAATCCTCAAAATTAACGAAATGAGGCTTGAGGATTCATGAATCGTCAAATATGAAAGTGTTATTTCTGAGAGTGCGGCAGCTAATTCGTTCTAACGAGCCAGCTGATAAGTTGTATTTGAATGAGCAACTGAAACGGACACCCTACGTTGACGTCACAGTTTCGTCAAACCCTGGGCCCGTTCTCATGCATAGAAAACGCCAGCTATTCGCCGGCGTTTGGGGAAAAAAATTCCTCTGTAGGGAAAATTGCGGGTGCGAAAATGTACCCACTCCCTGAGTTAGGGTACCTTCAATACACTGTGCTGTTCAGGGTAACGACAAGGAGCTTAGCAGGTGAGCCATGCTAAAATCGTTATCGCTCAGCCAAACTCGCCAATAAAACAAAACTAGTTATTTTTCCAGTTTTACACATATAAACATTATGTTGTTGCTTAGTTTGGAAGAAATAAGAATGTTTTCAACTTTCAAGTAAGCAATGACTTTGATTTGCGGTTTGTTTACGTTACCCCGCCAACTATTGTTCCGCCAACGCATGCCAAAGACATGCCAAATACCGTCTGTTAGCTTCGACATTAAAAATGGCATTTTCTGGTAGTATAATGATAAAATATACTATTTTTAGAAGTGTAATAGTCCACATGATGTTTAATTTACAATACAAAGATTAAAAAGTAAAGCTTTATACCTTTTTTCCGAGTTTAAATAGCTTTTTTATTCCATAGCAATGACACACGCCGGTATTAAAACATGGATTACAGCTTTACCGTTAAGAATTTTAATCCAAAAAGGGATAAATATTGAAGAATATAGATCATTAAAAACAAAATCAATAACAATTAGTGGTTACGTTCCTTTGATTATATCGTTTAGATGCGATTTATTAGAGCTTCGCTGAGTCACCGTGTAATGTCTACGGGGGAAAAATAACAGCGTCGTATCTCTGGAGCATGACTATGCTCCAGCCAATCAGGTGAGAGCATCATGTCGCAACCCTCATACGCAGATATTCCAGTAACCCTACCCTGAGTAGTAGTGATTTCACTACCACCCCCATGATGCATTTCGGCTTTGGCATGGTATGGTAGGTACATATATAGTCTAGCTTGTGTGCTCGGCTTTGGAGTTTAGAATGAAGATGCAGTTTCCCAAATTACTTTCTAATGTGTATCTAGAGCAGGGTTGGCACTGATTAAATTTGATTTTTTTCATAAACAACTTATTTTTTAACAAAAGTTTTGAATTGTTTAGAATTTTTGTTTCAGTGTTTGGGTGTCTTTATTTTGTAAATTAGTTTTATTGCTCTTAGGATTACTTAAATCATTTTTCATCATTATTGACAATGAAAACTATAACCTTGAAGATATAAACTTGAAAAAAAAAAAAAAAACGTTAAGTCAATATTGAAGAACTTCAAACAATTTCAGCATCACAATAATATTCATAGAGATAGAGAATTTTTTTAGTTGCAATTAACCAGATGCATGTTTTCAATTAAAATGTTGCCCCTTATTTTGAAATCAATCAGTATTGCATGCTATAAAACTTTTCTTTGGTCTGAAAAAAATCATGAAGCATGATTTGTATTTTGAGATATTAATTACATTTATATCGCCATTTGCAATATTCGAAAATTATTTTATTTATTCGCATTAACCTCCTACTTTCTTCATCATCAATAAAATCGATGGATGTCAGTTCACGAATTTTTAGTAAAAGAATTGTTTTTAGTTATTCTTGCGACGACATCACTAACAAAGTAACGTTAAAAAAGAATACACAGTACAGAAACCATCTCGAGTATCAAATCAAAACAAACAATACCCCTACAGGATGTGACGTACCCACATACGTCTTTTCCGGAACGCCGGCGTTTTCCATGTGAACGGGATTATACGGTTTCACAAAATAGCCAGCTAAACGCCGGCGATTTCCCAGGCCATGAGAACGCGCCTCCTGTCTTCTACCCTACAAACAAACCATACTCGATCCCGTTCGAATTGTCCATTCTTATTTGTGTTTTCCTTTATGGATCAAATAAAATAATAGTTTACTACAGTTACACATCGAAAAATTGTCTTTATTCCAATACAATTTATTATAGGGCTATTACACAATTGTATCCATATAGTATAGTCAGGGATTGGAGTAACGCGTTACTTGTAACGCCGTTACTTGTAACAGTTACTTTTTTAGGTAACGATGAGTAACGGCGTTAGATTTTTCAGAAAGTAACTGTAACTGTAACTTAGTTACTTTTAGCGGTAACGAAGTAACGGAAAATTCCGTTACTTTTCCGTTACTTTCTGAAGACTGTATGATGCCAATTTTGAAATTCCACTCCTAGGAAGGGAACATTTCGCATTCCCAGAATACGAGCTTTTTTCAAATCCAACCACTAGAGTCTAGGATTTGGCAGAAGGAAGGTCAGGGATCGGGGGAGAATTTACCCCCCTCTCCTCTCGAGTGGGACTATGGTGGAGAGTGCCGAACTCTTTTCCCCGAACTGGTGTCGAATTGCCCGTTCCGAGGTTTGCTACTTACACATCTGGTGAAGAAGAATTTATGACCAATGAGATAAGAAAATCTTGTTACTTTTAGTTGTAAAGGGTCTGGGTATTGTAGGAAGTGAATATCTGCCGAGTACAGTGATTTTTTAATGTGCGAATCTTTCTACTACTAAAACTTAAAGTCGCAGTACTTGGCGATCTTGCCCCCCACCAAGAAAGTCATAAGTCATTCTACCACTAAAAGTTTGTACTTCACGATCGAGAAATCAGTAGAATATCGAGGATCAGTACAATCAGCCACATTTTCTTGTCCATGCTGCTCGGGAGATTATGTAGAAAGAAAATGTACTAAAATTACGCTTTTTTAGAAGTTTTTATATCAGAGTTAATGGCTAGTAGCTTTTGAATTTATTATTTTTAGCTGAGAACAGTATAGTAATTTTATGGTTACTTAACCAGGATAATTTTTATTTGGATAGTTGTATTTCGGAAAAGGAATTACGTCAATTCAACTATAACGTGAGTTTTTTTTTATGTTTTTGAAATTATATTATTGAGTAATTAAATTTCGTATTTTGTCTGCATACTAAATGATTAATTAAATATTAAATAAAAATATTTTTTTATTAATTAATATTAAAAAAATACCGTACATTTGAGCTTTTTGAATAAAAAAAATACTTATAAAGTTCAATGTTCGAAAAATAGTAATTTTTTACACAATAAATCTCATTAAAGGATGTCCGGTTATCACATTTTAGTTGACTCGTAAAATGAACGAAAACTGTTTGTTGTCGAGCAAGGGAGACTCATTTCCGGTTTCGTCAAGAGGAATGTACCCAATACATTCAAATATTAAAATGTAAGTGATGATTTGCCATCTTTTATGTATCAATTTTTTTGTTGTTTTATGTTATTAATTTATTATGTTTATAGTTATCATTTTCTAATGTTATTTGCAGTGACTAATATAATGTTAGGCTTATATTTATTAATTAACATTTATTCAAATAGGCCTCCTTAGATTTCCTCAAGAGTCACCAAATTTTTGTTCGCTAATATAATAAATTAAAATTTATTAAACAGCGTTTAATTGTTTATAGTTGCGTTAAAGTTAATAGTTTTAAATCATTAGGAGGCATTAAATTTGAAATTTTTTAATGAATGAATTAATCCATTTGAAAAATTAATTGTAATTAATAATAATTAATGTGTCCTTTCATATAATTAATTATAATTAACGAGCAATTTTAGTTAATTAATAAGCCCTTGATTTTTTTTATTAACCATAACTAATTTAGTATTGGTTAAACCATGTCGGCAACATCGAACTTTTGTAACCCCCCCCCCCCCCCCCCCCCCCCGATTTTTTAGGATAATGGCTAAATTTCAATATTTCTTATAACTTGTAATTTGAAAAAGTAACTGTGATTCGTTACTTTTTGTAAAAGTAACTGTAACGCGTTACTTTTCATATTAAGTAACTGTAACTGTAACAGAGTTACTTTTTTACTCAAGTAACTGTAACTATAACAGAGTTACTTTTTAAAAGTAACTTTCCAATCCCTGAAGATTATATATGAACTTGATAAACAAATACGGCTTTGGAAAGGAAGATAAACATCATTAAACCAACAACCTTGAGATGGTCCCCCATAGGACATCAAGTGATTCGATGGAATAACTCGTTAAATATTCATCCAAATGTAACAAAAACTAAGATTTAGGGGTTTTCGAGGATGCTTAACATTTATAAATAATCAAATATGGGTGTTACTATTGGAAATTTCAAAGTTGTTAAAATTTTTAATATGAAGACCTCCCCTTATGAAAATTTTGTTTCATGCAATTAACTTAGAATGTTATTTATTCACAAAGTCAAAAAGGTCCGATTCCAAAGGATGACTAACGGCCGAAATAATCACTTGGGTATTTTTTGATACAGGACGATTCCATTTCGCTTTTTTCCAGCCTAGAAAAACTCGTATTTCTGGGATGAGAAATTCTCCTGCCTTGTGAGGTTAAAGGGTTAAGGCTCAGCTGATCCATCAGACGTTGTAACGTTGATCTAGGGATAATCAGCTCCCGAGGCGCTTGTCGAGTGGATTTTTTTTTATGTTTATGAATGTTACTCTACACATTGTCTTTGCATTTACATACTTTCAGGTGGTCTTAAGGATACACCGTCGGTGCTCCGCACGCAGATTCGCAGCAGTGGTTTACACTTATAAACATTATATTTGCTTATTCCTCACGCATCCAAATAAATAATCCGAAATTATCTCTACAAACGACGTCTACGAATCTCTACTCTTTGTATAAGATAGGCTGTAGTGCGACTTTACCAACCAACAAAACTAAGCACGACTATGCCAAATAACTATTCAAAATAACCCAAAGTTCTTCCTTGAGTGGGTCGATAAAATGGGTACCATGCATGCTTGGGAACTAAACACCGGGGGTTCCGCGTGAGGCTGATCACCATACCAGGACATGTCTAGCACCCCAGAGTCCTAGGTCACGAAATCTGAAATGGGCATGGCAGGCCTTGGCCCAGTAATGGCCTGTTGTACCGAGGAGTTTTAGTTCTATATACTACGAGCTATGAGTATTTAATTGGCAAGATTTTATTTACTAGTCAAACCCTACGTGATTTTCTGCAAACACTACGAATAAAACTGATTAAATTACGAACTAATATTTTTTAAATTAACGAAAATTAATAAAATTTGAGATTGCAAACATAATTAAGCAGCTATAAGCCTCCTCCATCATCTTTTAATTCATAATACCGCATTTCCTACACAGCATACTCGTTTCACGTATACAATAGACATCAAATAATGACGCCCCTCTTTGCGCCCTTTGTTGCCCCATTTGCCCCGCGGGCGGCCAAGTGTTTGTTGATCCTCCTGGCTAGTATGCATAAATGCAAATACCAACTAAGGATGGGATTAGGATACTAAATTTGGTAGTGTTTGGTAGATGGAGACTTGGGTGGGCTGAGCTGTTTTTACGCAGGAGATTGGTTTAGTTTGAATTATCGTCGCACCAAAGCTACACGAGGGCCATTAACGACTGGCATCATATTTTAGAGCCACAGTCAAGTGACGAGCCTACACCTGAGTAGGCACCCAAAGTAACTGTTAAGGGCGACATTGTGTACTCAGCGTTAGGACTTTGAAGGATATATTTAGCGCGCACTACTGCACGCTGGGTATTATTCGTCGGGTATTTTTGGTTGCATGGGCCGTTTATAGGTCGGCAGTTATTTTGGCGATGCCCGCCGGACCCGAACCTGGGACCTTCCGCATGCTAGGCGAGTGCCTAACCGACTGGGCTACCCCGTCCCTTTTTTTAAACTTTCAAAATACGAATGAAATCCGAAACAGGGATTTTGTTTGTTTAAAATATCGTCACACTACAGCTACACGAGGGCCATTAACGACGGGCGTCGTAATTTAGAGCTACAGTCAAGTGACGAGCCGACACCTGAGTAGGCATCCAAAGCAACTGTTAAGGGCGACATCTTACGTAGCATTGGACTTTGGAGCATATTTAACGTGCACTATCCCTGTACACGGGGTGTTCATAGGACATTTTTGGCTGCATGGGCCGCTTGTCGGCAGTTATTTTGGCGGTACCTGGACCCGAACCTGGGACCTTCCGCATGCAGGGCGAATGCCTAATCGACTGACCCTTGCATCGTCAGGAATCTGTGTTAGATACGGCATTTCTGCTGGCTAGTTGCACGTTGTTCCACTCCGTTTATATTCTGGTTAGGTCTTTGCGGCCCATTTCGTTAAGGGCTTATATTTAATGGCGCCGTCTCTCTTGTTATAAATATAGGGTGCTCGAGACTTAATGTTATTTTGTTGTAATTATGAAGGGAAACTGTAAGTGGTTATCGTGATTATGTTGACTATAGCAATTACATTGCCTGAAATTAATAATAAAATGTTATTCGCATCGGTTAAGTTGTATTAGATATTAACATGCTTATTTGTAGCATACTAACCGGGCACACTTCGTACTTAAGCTATTAGAATACTTTTGTAAATTTTAATTCATTAACAATGAATTTGTGAATGACATTAACACCTTCATTTTCGAATAAAAATGATAACTTTAGGTTTTCTTTAAGGGAGACAAAACCCAATTTTTTTTTAAATAAATGACATTTCAATGTTTTTAGTGTTTCTTAAACTATGCAATCTTTACAACGATATCTTAAGATAAAAAAATTTAATTAGTGGAAGTATTTTTAATATATTTTTCAAAATGTTGGTTACTTAAAACATAAAGGGATTTTACCAATCCCTTAATGTTTTATAAGCTTTTAAAGTAAACAATTGGTTACTTACCTATAAGTATATCAAACGCTTTTTCAGGGCGCGTGCACCTTTTTTCATAGAATCTACTATAAGTATCAACCTGGAATGTTGCATGCGTATTTAAAATGTTGGCGCAAAATTTTAACCACCGGGCCTAGAAAATTTTAATTCGAAAACAATTTTATCTCTCCTACACCGAGAAAAAAATACTGTAAACGTACAGAAAATTTTTTAGTAATGTTACCAGAAATAACCAATTTTACAAGAAAACTTTTAGTAATTCTGAACAGGAATCTTCATTTCTGCAGTTACAAATTTTTTTCTAGTATTTGCAATTTTTTCGAACCAATCAGGTTCTTCTGCATGATGTTGCGCGTGCATCACCACTGAAGTTTGGCAGCGATCGTGATTCGAGACGCCAATCAAAATTTTAAATTTATAACTTAGTTGATTGTTTCAAATGAATTTCACTTCTCATTTCCTGACAATCTGTGAGCCAAAATGGTACAGTTGGGAGCGCGTTAGACTGAACATCTAAAGGTTCCTGGTACGATGCCGGGTTTCGGCAGTCTGCCATTCCTCGGTAGTATAGTGGTCGGTACCCCCACCTGTCACGCGGGAGACCGGGGTTCGATTCCACGCCGGGAAAGCAGACATTTTGTTTTTCTTTGCAATTGCAAGGAAAATGTAGTATACCTAAAATTTTCTTGCATAGTTACAGAAACATTACTTGTGTGGGATACATAAAATAGTTCTGTAAATCTACATGATATATACATGTAATGTTAACAAAATATATTATGTGTTTTTACAGCACTAATTTTAGTAATTATTTACTAGAAATTTTCTAGGAAAAGTTTTTTACAAAAAAAAATTTGTAATGGTTACATATTTTTTTCACAGTGTACCCCCCAAAACATTTCCTGTTTCACGAAACCACAGCAAAAACTTTCCAGCTGGAAAATTGTTTTAAACAGGGCGTGTCTCGCGCACTAGATTAATGGTGACGTAATTTTCTCTGCTTTTCCTTTGACCCCTTCTTCAGGAGAAAAGAATTCCAAAAAGAGAATTTTCGATTCCTTCTTTATTCGAAAGAGGGGCGAGAGAAAGTTGCAACTGGCAAGGTGCCAGAGATCGGTTTCCGAAGGATTTTCGATACATCTTTGCGGGTGATTAAATCCGAAAGGGGGTGGGAGGTTGAGTTGTTTTGTTGCGAAAGAAGGTCAGTGCACTTGTGAAGGAGTAGGAGTTCAAAGATAAATTAAATTTCGTTAAGTAAGAGTTAATGGGCAAGTCATGTGGGCAACAGTTCCAGGAGGGTTGTTTTCATTTATAGTCATTCTAAAATTCAATTTGTTTTGGTGTCATACGAAATTACATTTAACTATTAAATAAATAATAATATATGATTATTATATAAATAACTAGCAGTATGGTCCCGCCTTACTGGGAACCCGTTAACATCGCATTGCTTCCTTTTAGAGGCATGCTTACTTGTGAAAATACACTCAAAATCAAAACAAAATTAAATTCGTGTTGGCGAATGCACACTTAAAAAAGCAAACACTAATAGAGGATGAAGCAGCCTTAGGGCGAGCGCATATCTCAACCAAACTCAATCAATCAAACTAATAGAGGATGGCGTCAAGTCCCTGTTTCGGCCCGGTCCATGTATTTTCAAGCCCTGTTATGGTCCCGCAATTCTACGTGGATGACGTTTTTTTGAAACTAATTATATTAATTAAAAATCACAATCAAATATGAAAAAACTAAGCCTCAGGTGCACACGTATGTATTAAAAGGAACCTATATTAAAAATTTCGAATTTTTTAGAGCAGTCTAAGTAGGCCTTTTGCGATCCACAGACATACACACAGACAGACTCTTTCTTTTATTATTATAGATAATAAATGAAAATATTAGAATTGCAAATAATGGAAGATAGTGTAATTTTTCAAAGCGATTTCTTTTTTGTTCGTTTTTCGTCGATGTTTTTTTTTTTACATATAAACACTTTTACGCAAAAAAGTAGTTTTAAGGTAAATTTTGTAGCATGATTTAGCAAGAATAGTGACATTTAAAAAGATATATTTGCAAAATTCGCATTTAAATTTCGAATAACTAACGGATGTTAAAACTACGAAACCCCAAAGGAAAAAAAAGTAACAAACCAAAAGTTCAAATGCTTCTAATAATGAGAAATGATTACAAAAAAAAAATGTTTGCACCAAACATTTTTGATTCCATAGCATTCAATAAAATCCTATCATTGTAGTCAAAAATTTTGATTAAAAACTAGTTAGACTTTGTACATTTTTATTAAAAATTTTAGAAATTTAATATTCTATTTTCTCAGTTTTTGTATTCCTTTCAAATTATTCATAAATAAAGAAATATTCATCGGAAAAAATACGTTTGACAAAAAAAGTTAAATCATACAAAATTGATTACGAAACGTTTATAATATTCATTTTAAATGTTAAGTAAAAGAACTTTTGTGTAGGATAAAACATTTGCATATATTACTCGAGTTTATATTCTAACGACACATTTAAAACAAAAATAATTTTTTTTTTAAATTCAACACAGAGTACAGATACCTAATTGAATTAAACAAAATTAATAGCATTACTTATGTGTCTCTGATAAAATTACTAATCTAATATTATTTTACTTGTAGTATTTATTATCAGAAGCAGACATCCAAATTTTCGCAATTTCTCAACAAAATTAAGAAAAATACGTATTTTTAATCGTAGAAAAATAATTGAGTTAGTTTAACTTTAATAAGATTTCACACGAAAACAAGTTACTTTAAAAACATAATAGTAATCTTTGCGAAATAGAAACGCTAAGCAATTAATTTTTAAACAGTTTTATATCAGAAACAGAAGTAATTTTCGCAATCACGAAGAGCAAAGAAATAATCAAAAAGCGATTTATCCTCTGAATGTTAGATATTTCCAATTTTTGAACAAATGTCAGATGGCGATTATTTAAAAACGTTCCAAAAATTAATTCCACCCAACCACGCAAGCGTTCGAACTTCGTCCCTATTGCATCCGAGTAATTTAATTCCGTCGAATAATAATAAAATATGTAGAACAATTTTCGAAAATAGAAAAAGAAAAATGAAGAACCCGGGAACATAAGTTTTCTCTTGAATAAACAATAATTTTGTTCGTCTCAGAAAACACTTATAAGACGATTTAAAAGATCGTTTTCCATATTGCCCTTAGGCCTAGTTCTAATGATTCCCCCTGCCGCCATTTTTTTTTCTCTTGCGTTGCCACTATTGACGGACAAATTATGGGACTTTTCGTTTCCCCATTCGTGTTTATTCAACTTATTTCGAACACACGGTGGCCTCCGGCGTTTGGGGAGGGATAAAATGTGAAAAACTAAGTAAATAGTTCGGTAAAATAATTCGATTTTGGTCTGTCAAAGCACATGTCGGACATGTTAGGCTTAAGGTTTATGTTTCAGGAATGGATTATGGGGTTTTAAAGGTTTGTTTGTACGAACGAAATATTTTGCGTTTTGGTTTCAATTTTCCTGACAGAATTTCTCTAAATTTAACCAGTGTGGCTACAAGTTTAAATTAAAAAATTGTCATTTTTTGCAAATTAAAAAAATTCATAAAACATGCATATACTTAAAAACGTATTTTGCTTTGTATTTTTCCGATATTTTAACTGGGATATTTTTGGTTGACGGTTTGTTTTTTTCTTAAGTACGATTATAAGAAATTATAAGTAAAGATCTAAGGCTAAAAACAAATCTTTGGTTTTTAATAACTTAATTTACACATGCAGAATTTAATATTTCTATTTAAATTAAAGATTTCCAATATTTGTTAATGGATCGAAACATAATTCAATATATACCACTAAATATAACAAAAACCTTGGCAGAGAGTAAACGGGTCTGTTGTTTGCTCAGTCACTTTACCATGTTCAAAATTAAGATACCTCTTATTATTCCAAGGAAACGTTATTCCCCAAAAAAGCTATTTGTGGTCTACATTACCAAGCAAAAACAACGCTACTTTTACCAAAACATGAAAACCTTTTCCTTTTCAGCCGCAGAAAAAAGAAAAACATTTATTTCTGAGATTATTTCACGAATACTGTGACGAATGTACTTCTGCGAGAAACTCGACATAAGTTACTGTCGGCCATTTATTACCACACTTTTATTAATTATCCCTCTGCTGACGCCATCTATCAATTCTTCACTTGGCCACATTGTTGCATTGCTGCGATTTCGTATTGCTAGTGATGGCAGAGATAAGAAATAAATTTTGGTTTTGCGGTGATAGTATTAATGTAATAGTAGGTTGCTAGTAATGTAATGTTTAAGAAGCTTATTTTCTGCGCGTGTACATATTATTAGAATTTGTAACAAACAGAAGCAAATCATTTTCAAAGGTTAAGGGGGAAAGGGCGCGCTGGACAGCGGGTCTCCAAGCATATTTTCTCCAAACTCAAGTGCCTTAATGTTAATCCAATGGGGAAAGAAAACTATTTACTCCGCCACATTTCATGGCTGTATTGAAATTTTTTTACAAAGAGTTTTTTTTAAAATAATAAACGTAGATAACCTACAGGTCTCTATAACCCGACTTTTTTTAAATTGCTTCGAATACTTTTTGTAAAATTATTTATTCAAAATTAAAAAAAAATAACCAATTTCGAAAAGTGGGATCGTCAGGACCTGTAAGTCAGCTGCATTTATTACATAAAGAAATCCGTTTGTAAAATATTCAACACAGTCGGAGAAATGTGGCAGAGAAAATATTTTTTTCTCCATCATTGGTTTAACACTGATGCACTTAGCTTAGAGACCCGCGATCAAGCGCTCCCATTCCCTCTTAATAATGGTTGACGTGTGTAAATTAAAAAAAGTTTTAAAATAATTTTTAGACTATTTAAAATTTTTAAAAAAAATCATTTAAAAATGTCGTAAGCATGAAGAGAATTGTATCAAAACTAAACACGTCTTAATTTCATATATAAAAAATAAGTTAATCACGTTGTTCAAATATACGTTACTTCAAACGAATTTTGTTAAAAAAAATACGTAACTATACGTCATTTCAAACTTAGCCATTTTTGAAACAGCAATTATATTGCAAAACAAATAAAATGAAACAAACCAAGTCATGGAGCGTTTAATTTGATTAAAAATTTACGTTTCAACTTTGCTACGTTTCAAAGTGCAATATTTTTAAAAACCAAACTACAAACTTTCACTGAGAAACTACGCTTTACGTGTCAAACTTTTCCAAATAAAACTTCATTTTAATAATCGTATGGAACTTTGAACGAGTTTTTAAGTTGAAAAGTATATGCTTGTTTAATTAAGCGTGTTTGTTACATTAATAACTGCTTCTAAGTTTACTTTCTAGAATTAACATTTTTAGAAATACAATGCAAGTATTAACGATTGCTTCAGGAGATTGGTATAAGGAGATTTTGTGCGTTTTACTCGGTTTGGAGAGAGCCGATTCTAAAGAAAAGTGTTTTTATAATTGGTCATTATGCCTAATTAAACCACTCTACAGATCAAACTAAAAAGAACTTTAAAACTTCGCCACAGAACTTCTAAAGAGAACTTTAAAACGTCGCACACAAGCCCTATCGGTACCGGTTGTACGTCATAATAACGCTTTCTAAAAAATCACGGATGCGCAAATAGCAACTGCCATAGACCCTCTCATGTTTCATAGTTATTGAAATCACCTTTAGGGCATATAATTAGCTTAAAATGTACTGATTTATTGGGCGGTATTTAGAAGTCGTATACCATTTTTGCTCTGAAATAATTAACTTGTTACAGTATATTTTCTTATCCGTTGGAGCAATTGAGTATTTGCCAAAATGTTATAAGTTAGGTTAGGTTTGAATTATCGTCGCACTAGTACAACACGAGGGCTAACGGCGACGGGCGTCGTATTTTAGAACCACAGTCAAGTGACGAGCCGACACCTAAATAGGCACCAAACGCAACCGTCAAGGGCGACATCGTACAAAGCGTAAGGACTTTGAAGGATATTTAACGTGCACTACCCTACAGGGGGTATTATTCGTCGGACATTTTTGGCTGCACGGGCCGTTTATAGATCGGCAGCTATTCTGGCCGAACCTGGGACCTCTCGCATGCTAGGCGAGTGCCTAACCGACTGGACTCCCCAGCACCAAAATGTTCTAAATCATTATGGAAGTTACTGCAATTTATACCTGACCACGGCAGTATACCAAACAAGTTTACAGTATCATCTAATCTGAAAAGCATGCCATATTGTTGCGCCAAATGCACGTGATTTGGGTAATTCATATGTCAACCCTCTAGCATCCCTTTTAGGTTTACCGATTCTCAGTCAGAATTCATTAAGGGTGTGCACCATACCATAGCATTTTAAGCAGAGCCATTGGTATGCGCTTACTGCAACATTCGCAACCCAACTAACGGGTAACGGCAATCCGACGCGCGTCCCCAAGGGTTTGGAAAGCATTACGTTGGCGACACATGGACGTCGAACACACGTTATTTTAGAGCATTAAGTATTTTTAGTTTATGTGATTTTTTTTTTTTTTTTGTAGGCCACTTTACTTTTATAGCCACTGCTGGTACATTAACCGGTTTCCATAATAATGGCCACAAGCGTCATAATTTACAATCACAGTCTAATGACGAGACGACACCTGAATAGAAGACAACACAACTAATGCAACTTTTTTTATTAACGAAAAAAAAAGGAGCGTCCGGATTTGAGTATATTTAACGTACAACACAAACACTAAAAAGACTTTTCAGCTGCCCATATAATTTTCCACCCATTCTTAATCGGCAGTTAATTTGGCATATCCCTGTGGCCCAAACCTAAGACCTTTCGATTCCAAAGAAAACACCCAACCAACTGGAATAAGTCCATCAATAAAGCCGAGTCAATATTTCTTATAGTTTACAAATTTATTGATAAATAACATCATTTCAAAGAGCAGATTTAAAACAACCTATGGATATTTTCTGTCGGATCCCCTAGTTGCCTCGTCTACATCCCGTTGACGCGAGTCTCTTTGCATGAATTGCTAAAAGGGCGGGTGGACTAGAGTAGGTGACATCATCATTACGTATTAATGACGTGAAACGGATCATCCCTCCAACACGTCCGCGAGTTAGAGCTTTTGAATTTGAGTTTTAAAATAAAGGTATCATTGTAAGCAGAAAAGAGCCAATTGAAGTTTTATAAATTATTTTACCCTTATAGAATTTATCAATTGCATACAGTTTTTCAAGCATTTCTTTAAAAACCTTATTTTTTTGTCGTGCATATTTTATTTTATGTGATTCATGCTTAAAAAATAAAAAAATACATTAGTATAAAGTAAGGAAAAGTAAAATGGAGTTTGGAAAAATAATTATCAATATTTTGCATTAATATGGATGTCATAACTTTTCAAATTAGTCAATTTCTGGATTAAATGGTAAAAATAGTTTAGAAGCCAGATAATTTACAGTAAGCACAAAACTTAGCCGTCCAATAGTCGGCTCAATGGTGATAAATGTGTCATAAACTTGAATTACACACATCCATAAAATAGGGAGAAAAAAAATCATTCAAATGCAAATGGTAATGCATCCCAAAATCGTGTCTAAAATACCGAATGTAAAGTAAAAAGGATATTTGGCTCAGCAATCATTAGAACTTGGCGACAGGACGATGACAACCAAATTCCGACTTTAAAAGACAAAGTACGACTGCGCTTTCGCAGGAGACAAAAAAAAAAAATAATAAACGAACCCATAAGCTATTTGTAAGTGAGTTTGACACAATTGGCACTCATATTTTTGTTATAAAGTGTTGAACAATGTATAAATAAATACACTCAATTTTTGTAATGGGATAATATCATGGGACTTGGATACATTTTTTTTGAAAGAAAAGTAACCTCGCTGGTTGGTTGGTTGGCATATGAAGAGAAGAGTGCAGGGGAAGAACTGCCTGATTTCTTTAGAGTTTTTCCGTAATTGTGTATGCTTGGCGGACATGAGTGACCAAAAACCGGCTTTTCCTTCGGTTCTTCATTCGCGGTACAAACGTGTGACTCGTATCCACTGATCTCTGGCGTGAATAAGGGTAGCCGCGAAAGATAAACAAAGCGAGTAACCGATTTCTTTACACCAGTTTAGGCGACTTCTTGCTATCATCCCCAAGGAGGCTATTAAGGAAAGCCCTCTACGAAATAAAGCGTTTTTCCCCTGTACTCGTCAAAAATATTCAGGTTTGTGTGCTTGGTCGGAGACCCGCTTATAAACCTTCGTCAAGTAGGTCAAATAACACACACACGTAAGTAGATCCATCTATTTTTTAGAGACAGAGGCCTACTACAGGATCCCCAGAATAGACTTGTCACCCCCAGAGGTATTAATTTGGTATGGGAACTTGGAGGACTTTGTGACCACGGCGGATTTAACGTGCACAAGTCACCATTAGTGTACGCGGGGGTCTTCGGAGGGCAACGGGGCTCGAACTCGCAACCTTAGGGATGCCAGTCCAAGAACTTACCGACAAGGCTATCCCGGCCCCTGGTGTCTGGTAGTAACGAAGTAGTAAATCAGCACGATCTATCGTGGAAGACGATCTACGATCCATCCACGATCTATCGTGGAAGTTATTTGAGATGTGTGTGGTGGACCAATACATCACTCCTGTCCTAGACAAATGAACAGAAAGCAGGTTACTTCGTTCCTGGGCACGTATGTCATATGATTATGTGGTGTGTAAAATATACCAAGAGGGCCCATTTGGCTTGGGTTCTCTCGTCAAAATTAAATCTCGGCATACTTTAACATCCACAGAGAGCTAACATTCATTATAATCTGGGCGTCAAAATTGGTAGCGAGTGCCGCGTCAAGATGGTGCCACAAAAAATAGCTCTCAGTTTTGGGGAATATGCCGAGTCTGAAAAGACTTGACCGACAATTTGACAACCCATTGTGGGAAAAAAAAGGTTACTTCGTTGCCATTGCGTGCAAGGTTGAGATGCATTAGCAGCAGGTGAGCAACCTTGGTCAAGTAGAGGTTGGTCAGGAATCAAGTACTTGACGGTACACGTTCCGGCCCCCAATGTAGTGTTGCCAAGGATATCACAGCAACCCACGTCCACCAAAAGGTATGGGACTTATGCACGTTAAATATGTCCCGGACCAAAGTTCTAGTCGTATCTCTCTTGAAGATGTTATGTGACGTAAATTGAACCAAAATACAAAATCATACAATGCGTTTCATAGAGTTAGGAAGGAGGAGTAGAGGGATCTATCAGTTCAAATGGTTTGAAGCAGGGCCGTCAGGATTTTCGAGCTACTGCGCGTAACATAGCAACCGAAACTGGCACTGAGGTATCACAAGATTCACCGCTCTTGCATGCTTCTTTTGCGCGTTACTGCGCGCATCACATGTACCGCTCTATTCTCCTTCCTAACTCTATGGTCAGGAATCAAGTACTTGACGGAACGGTCCCCAATGTAGTGCTGCCGATTATATTACAACAACCCATTCCACCAAAAGATACTTACGTGTATATGGGACTTATGCACGCTAAATATTTCCTGGGCAAAAGCTCCAGTCGCAGCTCTCGTGTAGCTGTTGCGCGACGTAAATTGAATCAGAATCGAAAACCATACAATGCGCTTTGAATATTACAAAAAACAATTTGGTTGTTAGAAAAGCGGCAAAGCTTTTGAGGTTTTGAGTTTAACCATTTCACTAATGAAACGGCCCAATTCGGCATTCCGACTAAGGATTCGATAATGATATTCCTAACACATATTACGAGTAAACAAAAATCCTTCGTAGAGAAAGGGTTAAAAAAAACTTATATTTTTTCTAAACGTAGTACTAAAAATTGCTGGTTGCATTGTGTCAAAGCATAGCATAGCATTGAAGTAAAAAAAAATCCAACGTTCAATCATGAATAATTCATAAAGTAAGCCTTCAATCCCCATCGGAAGAAAAAAAATCGGAAAGGGGCCATAAAACCGATAAAGGCCTTAAATGACCATCCTAACAATAAAAAAAAATCGTCGAAGGGTAAGTTTAGTTTGAGAACAACTATTTGGTTGTCTGATAGAATGTTTCCTTATTTTTTTTTATGGTTAGAGAAAAGTGCTTGTTTGACTTTTTTAGGGGATAGGTAGAGATTAGTTTAAAAGGGTCTATTTCGGAATTGATGGTTAAATTATTCTGTGTGTTTAGAGTTTTTTTTGTTGTTGTTGTTGAGATAGCATGTGGAAGACTGAGTTGAATTTAAGTAGTGACACAATATGTACTTTAAAAAAAAAAATCCAAATATATTGATAAAAATGCGGAGAATATTGTTTACGTTATGAATTACATTTCTTAAAATAAAAAACAATATATTTTATAAACACTCATTTAAGATTCCAAAATGATTGAAATATTGCTACTAAGTATTCCGTTTATTGGACTTTTAAAATGTAATTCAAGGACTGGCACGTCCCCTCCTACAGTGACTTCACAGATTCGTCAAACACTGCTTTCTACCCCACAAACAAATTCTCTATCCTGTTCGAATCAATCAATGGTAAAAGTAGCAGAAAAAAAATTGGACCTCGGTTTTTAATGAGTTATATCACATCTAACGACTTGTTATAGATATATATATATGATGAAAAGCAACTTTTATCAGCTTAAAATGGAGTCAATAAATGTTTAGTTTACTAATATAGAAAGAGTAGTGAACATCATGGTGGTAAAAAGCTTGCAACTCGCCAAACCAGTTGTCGTGTCTCTTCTGTACGCATTAGTACATGTCAATGTAGAGTGACTTTAGTTTTTGTTAAAGCGAATCTGTAAAACCCGTTTCCCTTTTGGGTGAGTCTAACAGCGGAAGAACAAACTTTCAGGAGCAAAATAAAGAATTTAGTTTTCAAACATTTTCTTTTTTAATTTTTTTAAAAATTAAACTACTTCTATTAAATCGTACTGATTAGAATAAATATCGTATTAAATCGTGTTATACATTTAAAAAAAGTTACTTTTACAAATGTTTAGTTAGGTTTTCCAAAACATCCAAAATATATGGGACAACCGCTTTATTTTCGACTTTGAATAACTGTAAATTCAATCGGAATCAACTTAGTTTTCTTTTTTTTAATTCTAAAATAAAATTTGAATGAAGATTTTAAAAGTTAAAACTATTTACGAAACTATCACATATTCAACTTTATATTAATCTATTAGTTACATTTTAATGAACAGAAATTAAACGTCGTTACCGATTTAAAACCTCCTGTAGGTATTAAGGATTTACTATCAAATATTTCTAAAATAGTTAAACGCGTAATATTATTTAAGGTAAACGGTTACGCTATAATTATATGACAATGGAAATATAACACGGACTAGGAATATAACACAAGACACAGAATATATAAAGAAAAAAAAACTTTCCATAAATAACATTTATCACATCAATAGCCTTCAAGAAGAATAACAATCCATCCTGGTGCCAAATGTGGAAATGTTGCAAAAGCAAATCGTTGCTCAAGAAGAAGAAATAATTACAAATAAGATTGAAATCTCTTTCCTTTCGGCCACAAAATATGTTCCATTGCTGTTCATAAAACCAAAAAAGAAGATAACTGCCATAGTGGGTTGAAAAAGTTGCATTTGAGCCTTGTCAAAAATGTTTCTTTCCTTTTTTTTTTTATTTGATGGGGCTGCAACATTGGCGCGCTTTGCAGACTCGACATATTCCCCAGAACTGGGCTATTATTTTGTGGCACCATTCAGGCGGCTCTCGCTACCAATTTTGGCGCACAGATTACACTGCATCTTAGCCCCCTGTGGATGTTAGAATATGGACCGAGATTTAATTTTGCCGTGAGAAAACAAGCCAAATTTGCCCTCGATGTATCTTTTACATGCAGCATAATCATATTACATGGGTGAACAAGATTTTTCCATCCAGAAAATCCGACGACACAGCAGGTTCTCGAACCCGCGATCTTGAGCTTACGAAGCGGACATTTTAATATCTCAGCCACCGAGCCGCTAAGACAGGTACTGGGAATTCTTGTTTTTAATTTGCGGGTAGCTCATTTTGTTTGAGATGTAGAGTGGTATTTCAGATATGCAGGCTGACTGACAGAAGAACGTTCACAAAAACCATTTTTTTTTTAGATAAGCAACCTTCAAAACGTTTCGAAAACAGAAAACCTCCATATGGTGGCAAAATATCAATTGCTTAAGTTCAATTTCTATCGCCAATCTAGGAAATAAAACTTATTTTCAATTTCCTTCTAATAAAAATAATTGAAATATTACTTAGCACCTTGACAAAATACCACTAAAACTCTATATCTGCGTTATACTCGGAAATAGAATCTGGCCACGGGGCGGATATGACGTCGATTATCGGACCATGACGTCACAGATAGGAAGACTATACTTCATTGGCCGGAAGCCATTTCTGTCCCGAATTTCTTCTTTTGGTGGCAATTCTTTTGATGTCAGACATTTTTCCACAAAACTTGCCCCGGAGCCCTCTTTTATTGGTTTTTCTTATAGTTTTGTTGGGTTTAGTTGGAAATGTTTGGGATCAAAAAGGAATTTTTGACGTTCTGTAAATGTTCATTTGACGTACATATTTATTTGATCGAATGATGACTGTATAAAACAAATTCTAACTGTGTTCTAGGACATGGAAGACTTATATTTGTGTGATTCGTTTATTTTAAAGGTGTTTATTTTTTTTAATTAGAAGAAGAAATAAATGGAAGATTCACTTAACGTACGTTAATACAATGATGTTCGATTGATGTATTTAAGAATAGATTACCGAATTTATCGATAAATCTCATTCAACACAAACATGAGTATGTTTTCGGTCACACTTAGAACAAAATTGATCGGTCACACTAAGAACAAAATTGAAATCATTGGTCGTTTTTATAACAATCCGCAAACAGCGGTCGTTCAAAGAACAATATAGAAAACACTGTGTTCTGAAAACAATGTGCAAAACATTGTATTCTTAGTGTAACCGATCAATTTTGTTCCTAATGTGACCGAAAACATACTACTAACATGTATACAGGTTGTTTAAATTCGGCAGATATTTTGGCAATTGCCCGTACAAGAACTTGGGACCTTCCACGTTCAAGAAGACCGATTGGCCTCCCAACCAACCAAATATTTGTACACATGTAGTAGCTGGCTCATACCAAGGTATGCAATTCATTATTTCAGTGCAAGGCTCGAAAAATCTCAGGAATTATACCCGTTCTAGAGGACGGCTTGTCCAACAATGTACCCGTCCTCCGTCGAAGCTGAATCGTCAAACTATAATTATATTTTTAAAAAAAACTTCTAAATTAATAAAAATCTCATTTTCGCTTACTTATTATAAACATTTATATAAATTTCAAAATGAATTAGTAGTTTCTAGGATTACATTATACAGTAATATACACTCTTAAAACAAAAGAGTGAATTCCACTCCAGTTTGAGAAGTGCATTTTCGACACTGAAAAGGAGTGAATATTATCTCAGACCGAGTTAAAATCACTCGTTTGGAGTGATCCTGTCGGAGGTTTAACACACAAATTATCCACTCCAAAAGGAAAAGTGCATTTTCCAGACTGGAGGAGTGAAACTCAGACTGAGTTAAAATCGCTCGTTCGTTTTAAGAGTGTAGAGGACGGCTTGTCCAACAATGTACCCGTCCTCCGTCGAAGCCGACTCGTCAAACTATAATTATACAAAAAGCTACTAAATTAATAAAAATATCACTTTCTCTTATTTATTATAAACAATTATATAAATTGCGAAATGAATTAGTACTTTCTATGAATACATTATACAGTAATATAGGTTACTAATAGTAACATAGTACTTCTTTTAGGAAATAATTTAAAATGTATCACGAGCATTAACAGGGAAATGGCCGTCCACGAGGACGTCTGATTTCAGAAGTTCGTTGTCCTCGGGGAATTTTTGACCGAGGACGGGCGGATTTTCGAGCCCTGTTTCATTGTCTAAAAAATTTCGACGATTTGTAATTAAATCGATACCCCTGTAGCCGAATGTCCAATATCCAATTAAAATACTTTATCTGTTTCCCGCAATTCAAATTGAATTACAAAACTTCATGCAATTTGTGTCCCCCCACACCTCCCCTTTCAAAAGCAATAAAACCCTAGGATACCAAATTAAACTTTAACTAGCCTCTCCTTTTCAATTTACTTCAAGTCCCTTCAAGAACCTTTTGAATAGAATGTCCTACTTTCGAGAACTAACCTCAAGAACTCGACCGAAAACTCCTCAAGAAAGATTTAAGGAACAAATTGGAAGAAACTTCCTCCTCTTCCACACAATGCGAAATGTCGCCGAGGATGGCGAAAGCGGTATTGTTATTTAGAAAGAGTGGATGGAGTAGTGTTTGTGTTATTCTCATAAAAAACATTTTAACTCCCACACTACGTTTATAACGTAAAAATTTAAAGTTATTTTAATCGTTCAGTCCGTATGTCCATCCATCACCTACTTTCATAGCGCAAACTACAAATGCTACAGGAAAGTGTGATACGTCAACAAAAAAAATCAGCGGATCGAAATTACGAGACATTGAGTTCGAATTTTTTTTAGATTTTCAAAGTACTTTAATTATTTAAAAAAAAACCTGCAAAAATTAATGGATTATGCAAAATTTAATAATTTAAAAAGATAAATAAGTGTTCATTTAAAATGCATAAGGAGCCATTCTTATTAGAATTAAATCACTATTGCCATTCGCAACAATCACTCGAGAAAATTTAATTAGTTTAAATAATAAACAAAAAGTAATTTATATTCGCGACATCAATCAGTGAAATAAATTTTATGTCATTTTAAAATTAGATATTCTTTATTTGTAGGTTGATAAGGAAATGTTTTGGTATATTTAAAAGAGAGGAATATTACATATTTATTATTTGAAAGATAAATTATTTTTTGTCTCGTAAAACTCGTTGTTGCAACAAATTCTTAAAAATGTAGCTTAAAGCAGGGTACAGTGAACATTTTTAATAGGCTTCTGTATAACTAATAAGGGTTTGGTTTAGATTGAACAACACGTTAAAATAACAACTCTAAATTCCATCACATCCTTTACCTTTGTCTTCAATTTTGTCTCCCCGGATCTTTCCAAAAAGAGAACGAATTTAAAATTGTCAACGAACGACAAACAGAACCTTTTGTCTCAATATCTCTTACTCACACTTTCAGGACAAAGTTTTAATTAAATGGTAATAAAGTCCAAAACGATTCCACCTCCCTCTTGATGACGACAGAGGTAATTAGGAAATATTTCGTTGGTGTTGCCAACACCGATAGTCAAATCATTTCTAGAAAACCCAAACGAGAGCTTGGTTTAATTTTTATGCGAATAAATTCATGGTAACGGCCTCCTTTGGGAGTTTTAAAGAAAAGCACGTAATAAAGATCGGTATGTGTTTGCTAAAAATAGAGTAATTGCATCTTTTTAAAAGATAAGAAAGTCATTTGGAACAATTTATGGAACACAACGTTCGAATGTATTTAACAAACACATTAAACTTTTTATGATACTACAAGTATGTTTCAAACTTTTCATGGTTTGATGTTGAGTATTTAGATATGGTTTTTAACTTGTGATATTAATGATTTTTGATAATAATAAAAATATGTTTAATTTATCAAAAAGGTCTACCATATAAAATGAAAATACGTTATACAAACTTACTCTACTGAATTATTTATGGGCGGAAAAAATACTAAAACTATGTCGAGTTCTATAATTAGAAAAATCTTCCTGATCATCTTTGCATGAGGAGAAATATATTCTTTATATTACTGATACAATGTATTTAAAGAGATACTTCTTTCCAAGTTTAATGTATCCAAGTCTGGTTGCACAAACCGTTAACAGCACGGCAGTGATTTTAGAAATCGGGTCCTAACCTGGGACCTTTTGCTTATAGAGCAGGGTTGGGCAAATTTTAATTGCAAAAACAATTAAAGATTAACAATTAATTGGTAAGTGTAACCATAACAACTAAAAATGAATCAATTGTAATTGTGAAAATTACAATTAACGAGTGTTTAATTGTTAATGTAGTATTAACAATAAGCAATTAATTTCCAATTGTTTTGTTAATTTTAATTAAAAATAACAATTAACCACTTTCGTCTTAAGACCAAGACTTACAGCTTAATTTTCCTAAATCTTTACTCATTTCGTTAATATATAATTGTTAGTTTTAATTGTATTTCATAAAACAACTAAAAAAAGGTAACGAGCACTTATATTAATTGTGAGTTACAATTAATACAAGTTAATCCAATTTAATTGCAATTAATTTTTTAGACAATTAATAAGATAATCGAAATGTTAATGGACTAATGCCCAATACTGGGACCTGGAACCTTTTGCACGAAAAGAAGCGTTCTAGCCACCAAAATATGAATAGCTGATAATCAAAAATTTGACAGAAATAAACAAAAAATAGTTTAAGTAAAGCGTTGAGTACGTTCTTCAGAAATATCGTAAAAATGTAGTGTTGTATGAAGTCAGATCAAATTTTATGAATGAATAACGAGTACGACAGGATAACACGATAAAGAGATACTTTCGACAACAATTTCAAAAATATTCTTAAATTGATCCATCCTCGACTGTCAATACTTTTACGACATTATCAAGACAGACTACATTCAACAAACCCAATTAATAAGTTAGATCGAAATCCTCTATTACTTTTTCACACCCCAATAAAGGAAATAGAGAACGAAGACAAAAAAAAAGTCCTCCCATCATTTCTCGCCAAATATAATTGAAAATCCCTTGCCGCTCCATTACGCAGGAGCCAATCCCGAACTAATAAATGAATGGCGCTCAAGAGAGGACGCCAAAACACTTCCCCACCTAAAAATAAAAGATGATAGGGACTTATCGGCCTAAGTGCCTATCCCACAGTGCTATTTAATAGGTTCTTTTTGAAAACTACATTGTTTTCTTTAGTATGACGGAATAAACAGTGCAAGTAACTCATCTTAAAATCCTGAAACTTCGGCTATCTTGAATTGGAAAGCTATCCTGAAATAAAGAAACTACTGCTATTCTATAAATATACCCGACTCCGGAAATCTTAAAGTTACAGCGGCATTGCAGACTACCAGAGTTTGCGGATAAATTACACAAGAATAGATTTTTTAATAGATATTTTTCTCAAAAAATGCTCACAGACGATGTGGATTTGCCCATAGTGTTTTTAGTTGCAGATTGATCTTAAAGTTTTTATCCAATTTTTAACACTGATTGAGACATTTTAGATTGATTTTTTCCCGCCCAATCTTTATAAGATCTGTAACGAAGTCCATGTGCAATCCAGTGGATTTAATATGTGGCTGACAATGATATCTGCCTGATAATACAGGGTGTCCGTAAAAGAATTTCCGAGTTTCAAACTGTAATAGTACCAGCTGTATTGTGGTTTGAAGGTGACGAAAATAATAACTCCAACAGTTTCAGATAAGCGCATGCGCTTTTACCGCTACATCGTTTTCTCACTTGCACAGGCGGTTGCTTCCATTACTCCGGACTTGCTGCAGACAGTAACGAAAGAATGGCATTTTCGTTTGGATGCGTGCCGTATCACTACAGGCGCACACACATTGAGCACTTATAGGAAAAACTAGGTAAGTTTTCGTTCAATTTTTTGTATAATTTTTTATATTTAGTATAAAATAAACTCCTGTAATATACAATTAAAACTCTTACATTCTTTTACGAACACCCTGTATAATCCAATGGCTTAAAGATGTGGCTGACAATGACATCTTCCTTATATAATAATACCAGATATTTAGACCACCTTTTGCTTTACTCTCCATACACATTAGAGACCTACAGTTGGACTGACGTTCAATCTTCAAGCAAAAGAATCGAAATACACGCAACCGATACATCGATTCTGCTAATGGAAGAGCCTCACACAAAAAAATATATTTTCCCTCTTCTCTTCTAATCAAATCACTTCGAGCAGCAGCAGCTCCTTACCACTCAACTCGAGCGGACTGCGGTGACCAATGGTCACCAGAGATGCCACCCGCACCTAATTTATTTCTTCGAGAGTGAAATGAACTGAAGGGAAGGGATTGTCACGAAATTGTAGGGAGGTTGAATTGGGTTGAGAGGCTTGTCATGAAAAGTGAAGCAGTCTTAAGGGGGAGTGGGCGTGCAGGACCGGGGGTCTCCAAAATCAAGTGCCTCAATGTTAATCCAATGGGGAAAAATTATTTTCGCTGCCACATTTCTCCGGCTGTATTGAATATTTTTACAAGCGAATTTTTTTATGTGATAAATGTAGCTGACTTACAGGTCTCTATCTTCCCACTTTTTGAAATTGCTTCGAATATTTTGTGCAAAATAATTTATTGAATATTAAAAAATATATTCGTTCTAATTTCAAAAAGTGGGAAGATAGAGACCTGTAAGTCAGCTACATTTATCACATAAAAAAATTCGCTTGTAAAAATATTCAATACAGCCGGAGAAATGTGGCAGCGAAAATAATTTTTCCCATTGGATTAACATTGAGGCACTTGAGTTTGGAGACCCCGGTCCTGCACGCCCATTCCCCCTTAAAAGCCGGTGCGATTTACCCGAAATGAATGCATATTAGTGGACATGTTGCGATGTTGTAAAGCGTTATTTTAACCTCAAATGAATAGGTTATTCGAACAATGCTAATTTTATGCAAAAAAAAAAAGATAATTTTAACAAATTCAAAATCTAAAAGTACTGTACAACTTACCCTTTGCTTATGTGTAACAAATGCAAAAATCTTGTTGTGTTCAACGGGTACTGAGAACTCGTGTACCATATTTTAAGTCTTATCGGTTTTTTTAAACATCTTTAAAGCCAATTAAGTTCTAATTCAACTACTCTTTGCGCATGAGCTCGAAACTTTATCATGACGTCCGGCAGATACCAGAAACTCATCTACCAAATTTGAAGTATGTAGCTCTTTTAGTTCGATCTTTAAAGTGGTTTCAAACCGATAGGCGATGTTCAAACACAATCTTTCGGAATCAGCACCCTCAGAAACGTGTTGGCAACGCATTTCTGATTTTCGACACCATTGCAATACTTCCATTACATAATATTGCATAATAGGCTCGTTTACATGAGACATATCGAATCCATGGAATCCCCACACTCTAAAAAATGAATGCTCAAAAACGACGAAAATTTTCCTTAATATTGACGATTCGTTTACTGGCAAATGCTCCGAATTTTCGTTTCCTCTAAGTGAAGAAATTTGAATAGTCATTTTTATGAGAATTTGAATGTCGTCTAATCTTGAGAAATATTTCGTCATTTTTGAGCATGTGAGTACAACAATGAGATTCAGTTTCCTCAAAATCAAGATACAGAATCGTCAAATCACGATCGTAAAAGTGAGGATTCGCGTTTACTCAAAAGTCACGTGATAGTTTGACGAAACAATCCTCAAAATTAACGAAAGGAGGCTTGTGGATTCATGAATCGTCAAAAATGAAAGTTATTTCTGAGAGTGCATTAGGGGGAAAAAGAGCAGGTCGAGCAGGATTTCTCACCCAAATGATAGTCTGTGGCCGAATCCATGGAATGAAACATCAAACCCTCTTCCATTGTAGGGTTTGCGAAACCCCCCAATGAACTCTGCAATTCCGGTTCAGTCTGGGAGAAAATCCCGAAGAGGGGAAAATGACTGAGTTTGCTCGTCAATCTATGGATTCGATGGTTCATGTAAACGCCCATATTGTGTAATTGAAAGTAAAAATAAAGTTTCTCATGGAACATTTTTAATGTTATGGCTACATCACATCCTCTTTAGAATAGTGCCAAACCCTTTTTCAAGCTGTTTGGGCCAATAGCAGACTTAATAAAGCCTTCATTTGACAACCCGATCTTTGTAGCGTTACTTTATCAATGGCATTTTCATATTATTCTAACCTCTTTGATATGTCACTCAGTTCGCATGGGCCAGGCAGGCGATTAAAGTATTTGGCTGGAGAGAGGGGAGGGGGGCCTAAGAATGACGTAGCTGACAGGGGGCCTTTTAGTCTTAATAGGGGTTTAGAGTGATTAGTAGTGCTTGAGATATTGTTTTTGTTTAGTTTTTTTTTTCGCAATAGCAGTAGATTTTGATTACGGTGTTTTTGATGTTGCAAAAAAGTTTAACTCTTCGCATTCTTTCGAAAACAGCTACTGAGTAATAGTTCTTCCATTGGTTTACAAAAACAGTTACTTAAACTTTTGAAATTATTTTGAATAAAATATAAATTACAGAATGGAAGCTTTAAAAAGTACTGACAACGCCCAGTCTTGATGTTCTAAAATTGTAGTCCTTAATAAAATATGAAACACTAAAACATATGTATCGGAACTGCATTCTTTAAGGCAAGTTTTTTTTAAAAAATGCACTTATTTTAAAGTAGCATTCTATCTTTTTTAATTTAGATAGTAATAAAAAAACCTTCAAAGACTGATATGTCTAAGAAATATGTTAAGTTTTACAGAGAGCTGAGCAAACAGATCTATTGCTTAGTGATTCACATTTAAAAGCAGCAGATAATTACGTGATGAACATATTTATCCTTCCAAGTCATTATGAAATTTTACGCATTTTTGAAACATTAAATTGTTCTATTGAAGCTTCACTATAGTTTAACATTTTTTTTGATTATTTTGTCAATATTGGAAGAGTTTAAAGACTTCAGAGCATAAATCTTTTAAAAAAAAGTATATTACATCATAAAAAAATCATTTACTATTTGCTTAGAAATAGAAAAAAAATTCCAAACCCTTAACAAAATGTGCCCAATTAAATGACTAATTTCATTCATTTTATTTTTTATTTAATTAGCATCACCTTTATTCCCAACTGAATTAATGACAAATATTTACAAGTCGTCATCTCAGTTGGGACTCATTTAGATGTTCCATATTTAATTACTTCTTACAAAAAAAACGAATTCAAAAAATTAATGTTCTTCGTGTCTGTGTCTTATCCCGAGACTTTCATTAGAGGGAAAGAAAAAGTATTACCAGATACTCATCACTTTCCGAGAAGATAATGATCTCGCTGTGCATTAACATTAAGCTAATAAATTAAAAAGATTATGCGTTCCTTTATTTGGAGAATCTTGCTAATTCACGTACTACTACGAGACGAATCTAAAGTCGTACCTTAATTTTTAGATTTAGTGTAACCTCCAAACAGAAAGTAAATTTGCCAAAAGGTACTTTTCCATGCCAAATCGAACTGACGAAAAACCCCATTGCCAAACCGAATCAACAAAACACTGTATACATGAAGAAATATTCTGTTAAGAGACATTTTCGGCAACTTCTTTCGATACCGCCGGAAAATATAAAGTGCCAAAATAGTTTGAACTTAAGGTAGGCGAATACCCAAAATTCTAAAATTTTTACTATTACTTAAATCTTTTCCAAATTTGGCATAGTGATTTCAAATATAATGAACAATGCTTTTTAGGCAATTTTTTTTTTGAACGGTGAAACGTTCGGTGTTTTTCACCTAAAAAAAGGGGTTTACGCCAACAGTTCTAGCATAAAAAGTTTTACATTAATTTACCTGAAAATTTTTACAGATGCTCTTCCAATATATATCTGTGCCATGAACCTCTAACATCTGGTGTAAATATATAAGTTTTTTTTTAATGTACAAGTGTAAGTTAATTGAAAAAAAATCATTTTTTTGTGGCTAATTTATGACATTTTTCTTAATAACTTCTTTTCTTGTAATATGTATGTAACTCTAGAGGGTCATCGTATGCATCAGTTCAAAACGAAGAATTTAACACATAATTAATGTTTATAGGATGAAAATTCAATGTGGTAGACTTTGTTAGCGTAAACCTCTTTTTTCAGTAGAAAAACACCGTTTAAAATAAATAAATTATATTTAAATTAAAAAAAAAGCCTAAATAGTTTTATCCATTATATTTGAAATCACTATAGCAAATTTGGAAAAGATTAAAGTAATAGTAAAAATTTTAGAATTTGGGGGAATTTTGGGTATTCGCCTACCTTGAAATTGGAAGGAAAAAGTTATCAAAAATGGAATTAAACACACATAAACAGGTTTGATTAGGTTGAATTATTGTTGTACCATAGCAACACGAGGGCTCTTAGTGACATTGAATTCGTAATTTAGAACCACAGTCAAGTGTTGTTGAACCAACACTTGAGTAGGCACCTAAAACAACCTGAAGGAGCGACATCGTAATCGGAGTAATAAATTTGGAACGTTCTATAAATGGCCTTCTACGAGCCGTTTATAGGACGGCAGTTATTTTGGCAATTCCCGGACTCGAACCTTTGACTTTTCGCGCACAAGGCCAAACGCCTTACCACACGAGGGCTTCAGCCCTTCCAGACCGTGACGCGACTTTGGACGATTACAAAATCAACGTGATCCAGTCCAACACACACGGCATGATTTTTCGACAATATATTTGGGTTAAAGTAAAGAATGTTGTGGCCGGATTCGGCGTCTTTTCAAAAATATCGCCAGGTCGAATGACAACAAACCCTTTCGCATGCCGAGACAACCAATGAATGACCACAGTATGGGGATCGTGACATAAGAAACTTTCCCATTGCAAATTTCGCCAAAGTTTGCCATAATACCAATAAGCTGGGGGTTCCCAGATGTGGCGTAAAATATCCGGAAACGATTCTTAAGTTTAACCTATACTTGTTGTTACCCATTATAATCTGTTTATGGGGGCTGGGGAGCCCAGTCGGTTAAGCCATCGCTTAGCATGCGGAAGGTCCCAGGTTCGGGTCCGGGCATCGCCAAAATAGCTGCCGACCTATAAACGGCCCGTGCAGCCAAAACTGCCCGACGAATAATACCCCGTGCAGAGGAAGTGCACGTTAAATATCCTTCAAAGTCCTAACGCTGCGTACGATGTCGCCCTTAACGGCTGCGTTGGGTGCCGATTCAGGTGTCGGCTCGTCACCTGACTGTGGTTTTAAAATACGACGCCCGTCGCCAATAGCCCTCGTGTAGCTCTAGTGCGACGATAATTCAAGCCTAACCTAATAATCTGTTTATAGGACACATGTGACACACGCTTATAGGTTATGACGGCATCGTCATGACCTAGCTGCGAGCATATCCTCCGTTGCATAACACCTTAAATCCCCACACTAAACTTTATCCCTTTACATTTAATTACGGATAGAAACCTTGTGTAAAAGAAGAATGATGATGAAGAATGGATTCATAGTGAGTTAGTCTCATTAGGATAGCTTCAACCAAGAAAATATAATATTTAAATTTTGTTCATCATAATCTATTTACAGGTAACAAAGACTGAATCTGAAAATATGTTCTTCCCCAAGGGGCAATACCTTTAAATTTTCACACCACAGTAGATACCTTTACATTTAATCGCAGAGGGAAACCTTTGGTAAATGAAACAATGATGAGGAATAGATTCATCTCGAATTATTCTCATTAGGTTCTTTTAAAAGAGAAAAGATCATCGTTTTTCAGCGCAGAAAGATATCGCCTCTTTCTAATGATGATTCCCTTAATTATCCCGGAGGGATTCATTAAATCTGGGATGATACGAAATGGGGAAAACTGACAATCGCCCGTTAATTTCTGCTCGTTTGGAGATATGATTGCGTGTTGCTATCAGTTTAGAGGGAAGAATTGCTGTGTCAATGAGAGAAATGATTGTATATGCTGATTTTCTTTGAAACTAGAAGAGTGTAATGCTATACGTTTTTTAATTACCACTCAGTACATCAATACGCATTTAAAGGTCATTATATACCCTGTAATTAAATTGCAATAACTTTAAAACTTATAGTTCTACGGCAGCTACAATTCTTTTTATCTCTAATGGGCTGCAACCCCAATGGGTTATTCCCCAGAACTGAGAGCTATTTTTATGCAGCACCATTTAGGCGACTCTCTCAACCAATTTCGACGCCCAGCTTGCAGTGAATCTGAGCTCTCTGTGGATGTTAAGATTAGGTTTGGTTTGAATTATCGTCGCACTAGAGCTACACGAGGGCTATTGGCGACGGGCGTCGTATTTTTAGAGCCACAGTCAGGTGACGAGCCAACACCTGAATAGGCACCCAACGCAACCGTTAAGGGCGACATCGTACGCAGCGTCAGGACTTTGAAGGATATTTAACGTGCACTCCCTTACACGGGGTATTATTCGTCGGACTTTTTGGCTGCACGTGCCTTATAGGTCGGCAGCTATTTTGGCGATGCCCGGACCCGAACCTGGGACCCTCCGCATGCTAAGCGAGTGCTTAACCGACTGGGCTCCCCAGCCCCTCTGTGGATGTTAAAGTATGCCGGGGCTTAATTTTGCTGAGAGAACCCAAGCCAAATGGGGTATCCAGGGATTTTTTTACATGCCACATAATCATAATAATCATATGACAAGCGTGCCCAAGATTTTCCCATCCAGAAAAACTCAACCGGGGCTCGAACCCGCGATCTCTTGCTTACTAGGCGGACACTTTTAACCTCTCAGCCACTGAGCCGCTATATTCAGACGTTTAAATTTCATTAAACTTTGATAATCCGCAAATACGAGCCCAAACTTAAGAATACCACTTATTATCCTATATCTTTAAAGCAACTTAATTCTTAACAAAACTTAAGAACAAAAGTTTACGAATGAAGGAGCAGGACGACTCAAGAGTTCGCAAACATTTCCATACAGTATAAAAGCAGTGCCCAGTAAAGATCCCCCTCAACTTAACACTGCTGAGTCACTTCCGGTGAAATGGCTGTCGTATGGCACAGAACATGGCCTGCGACAGAGACAGGAAGTGGTGAGGTTCCTGCTGTCTTCTATAGAGAAGTTCCGAATAACGAAGTCCGCTCGACTTAGCCTTAATAAAATTGAGTAAAATTTGAGTAAATGTGCATATAAGTGTTAACTTGCCTGTTCTAGAAGTTGTACTTTTAAACAAACAGATCCAAAATGTTTAAATTTTTAAAGAAAATGAATTATTCTATTAAGCTAAAACAGCTGATTGCATTTTGAACGTACTCTAATATATCTACAAAACAATCTTTATTAAATCCATTTGAAAAAAAACCCGAGGGGTTTTGTAACAGAAACTGTCATTTACAACGGCTTTCACACAAAATTCAACTGGAAAAAAAAACAGCATTTAGTTCTATATTGTACTTTTAAACAAGAAAATAAACTTTTAATATTTTTTTTATCCAATTAATACCAATGCCCCCCCCCCCCTCCCCCAATCCAATTAAAACCAACCCTATTATTTTTTTTTTTAATTGTGATCAGAAACATGATGCCAAATGGCATCACTGGGACTAAAAGGGTCAAATAGAAGTAAAATATTTCACACCAACATACATCAGTGGAACCATCTATCACCAAAGAAGAACTACACGAATTTGTTTTCAATGTGTCCAAATTCCTTTTAAAAAATATAAGACACTGAAAAACCCTCACAAAAAGAATAATCATTATGTAATTATTATTAAATGACTATTTAAACGTAAAAGGAAAATTACAATTGATTACGTCTGTCCACGACAAAATTGCTCGGTGTCAAAATATAGCGTCGAAAATTTGTGGTAACCACCACAAATTAGACTCTTCTAAAGCTAAATATTCAATAATTTAAATGTCTAAGAAGAACTTGTACATTATCGAAATATTTTCGTTTTAAATGTTACTTTATACCAAGTTATAACTCATAAAAATTAAAAGCATAAAAATAATTTGGTAATTCCATTTAACGTCACTTAATTTTACTTCCTCTGACAAGAAACGGTTAAAACTGCCCCAAACTGGTATTACCGATATTTCCCTTTAATTGCACTTTAACAAACTGCTCGCATCTCCTTCAAAACCTTTAATGACATTTAAAAAAAAAAAAGGTTTTAATACCATCTCCCACGCTTAGAGACACAAAAAAAAAAGGTTTGAAAAATCGTTAAGTGAACCTAATAATCCCATGCACAAAAAATTAGCTGTTTTCCTCAAACTAAGTCCAGCTCAATCACATTGCGGATCTCATTTTTATTATTTCAGTGCGTTAGAAGAAAAGTGACCTATGTGCTATTGTATGACTGTGAGAAGTTTCCTCATTTTCTAATAAGCTAATGATTTGATGGCGCTGCGGCCCAACTATTTTTTCATTTCCTTTATTATACTAGACGATTAGAATTTTTTTTTATCAGACACAAAAAAATAGTGAAAAATTAGTTGGAAAATACGTTTATAATTATCCTACGAAGACGCAAAAAATATATTATAATGAAAAAAAATTCAAAAGAGTGTTCAAAATGAAATTTTTCCCAGGCGCTATTTGATCTCTAGAAAAACACCATAGGTTTTTTATGTCTATAGACTATAATTAAGCAGGGGGTTTGACGATGGAAGATCATTTAAAGAAGAAAATAGACTTCTCATGGGTATAAAAGACAGAAAAAAAGTTTTGTTTGAACGCTGTGATGAAGGTGGTATTAAGTGACTGGCATTTCTAGAGCTGGCAATTTAGATGAAAGAAATTTACTGGGAAGAAAGGTCTTAAGTTTCGTCATATTAAAAGATATAATTGTATAAGCTTTAAATTGTTTTTTTAGTTCAAAGAAAATCAATGAATGTGAAATTACAGTATAATTTTTTAAAAGGGCATACTTATTTTATTAAAATTGCATTATCAATTTATCAGCACTGATTTTGTATAAACTTTGCTTTAAATAATGCTATAAATAGACATGTTTCACATCATGAATGACAATAATTCAACAGTAATGAAAATATGGTCTTGATTAGTTACTCAATGTGGGGGTTAGAGATTTGCATGTCAGAACCTATAAAAAGCAAGAATGATTCTACTTCAAGGGAAAAAAGCCAAAAATGCTCATCATAATTTTTATTTTCGAAGAATGGATAGAAATATTTGAAAAAAAAAAAAACTAAATTATTAAACATTTTGCAACTAATTAAAAAAAAACTTTATTAGAGATAATCTGAAAGATGTAAATTTTTCAATCGATTGTTATTTAATTTCAAAAACAGTATTAAATATATGTACTTATTTAATTTACATTATTTTTTTGAAAATTCAAAATCCCTAGAGGGTGTGAAAAAACCCATAATGAAATTCATAAAAAGTTTTTTAAATAGGTTTAATAATGATAAAATAATTTGAGATATTTTGAGACAGTCTCAATACATAAAATCTTTTGAAAATATATAAGTTTCTGCGTATAGAAATTTATCTGGCTAAAAAAAGCATGCTTTCGCAACTACAGAATAAGATATTTATTAACTATACAAGTTTCTAGAAATATTTTTAATTTACGAAATATTATATCCAAACAAAACCGTACATTATACCCAAATCCAAATTATGATTAAATGTATTTTGATTTCTTTTTCTTCAAAATATACATCAATGCTAAGAGCAACAACAGCGGAATATCTTGCAAACAGAGTTCAACAAACAAGTTGAATATAAAACATCCCTTGTAGCACGGAAAATCATGCTCCAAAAAACAATCGATCACAAGAAAGAATAAGAATTATTTCGAGCACATTAACCAACTGGAGCGAAATAAATTCAGTTATTTTATTCAATTCTTCAGAAAGAAATCTTTTATTTTCTAAGAAATAGCATTATTTTTGAGTTGAACAAACATTTCAAAAATTATGCATCTTATGTTTGTACAGAAATCATTTTGATGTAGTTCAAGGAATTTTTTTTATTATTGTTCAATGATGTGAAAAATTAATTACATAACTTAAAATAAAAGTTGAGTTATGCGTAATTCAAAACTTTGTTTGGACTGTTTCGTAATTCGTTATAAATGCATAAATTTTAAATGAAAAATGAAGTAGTGACACACATGTTTTACAGACACTTGTATTTATTTTATTTATTCAACATTAAAACCCAAGTTAAACTGAACTCAATAGACATGTTTTACATCTTAAGCAGCAACAGTCTACATTAATGAAAATAAAACATAGTGGAAAGAGCTTACTTTATCATACACAAACCACCAATGCCATCCATGAATGGAAGTACATCACGAGAGAAAAAACAAAAAAAAGGGAAAACACCTCTATATAAGAAAAAGCATTGTATGCTTAAGCTCACTAAAAAATAAAATAGGGAAAACATCCGGGGTTTTTTTTTGTAAAAGATTTAAAAATAACTAATAAAACTATCGATGTATAAAAAGAATAGTAAAAGTTTCAGAAAACAATCTTATGAAATATATAAAACTGCAACTTTTAATTATTCGATAAATTCAAAAAGCTATACAAATATAACTTGTTAAACACTCACTTATTGTTATTTATAAATTGTTACCAAAATAATAAATAACCAATAAAAATAAAATATACCACAATCAACTCAAATTACCCAATACAAAGTTATCACAAATTGCCCAATAATTTATTTATTATAAAACAAAAGGAAATAATCGCAATAGTTTAATACAGGATATTACATATTAATGAACCATTTAATAAGGCGTCTTGCGTTTTACCAAAGAGATAACTGACCCAAGTTATTCGCCAGAAACAAAAGACATTTATTGTGTTGAGTGTCTCTTCCGAATTTCTTATCTCAAGTGATTCAAGATTGAATAGATTTTGGTGGAAATGTAGCGCATTAAATTTCTCTTATGCAATGATAAATTTAGTTACTTATTTCCTTAAACGAAAAGTTAACCATTTTTAATGAAATTCTTTAACACTTTTTAAACAATTAACTTATTTTTAATTAAGTATGCTTTTATTTCATAAATATTAAACATATGTATTTGTAATTATTAAACATTTATATTTTATAAATAACCAAACATATATATTTAATAACAAAAAACATTTAATTCACTAATTCAATTAATTGTATATCAATCAATCGAAAATAGGTATTACACACCTCCAGTAGTTTTTAATAACTTCATTTCTCTAGTAAAGACTGAATATTGAAACGTTAAGAAATACTTTAATAGAGGCAGAAAAAAAATTGTCCATTAATCTGTACTTATTTAAAAAATTAACAGCGACTTTATTTATACCAATAAAATTTTATTTTCGTATATAAAAACGTTGGCATTAGATTTTTAAGTTCGTTTTTCATGTAACTCAATTTGTGCTACATAAATTGTCCAGGACTATGGCCTTGTCTTATATATTATTTATTGAAATAACCATACGGCAAAAGCTTGTTTTTGAGAGGTACATTTTCTTATAAATCGTCGTTAATAGTTTAAAAATCTAGACTGTACAGAAAAAATATTAAAAAATCGTTGAAAATCACTTTGACAAATGAGTTCTACTCTCTTAGATTAAAATGTGAAGAAAAAATATATAAAAGACCAAATCCATTCAGGAAAGTATTGAAATAATGTTCATACACTAGAGAGACAGTTTTTATACTTATGAAACACTTATATGGAAACAAATAACCATAATTTAAAACAACTCGTATACAGATGTTTAAATAAAATTCGACGGAAAAGTATTTAAAAACCGAATCCATAAAGAAAAAGTTGAAATACGGTTCAGATATAAAATATGAAAGCTGTTTTGATACGTATGTTAAAAAATTATTAAATAAATATCCATAATTTAAAATAAATCATGATACAGAGTCTAAAGCACTATAGAACAAGAGCTTCAACTAAGACAGAAGCGATGCCGAAATTCCAAGGAAATTCTTCGAATTTCACCAAAAGATTCGAAAAAAGGAACAAAAGAATTTATTTCTTTTGTTCAAAGAATGCGCTAGAAACTTTTAATATCAGAATTCTCTGCAGAATTATCTCACACGAACATTCTTTAGAATTCTGCAATTATTTACTAGAAAGAATGCGATGCCTTTGATCTAAATCATCAATAATTTGATTTTAAGCAGAGGCATGCGTCAATAATTTTTCTAAAATTTATTAAAGCAGAAATATATGCGTTTGTATTAAAGCCAAGATGAAAGTCTTGAAATAGTTCAATAAATATATTATTGGAATTTAAAAGCCGTATAATGTTAAGGTGTCTTTGATATAAGTTACTTTAAATCAGTGTGTTCAATCATTTATGTGTGCAATCACTCACTTTAAAAGAATCTACTAACTAGGTATTAACCAGCATTTTTCGACTCAATAACTTTAAAAATCCATAATAAAACAGATAATAAGAGCTATGTTAGTTATTTAAGCTCTTAATTCAGAACTGAATATGAATTTACAAATTTCTCTTTTATGTTCGGTTGAAATGTAAACTTCAACGCTACTTCAAGTCAACAGAATTATATTTCATGCAATTTTTTTTAATTGTTAAGCATCTAATATACACATCAGCAATAAAATAACTTGGCTTTAAAGCGTTTTTAATCGGTGCACAAAAAATCATCAATTGTAAGTTTAAAAAAAATTTTATAGATCAGAAATTGAAAATCTTTTAAGAACTCCGATATGTCACAAATTATGATAATTTTTTTAATTGTACGTAAGTAACTTAGTTAATCAAATTTTTAATTGTACGTCCTCTAATATTTTGTAAATGGTTAACCTTTTAAGTCCCAGTGATGCCATCATATTTCTGATCATAATTTTTAAAAATAATAATAGGGCTGACATTTATTGCTAGCAATAAAAATATTTTCTAATAGAAAAAAGTTTGGAGAATCGAATGATGTGCTTTTTGATATCATAAATGGCTATAGACGATCAGAAAAGGAATTCTAAAATTATGCCAAATTGTCATTGGGACTGAAAGGTTTAAATATGTTCAAGCAATTTGAAATAAATATTTTGTTTGACACTGGGTGGCAATGATATTTACGGGAATTCCTCATGTGTTGTTACTTGTACTACATAACACAGCAATATTCCCAAAACGCACAACACTCGCATTTCAACATAATTAACTACTTTGAATTAGCGAAACATCATTACCACATCTGGAAAACAATAAATACTTAATTAGGAAAACGAATTCTAAACAGCTGTTTCAATGCGCACATTTCCTCTGACAACAAAAAACTATAATTAATCCAACAAATGCACAAAACCATTGAAGCGTTAATTCCTCAAATTAATATTTATCGATCACAATGCAAAAATTATCCGCAATCGAAAATGATGTTTTCCGGAAATTGAATTTTTCTAGGCCAGCCTGCGACATACGCTTGAGTTATAATATATAATCAAGATTTACTAACTACACAAACTGTATATTATCTTTTTTTGGGGGTTAAATGTAAAATGAGAATTAATTAGAAGTATTTTTAGAAGTGTTTTTTTTGTCTGTTAGTTTAATAGTGTGGACAAACGAACTATCCAAAACTGATTGTTCTGTCATGAAAAAAAATATGAGTGATTATTTTAGTTTTTTTTCTTTTTAAAGACAGATTCAGTTTTGCTTCTAACTTTTAAATGATTTTTTAGATTATCCAATTTTTTTTACATCCTGCTAATTTTTTGGTGGTATTAAAAACTAGGAGACAGAACGTTTTGATGGAATAATTAAACTTTCAAACTATTGAAAAAAATTAAACTAATTTGCTTGAATATTAATTTATCATAAATCAAAACTTTTTTTGGTTGTATGAACATAATTAAAAACTTTTTATTGGTTTTATTTTTAGAACTTAATCAAGGATATTTCTGCAAAAAAAAATGAACTTTTCCTAATGGTTCATAATTAAATTGTTAAATTCTAATTAATGCGAAAGGAATGTGAATTTTTTTTATCTAAGCTTTATTTTTTTACTTCTTTGAGGCAATTAAATTGACACTTTTTTTTTTACTAAAATACTATATGAAAATGTATAAAACTACAAAAAAATATTTAATCACAATAAAATTAATAAAGTGTATGGAGTACCGTACATTGAATAATCAGAAATTTAACTACAGGATTTGTCTTAAAATTTTGATTTTTTTTTGTTTGGTTCTAAAGTGATGTATAATTGACAACTTTTTTTGAAAAGTAAATATTAAATATTATATTAAGCAAGAGTTCTCTAATATCAATATAACATTCTCTCACCATTAACTAAAACCATTTATAACAAACAATAAATGATATTCTAAATAGTGTTATGCGCCTGGCATTATAATTAATTTAAAGGTTTTGTAATCTGTTAATTTCTGTGAATGTCTAGATAGAATGAAAATAAAATTAGAGTTGTTTTATTTTCAAGTTGTGATTTCACAAAAGAATACTTTTTTATTTTCTTATGGTATCTCTCTAAATAAAAGAAAAATGCTTAAATATATTTTTATTATCTTCTGATACGAACTTATTTTTTGAGATTTTGCTGCTTACTACAAACTACAAATTACATTAAATTTTTTAAAATTAGCTATATTTGAATTCTTATATATTAACGGTAAATTTCAATACGCAATTAACGGCAATATTAACGGTAAATTTCAATAAAATTCAATTCACCCAAACAGTCTTCGAGACTAACTTTCATTGTTTAAAAGATTAGATTATAAGCTACTAACTATTCTTTTGATTACATTTTGAAATAACTACATTATTTAACTACTAATAGTTTGCATCGAAATAGTTTGCAGTGACATGTTATAAAAGAATTGAATTTACATAAAATTATAAGCTACTAACATGTCAATTCTTGGTTATATTTTAACATAACTACATTATTTAACTACTAGTATTTCGTATAGAAATAGTTTGCAGTGACATGTCTGGAAAATGATCGAATTTACATAAAATTAGCGTAAGCATTTACCATACAAAAGTGCCACTTCCAATTTCATCGTTTGGAAACAGTGTATTATAAGCCGCTAATTGCGTTAAAAGTAATTTCGGCTTTTCCTGGTTACATTTCATGTCCTGCAGGAGAAGCTGTAAATAAAGGTGATTTCCTGTGACGCGTGTATCTATAGCAACGGTTGCTAGATGCCAAAATCAATGAGGAGACGAAACCTGGATTTTTACAGTCAAAATTTGTATCTCGCACGGGGAGTTTGTTAGAAAATAGTTCCCTGAGATTGCTTACGAGGTGAAAAACTATTTTTGCTTATTTTAAGCAGTTTTATGTGGACGCATATATCGGAGTTTTAGAAAAGAATGCATCGCAATTGCTGCAAGGAAAGATTAATACTAGAAAATAATAAATATTTTTTTTGTGTTTGTAAATTAATATCTACTCTTTTATGCTCTCCTATGTGGTCCGTGTGACCTTTTGTGTTTTAACTGCTCAATTACTATTTTATTTGTTTATTTTCGTTAAAATTCTTGTTTGTATGTTTTTGCGCAATAAAAAAAATTATATAATATACTATAAAATATATAAAATTAATGTGACCAGAGTTCGAGATAAAAAAAATAAATACGCGAAATTTACAGTTTAAATTTGCGTAAAATATACATTTTATGAGCAAGAATAGGTGAAAACATGTAACCAAGTCAATTAATGTCGAAAAAGTGTTACGCAAATAAAATTAGTATAAAATAATTGTAAAATATTGAACTCCTAAAGCTTTACAGATACTTAAAAAATAAAATAATAAAAACCAAAGTTACTAGTATAGAGATATTTGCTCGCCCGGGTTGGGCTGCTTGAATTAAGTTACTAATAACTTCGGCTCATTATAATGATCATTAAAATCTGAGGCTCGATCCTAGATATTTCAAACCTATGAACTTTTATTGTGGTGCAACCGTAGCATCAACAGAGCTAATTTAATACTCAATGTGTCTATGAATACAAATTTCACAACTACTCCTAGCAGTTTCACTTTAATCGACAAACCCACAAAGCGGGTAGGATTCTGGGGGTGTTAAAAGATAACGGGGACAGTCACTAAATTTTCCGTTAATCCGAAAAGTACGTGACGACCTTTCCCCAAAAATAACTTGCGATGGTCCGTCTTTAAATGCGAAAAATGCATACCTATAAAGAAAACAAAGATAAAGTTTAGAAAACATTCGAGTAAGTTTTTTTTATCTAATTTCCTTTTAATTAAATTCGTATCAATTTAGAAATTAGTTATTTTCATCAAGAATTTTTCCGTCCTCCTGTTCCTCTTAACAAATTCAGTTCTATTTATTTGATTTAAAAAAAAACTGTTTTGTTAGAAAAATATGGCATCAATTCTATTTTTTATACTTTTTGTCCATCAATCTGTCCTCTTTTCCGAATACTTGTCTTCTATCTGTTGATGGTCTTTTATAAACTTGTAAAAAAATAATAATCAAAAATTTCGTATGCGTTACTTTTTGACCTTATACAAACTGCAAGACATTAAATGTATTGCGATGGATCAAAAATCCGAAATTTAGATTGTGTTTTATACACGTTTGGGAAGATGTTGATTCTTCTACGTCATTTTGTTTATCTAAAACCACCCTACAGTTCCAAAAAAAAGAGTACAGACTTCAAATTTGATATACTAGTTAAAAGCACCTGTCGGACGTCATATGTTTTCAAAAAAAAAAAAACACGCTTAAAAAAATACGTAAATGGTAGCCGTCATAGAACTTTTTTGGAATCAAAGGTACTGCAGCTTACACACCAAGTTTTTGTTATAAATGCAAAATAATACAGGGATGTTATTTTTATGTCCATCTGTTTATTTGTACTACTAGCAATATGGTCCCGCCTTACTGGGAACCCATTAACTTCGCATTGCTTCCTTTTAGAGGCATGTTTACTTTTGAAAATACACTCAAAATCAAAACAAAATTAAATTCGTGTTGGCGCATGCGCACTTCAAAAAGCAAACACCAATAGAGGATGAAGCAGCCTTCGGGCGAGCGCATATCTCAACCAAACTCAAACTAATAGAGGATGGCGTCAAGCCCCCGTTTCGGCCCGGTCCATGTATTTTCAAGCCTATGGTCCCGCATTCCCACGTGTATGACGTTTTTTTAAAACTAATTATATTCATTAAAAATCACAATCAAATATGAAAAAACTAAGCCACTGGTGCACACGTAGGTATTAAAAGGAAAATCTATATTAAAAATTTCGAATTTTTTAGGGCAGGCTAAGTAGGTCTTTTGCAATCCACAGACATACACACAGACAGACACTCTTTCTTTTCTTATTATAGATATTAATTTTTTTTAGCATTAAGTGTAGATTAATGTAACAAATAAATATAGAATATTCTACTCTTTCAGCAACTTCGTGTTTCCCTTTTTGGTTCCTTTTCGTTTAACCTTTTCCCAAATGATGACAGAGAGCCGTCACATAAGTTACACGCCACACCGCATTCCCCACGTCCATCTACTTTTGTTTCTAAGACATTAAAGGATTATGTGAAAGGAACACCAGCGGACTTTTTTTCATGTCAACAAAAAATTGGGCAATGTACACTTTATATGCAAATGAGATCGTCCCAAGCAAAAGACGCGGGAAAACGCGGTTAATAAATTAGGTTGGTGTAGTTCCAGACAAGAGAAGATGACAAGAAATTGAAGAGTTATGAATAAAGATGCGTCGGTTTTTGTGTTCATTAGTGCAAGACAGGATGGTAGAGTTATTTTTTTTTTGACGGTTTTATTGCGTATAACGTAGTAGAAAAGGGGCTGGCTGATTTACATTGTTTTAGTACAATGCTGTCCCCGTACGTTTATTAATCTAAAGCGTATATCTTGTATATGTTTTAATTAAATATTTCCGCACTGCCTAATGAAATAGTTTTGTGCTTCTGACATACTAGATTAACTTCGGTGAATTTGCGTTCGCTGGTTGAGTAACGTTGATACAAGTTTCAGTTTGTGCACATTTCTCAAAAGTTAGATTAGGTTTGAATCATCGTCGCACTAGAGCTACACGAGGGCTATTGGCGACGGGCGTTCTATTTTAGAACCAGTCAAGTGACAAGCCGACACCCAACGCAACGAAGGATATTTAACGTGCACTCCCTTACGCGGGGTATTATTCGTCGGACAGTTTTGGCTGCACGGGCCGTTTATAGGTCGGCAGTTATTCTGGCGATGCCCAGACCCGTACCGGGTCATACGGGTAGAAAATTACCGGGTAGAAAATTACTTATATATTCTTTGTTGGATAATCATAGTCGCATTACTCGATGACTATTTGCGACGGGTGTTATTTTTTAGAAGCCCCAGTCAAGTAACGAGCCTACACCTGATATATTCGAGGAACATCACTAGTAAAAAATTGGGCAGCTCATCTGAATCAAATATCCCAGTAGCGTTCCTTATTTTTTTTACCCAGTGTGACCTAAACGTTCAGAAAGCTAATGCTTACCAAATGGGTTCTCAGAAAGTTTGGAAGACCTAAGACCATTTTTTGCAGACCAAATTATTATAAGAAAAACTGGGAAAAAAACGTTAAACAAATAGTTTTTCCCAACAACTCATCCAGCAAAAAGAAAAACGAAACTACATCTAACCGAAACAAACGAAAAAACATCTACAACACAGTCCACGCGAGAGAGCATTTTTATATCCTCCCGGCTAGTTTTATACAGCTCTAGATAAACATAAATAATGGAGCCCGAAACGTCATTAAGTCATCGGTGAGGAATCGCGGACGTCCGAAAACACAAGATTCGGGAAGGAGGGGTCATAAAAATAAATCTCGGGACCTCTCTAGAAAACTGGAGAAGAAAGAGACGGAGTACTGCTGCTTTGGGTATGCCAAAACTGTTACTGGTACTTTTTTTTAAAAAAAATTTAATGTTTACACTCTTAAAACAAACACTCTTATTTTAACTCAGTCTGATTAATTTTCACTCCTCCAGTCTGGAAAATGCACTTCTCCTTTTGGAGTGGATCTTTTGTGTGTTAAACCTCCGACAGGATCACTCCAAACGAGTGATTTTAACTCGGTCTGAGTTAATATGCATGCCTTTAGGGTGTCGAAAATGCACTTCTCCAACTGGAGTGGATTTCACTCTTTTGTTTTAAGAGTGTATATTTGTTCCTTTTACGTTAACCCTTTGTAAGGGCTGTGGGAAGTATACTTCCCAGCTACTTCATCAATTTTGTTTCGTGCTGCCATCTCCTGATAACTTCAGAAAACAAAATTACTAATGCAGGATTCCTATTTACGATACGTTTGAATCGCTCCCAGCGGGCGATATAAAACTTATCGCCAGAACAAAATGGTCTTAATAATCAATAATTTTAAGTAATGAGCTAATTGAATTTCTTTTTATAAATCAATCTCAATCCTAGAAATACTTAAACGTAACATTACTAGAAAAAAATGGCCCTATAAAGGGTTAAAATACTGTCGCACTAGAGCTATACAAGGCTATTTGGAGCCTGAATAATACCATGTTGAAATTTACATAGAATTTCCTCAACAGACCATTTGCAGGGGCAGCTATAGGGCATAACAATCAGCCTTCAATTGTTACAGAGTAAATAAAATTTCGAAGGTCAGGATGGGTTGAAATATCGTTTACACTCTCACAACAAAAGAGTGAAATCCACTCCTATGGGAGAAGTGCATTTTCGACACTGGAAAGGAGTGAAAATTAACTCAAACCGAGTTGAAATCGTTAGTTTTAAGAGTGTAAGTGGAGCTATACGTGTGATATTGGAATTTTGCAACGAAATATTTGAACCTGTTTCCGAAAGTGGAAATGGAGTCCTGCTAAAAAAAAGTCTGTAAAAATATTTAATAAAAGCGAATTCATTTGGATCGGATATTTTTCTTTGGATAGGACTTCACTCTTAAAAAAAAAGAGTGAAATCCACTCCAGTTGGAGAAGTGCATTTTTGACACCCTAAAGGCATGCATATTTACTCAGACTGAGTTAAAATCACTCGTTTGGAGTGATCCTGTCGGAGGTTTAACACACAAAGGGTCCACTCCAAAAGGAGAAGTGCATTTTCCAGACTGGACGAGTGAAAATTAATCAGACTGAGTTAAAATCCACTCTTCTGTTTTAAGAGTGTTGTTTGGAGCCCGGCAACCGCGCATATTCCACCATTTAAAAAAAAAATATTTATGTTTGTTTTCAATCTAAGAAATGGATGTTTTATAGAGAAAATCCATTGCTAAAAAGCAATTGGTATTATGCATATACTAAGTTAATTAAAGAATTTTAATTAACACGAGTCTAATATATAGATGCAGCAAAATCAAACTAACCTCGGCTAAGATGCTAAAGCACGAATCTTCGCAGGAGTGCAGATGTTACGAGTCCCTCCAGTTTAGGCCGCCCTTAAGACCATTTGCAAGGGGATCGTGTTCCTCAATTGCAGCCGAGAGAGGAGCCCTAAATCCGGTATTTATGACGTGTTCCTTCTTTACTGTGTAAATAAATAATTCGGGAAGTGGCTTTCGGGAGAAGGTGTATTTGCTTTTAGGGAAGCAAGTAAATTCTTGCTAAGGAAGGGGAGAGGTTGTTTTCATTGGGGGTATAGAGGGTTTTGGGAATTTTTTTTATTAAAACAGGTAGAATAAATAAAGCAGGCCTAAAAAATAGACAAGGAGTCAGCACTTATGTTCCACTAGGATGGGTCGAGTAGAAATATCATCGCATTAGAGCTGCAGGAAAGGGTATTAGCAACAATCGTCATTAGTTATATCCACAGTCAAGTGACTAGGCGACACCTGAGTAAGCACTCAACGCAACTTTTAGCAGCAACACCGTACGGAGCGTCGGGCCTTCAGAACATATTTAAAAGTCTATTTTTCCCTCTGCTCGGAGAACTATTCGTCGGACATTTTTAGCTGATCCCGGGCACGAACCTGGGACCTTTCGCATGAAAGGCAAAGCAACTTAATGACTAATATCTCATTAGCAAGGGGATCGTGTTCCTCAATTGCAGCCGAGAAAGGAGCCCTAAATCCGGTATTTATGACGTGTTCCTTCTTTACAGTGTAAATAAATAATTCGGAAAGCGGCTTTCGGGAGAAGGTGTTTTGCTTTTAGGGAGGCAAGTAAAGTCTTGCTAAGGAAGGGGAGAGGTTGTTTTCATTGGGGGTATAGAGGGTTTTGAGAATTTATTTATTAACCCGGCAGCACTCGCGCTAACTTACCATAGACTAAGAATCTTCTAAACCAAGAACTCAATCTGATGCCTAGCGCCCCCAAAGTGTCGAACGGAACTAATACACTATTAATGATTACACTATTGTGATTGGCATAATTGAACTTTCCGATTGCAAATCTACTGTTTCTTCGAAATGTACAGGGTGGTTATAAAATAACGCTCGCTATTCGGAGTGGCCTGTAGCTTGAATGAATAATCCAAACGCAAAAAAAACTTGAGACACTTACTGATAAAGAAGGGGGAAGGGACTAATCAAGAAGGAGAAAAAAAGAATAGTATCATTAAAAACAAACTCGTCACTTGACCAGGGTTCTAAATTATGAAGCGTTATTGGATGTGTTGGCCGTAATTAGCCATAAATGGCTATGCCTCGTAATTTAAAACCTTGGTCAAGAAACGAGTTTCGTTTTATGATTCCATTCTTTTTAGAAAAAAAGGAACTTGTCTCTTGACCAGGGTTTTAAATTACGAGGCGCAATTGACTGTGCTAAAGCTGCTAAAGGAGGCTAGAAAAGGCAGCCGTGAACCATTACATTAGTTCTCTTAGACACAATTGGGGAAGTTAGTGTCTAAGTCAATTTTAATATAGAAAATCTTTATAATGGTAATGCAATCAGAGTTTCAGATCTAGAAGTGTATTTAATCTATCTGGAGTCCATTAGACCCCAGGCGAGTGCTGCCGGGTTAAAACAGGTAGAATAAATAAAGCAGGCCTAAAAATAGACAAGGAGTCATCGCTTATGTTCCACTAAGCTGGGTTGGGTAGAAATATCATCGCACTAGAGCTGCAGGAAAGGGTATTAGCAAAGTCCGTCATTATTTATATCCACAGTCAAGTGACTATGCGACACCTGAGTAAGCACTCAACGCAACTTTTAGCAGCAACACCGTATGGAGCGTCGGGTATTCATAGCATATTTAAAAGTCTATTTTTCAGTCCCAAAAATTTACTACACCACAGAAACATCTGATAATCACAAAATAAGCTTATTTTAGTTCAAATATACGAATTCCATAAGAAAAAAAAATTCATTTAAATTTTTTATATGGTTTTTGAAACAATGCCAAAAATTTTTAACTGTGGAGAACAACAAAATAAAATATATATATATATTACCTGAAAACACTTAGAGTTATATATTTTAAGGTATCTGACCATATTATTAAAAAAAAATTAGTAATTATTTTCAAAGAAATAGTTTAAATTGTGTTTTAAATATTTGGAACTGAAGTGAACTCATCAAAAATCAAGAGAAACGCTTGTTGACTATTTTCTAAATAAAAAAAAATAGTAGTTCTGACTTCTATTGAGATTAATGTAAAATATTGTCTGATAGAACAAATTGTGAAGAATCGAATGATGTGTGTTTGGATGTCATAACGGGACATAAAAATTTTGAAAAAAATATTGAAAGTGATGATGCCAAATGGCATCACTGGGACTGAAAGGGTTAACCTCTGCCTGGAGTACTATTCGTCTGAGCCCGGGCCAGAACCTGGGACATTTCGCATGTAAGGCAAAGCGACTTGATAACCAAGATCTCATTAGCTTAAGGGGATCGTGTTCCTCAATTGCAGCCGAGAAAGGAGCCCTAAATCCGGTATTTATGACGTGTTCCTTCTTTACAGTGTAAATAAATAATTCGGGAAGTGGCTTTCGGGAGAAGGTGTATTTGCTTTTAGGGAGGAAAGGTGTCTCGTGTAAATTTTAGCTAAGAAAGGGGAGAGAGTTTTTATTTTGTAGGGTAGACTAACCAGTGAATGAACGTTTAAGGCGCTGCGTTTGCCAGTGAATAAACACCAAGACATAATGACCAGGGCACCCAATCATATGTCAGATAGCTTCCTACTAGATGGGAGGAAGTCAGTGTATTGCCAATACATCTTGTAGAATGATTTTCAGTCCCTATTTTTTAATTGTATTTACCAAATGTTCATTCACTGGGGCCTGTTCACACACTGGTCAGTCTACCCTAGGGTTTTATGAAAAAACTTCGTAATTTTAGACTCTTTGTTTAAAATGTAATTAATGAAATGCTGTTGTTATCGTGTCCCTTGATGGTATATGAAACTATATAGGGCCAAAAATATTGATGATAAAAGTCGCCAGGTCTTGGGCCTGCAGACTATAAAGAATATCCTGTGGTGCTGCGCCAAGGTTAAAAAGAGAGGAAACAATTGTTTGACCGTGAAGCAGGTGGCCTGGCGCAAGTTGGACATCTGGGCAATTTCTGCAGAATGGGTACACTCTTAAAACAAAAGAGTGAACTCCACTCCAGTAGGAGAAGTGCATTTTCGACACTGGAAAGGAGTTAATATTAACTCAGACTGAGTTAAAATCACTCGTTTGGAGTGATCCTGTCGGAGGTTTAACACACAAAGGATCCACTCCTCTAGGAGAAGTGCATTTTCTAGACTGGAGGAGTGAAATTAACTCAGACTGAGTTAAAATCGCTCGTTCGTTTAAAGAGTGTAGGATCCTGTGTCTGGAGAAATTTCCATGCCTTTAAATTTAACAGTACGAAGTCGAGCAATAACTGATGATAGTTTTCTAGGGCAATCTAGCTCAGGAATGGAAGGCTTTTTAAAAGGCTGGTCGAAAAACCTACACTCTTAAAAGAAAAGAGTGAAATCCACTCCAGTTGGAGAAGTGCATTTTCGACACCCTAAAGGCATGCATATTTTCTCAGACTGAGTTAAAATCACTCGTTTGGAGTGATCCTGTCGGAGGTTTAACACACAAAGGATCCACTCCAAAAGGAGAAGTGCATTTTCCAGTCTGGAGGAGTGAAATCCACTCAGACTGAGGTAAATTGGGAGTGTTTGTTTTAAGAGTGTACGCTTGGCAACGGCGTTAGCGTCTCCAGCAGTAACGATAATTAATAAAATAGATAGAAGAAATAGACTAGAGGCCTAAAAACACAAAAAATTGACAAAGACGACACGTATGTTCAACTAGGCTGGGTTGGGTTAAAATATCACAATAGAGCTGCATGAAAAGGGTATTGGCGAAGGGCTTTGTGATTTAGAGCCACATTTAAGTGACTAGCCTACACTCGAGTAGACACTAATTGTAACTTTTTGGGAGCGACAACGCAGCTTTGGGACTTCGGAGCATATTTAACGCGCACTTCCTCTTCACGGTGTACTATTCGTCTTTTTGGCTGAACTGTCCGTTTATAAGTTAGCAGTTGTTTTGGGAAAAAAAACCTGAGCGCAAACCCGAGACCTTTTGAATGCAATGCCAGCAACTTATTGACTAGAATCCCATTGAAAAGAGGATCGTGTTCCTCCGATTCAGCCGAGAGAGAAGAACAAACTCCGGTATTTATGACGTGTTCATTCTTGAAACGGTAAAAACATGTAAATTTAGAAGACATTCTAGGTAACGGCAAAAGCAGTTTAACCCTTTCAGTCCCAGTGATGCCATTTGGCATCATCACTTTCAATATTTTTTTCAAAATGTTTATGTCCCGCTATGACATCCAAACACACATCATTCGATTCTTCACACTCTGTTCGATCAGACAAAATTTTACATTAATCTCAATAGAAGTCAGAACTACTATTTTTTTTATTTAGAAAATAGTCAACAAGCGTTTATCCTGATTTTTGATAAGTTCACTTCAGTTCCACATATTCAAAACACCATTTAAACTATTTCGGCGAAAATAATTACTAAATTTTTTTTAATAATATGGTCAGATACCTTAAAATATATAACTCGAAGTGTTTTTAGGTAATATATATATTTTTATTTTGTTGTTTTCCACAGTTAAAGAATTTTGGCATTGTTTCAAAAACCATATAAAAAATTTAATGGATTTATTTTTCTTATGGAATTCGTATATTTGACCTAAAATAAGCTTATTTTGTGAATATCAGATGTTTCTGTAGTGTAGTAAATTTTTAGGACTGAAAGGGTTAACGGCGAATGAGCCCGTGTGACGGTGGGTTTCCGAGTGCTTCTATATCACCAGTTTTTGAAATGGGTTCGAATATTTTGTGTAAAATTATTGAAAATTAAAAATATATTCATTCTTGAAAATGTAAAATCCTAGAACAGCCCACCCCTTGGCGACCTGTTGAAAATATCGCCAATTGAAATCATTTGAATTTTAGAGGATTAGGGAAAAAAAATTTACTTTTACTGTAACACGGTTGTCACCTTGGCAACGCTATCGCTGATTGCTTGGCGATATTCTAAAAGTGAAAAAGTGGGCTATAATAGGATCGACCCCTTGAGGTAACGGCAAAAACAGTTTAACGGCGAATGAGCCCGTATGACGGTGGGTCTCCGAGTGCCTCTATACCACCAGTTTTTGAAATAGTTTCGAATATATTGTGTAAAATTATTGAAAATTAAAAATATATATATTCTTACCCATTTCAAAAATTGGGATTACAGAGAACTGTATATAAATAATTCGGTCGGGAGAAGGCGTCTTGTGTAAATTCTAGCCAAGAAAAGACGTGAATAAAACACGATTGAAAATTACCGCCAAACGTGTATCACAACTGCGCAATGTCACCAAGTTTAAAAAAAAAACGACGCTAATACTTATTACTTCTAAAGTAATAGTATTTAATTAAACTACAAACTACTTTCCATAAAAATAACTTCTAAACAACATCACAGACAATTTGTTTCTTAAAGAAGAGTAAATAAACACTTACAGCTAGATTTGAATCTGAATTCAAACTATCTTAAAAGGCATAGACTGGCACATTTGAAATATAGCAACAGAGAAAAAGCATTGATACTAATTACAAATTAAAACATAGAAAAAAACAATCCATCTATAAAAAAAAATTATTTTATCAACTAAATTTATTATAGCATTACTCTACGAGTAAAATTTTAAGTCAAAATTACCAATGATAAAAGAAAACAAAAGATTGTTTACATAACACTTAATAAGATATTTCGATAATGTCAATCGATATAATAAAACCTACGCGTCCTCCATCGATAATTAGGCGTACGAAGGCAGCTAAGAAATTAATTTAAATGAGAAAATAAGAAGAACTTTCAAGCAAATATCAAATAAGACGAATTGACTACGAAAGAAATTTTAAAATCTTGTAAAATATCTCGTCTATATTAACTTTATTTAGCAAAACTGCAGCTTTTTATTGGAACTATCTATTCTCGCGGAAGAACATGATTTCAAGTGGCCATCTGCAGAGTACAAATTTCATCATTCACGTAGTAGCTGTCACTGAGTAAACTTGCTTTAAAATAAGAGAAAATTTAAGTTGTTAAATTAATAACGAGAATTTTAATATTTTCTTTAAAAGCTACTACGAACCAGTACGCAATGTGCCTAACTTTCAAGTTAACGTAAGTTGACATTTTTAAAGTTATTTCATCATTTTTTATAGTATTTTTGTATATTTCAATACAGTTCTTATTCAGTCTTCTATGTTTAATAGAACTAGGCGAATCCAGTTCAAACCAGACTCGACAAGTCTTAACTGGTTTAAATTTAAAACTTAAAACCTAAAGGATAACTATAGCGATTAAGTACACTGATAGGAAACGTATAAAATGCAATTATTTTGTCAAATTGACATTAAATATGCGTAATCTTTGTGCAGAACATTCAATTGCAATTGATTTAAACTAGTTTTCATTGTTACAAACGTTTCATTCTGTTTTAAAACAATGGAACAGTCTAGTAGAAGCCAGTCGTTACTTTGGCGATCGTAGTAATTGTGGGATTTTAAGAGTTGGTTATATTTTGCTTGCATAATATTATTAAAATAAATAACAAAATTTGATGACAAATTAAAAATAATTACATTTTTAAGACATTTTTGGGCTCCCATTCCGGAAGCATTTTAAAAAAATCATCCAAATCATTTTCGCACAATTCACTTTTTTTTGACTATGCTAAATTTCCTTTTAAATGCAGTTTCTTATCTTATAAGCTTTTAGTTGCAATCAAAATATTGTTTGAATGTAATACTAATTAAAAAAAGAACTTCTGTTTCGCATTTAAAAGAAAAATGTTAGATACATTTTTTTGATTGATTTAGATAAAAGTGTTATATACGAATGTTCCGATTCTGATTGTGCGGATCCAATGCTAAACCAAACTGAATAGGCACCAAACAAAAATCGCCAAGGGGCAACTTGAAGCATAGTTTTACCGAGATCCGTTACCATGCAAGACCGTAAAGTGATCCGCGCGAATCTAATCAGATGCGATGTCTTTTTTTTTCGTGTGTTTCAGGTGCGGAGAGGGCCTCTGTTGGACAAGGAAGCCCAAGCGTCCGAAGTGGTATGGGCAATATTTGGACTTAGTTGCCAGACTCCAGCCGCGCACCACCCCGCCGCCGCCCCGGCCTCAGACACCCCCGGCGCCGCCCCGGCATCTCCGAGAGACAGGCAGACAGGTACTTCTCCCTTCGTGTGGTACTCGTGTAGAATTCGTGTGGTACTTGGACGTCGACGAAGGTAACTTCTGGATTGTCAACAAGCAGCCAAAGGCGCTTGATTTGGCTTCCAAGGTTGCCGAGGTGACGAACTAGTAGACGACTTCTCTAGTTAGACATTTAGCCGAAATTTGATTCAATTCTAAACTTCTTTTGTCAATTAAAACAACGCTTAAAAAACATTGAAAATGAAAAAGGCTTTGGCGTAAATATATTTTTTAATGGATTGATTTAAAACATCTGTAACTCACAAACGAAGATTTTGGTTGAAATGTCTACATTTAGTTCAAATTAAAATTATTGTTAGAACCTTTGGCACTCATTGAATGATCAATTCTAAAATAGTCTAAAACTTTGGCTTTCAATTTCAACTATTTTGATATCCTTTGTATTTGAAATTTAGATTATCTTTTAATAAAATAGCCCCAACTTATTTCGAAATAAATGTCTACTAGATCAGGCAGATTGCCTGGGGCAGCCCGAACGGGGGCAGAGGTATGCTATTTTTAGTTAGTTTAGTGTTATAAATGTGTGCTTATTTTTCATGTTGGGAGCGAAGACCCCTTACTTTTATTCGGCCACAAATTTCTAAATTTTTTAAGTTTTAAAGTGGTTTCTACCATGAATTATAATTTAAATTCATTCGATTCCTTTCAAAATTTTAGTCTCAGCCGCTTTGTCAGAGTTTTTAAGTTCTTAGTGTTGAACTATATTTTGGATTTATTCGGTTTATATAATTTCAAAATTTTAGTACTAGCCGAACAGTATTTAGTACTGCATTTATATATTGTCATGTTTTTAGTGTTGAACTATATTTTAGATTTATTCGGTTTATATAATTTCAAAATTTTAGTATTAGCCGAATAGTATTTAGTATTGTATTTATATGTTGTCATGTTTTTAGTGTTGAACTATATTTTAGATTTATTCGGCTTATGTATCTTCAAAATTTTTAGTATTAGACTCTTTGTCATATTTCCTTTCTCATATAGAATTCATAGCAACAAATAGGTTATTTAAAAAAAATAGACATACAAAAACCGGTTCAAACATATTTTAAAATAGTCCCGATTATGACATTTTCCCGACTATGACAATTTCCCGACTTTGACAGTTTTAAATCTTCTCTTTGAAGAAGTGTATCCCGAATATGACGTCTATACCCCGATTGCGATTGAATAAATTCCCGGAGTTGTTTAATTTTACCGCACATAAATACATTTAATAAACATAAAAAGAATTGCTTTGTTATGTTTTTAAATGTATTTCATGTAATTGAGTTGAGATATTTAAATAACATAAAAAGTAAATTCTTGAATTTCTCTTTTCATGATATTTAAATCTCGTTTTTGTAAAAATCGAGTTTGCTTTTGCGTTGATCTGGTTTTGATGACGCCGGGGAACGTGTAGCATTGTGCAAGATCATCAAATACAAAATTTTAAGTGCTGTTCTCGAAATTCGGGAGCAGCCAGCTTTTAAAACAAAGAAGCTATGGCACACAAAACCATTTATTTCAATATTACTATCTTCATTCATATTTATCTGTCCCAAAATTCATCATTACAAACAAAAAAGTTAACAATTTACTTAAACAATTATACATATGTGAACGTAGAAAAAAATTAATTCTAAAAAATATATATATAATCCCTAGCAGTTAAAGAACTAAATGTCTAAAAATGGAATATGTAGAGATGTTTTTAAATTCCTATGTTTAAAATTCTAAAACTTAATATTAAAAGTTCAAAAGCATCAGTGCCATGGCTTCGGGGGTTATTCTCTCTGGCGGCCACTATTGGTCTTCTAATCCGATCACAACACAATCTTCGGAAATACTTTCTTCCCCCAGTGGCTTTCCAAGAAACGGCATAAGTTTTGTTGTTTTCAGATTTTCCATCACAGAAGACGCTTTAAACAAGGTAGGTTTAGAACAGCAACGATGCCATTCCTTGGAAAACAACGCGAGAGTGTAGGGGAAGAAATATCTTTCTAAGCTTGCGTTGTAATCAAAAGGAGTATAAAAGCAGATAGAACGATTCGAATAAGGGGTTTTTATCAGATGTACGATGAAAGGAATCAGCGCGTTAAGGATGTGGGGATAGATTACAGTTAGAAATAAAATGGTACACGATGAAAAAAAAAAAAAAAAGAGAATAGCCCTTTGGGAAATGCCGAGTGTTCCACCTCCTCGTGGTATTTCCTGGTAACGGTGTGCCACTCCTCCACTCTGCTGGGTGGCACAGCGGCTAAGAGAACACTCACGAGTACAGGAGAAAAACAACTTCATTGCATAGGAATCCGCCTGCATAAGAAATCTTTGGCAACAATTGCGAGTCCTCGCCTTAATTGGTTTAAGGAAACCGGTTTGTCACTTTGCTTTTCTCTCGCAGCAACACTGATTCACGCCAGAGATCAGTGGACATTTGTCACATGCTTGTACCGAGGAAAAAGATTTGAGAAAGAAACCGGTTTCCTGTAGCTAATGTCCACCAAGCACACCAGAATACGGGAAGATTCCGATGCAATGAAGTGTTTCTTCCCCTGTGCTCTCCAACTGAAGAACCAATACCACCTAGATTAGAAGGCCGAAGAACTAAGCAACACAACGTCACACTAGTAGACCAATTTCGGTTTGTTGACCAATAACGGCGTATCTTAAGATGACGTCGCATCTTGATTCATCTTATCTTAAAAATTTATTCAAATACAAGATCTAGTCCCGAATGATCATTGGTCAAAATCACAGAATCAGTCCACTAATTTGACGTCAAGCATTTAGTTCGCCGGCCTTCTAATCTAGGTGGTATTGGAAGAACTCAGTAGAAGAACGCGGTTAGTGATATTTTGAGAGAGGTGTGTTTGTAGCCCTCAATCCGGTATTTATGACGTGTTCCTTCTTTAGAATGTACAGGATGGTTATTAATAAACGTGAGGTGTACAGAGCTCTCTAGCGAGTTAGGTATTGGACGAAACCTAACCAAATTCGATTAGCATGCATAGTAGACCATAGGATTTTGTTTTCCAAAAATAAAGTTGCACCATGAAAAAGAAACTCGTTTCTTGACCAGGGTTCTAAATTACGAGGCGTAGCCAATTATGGACAATTACGACCGACACAACCAATAACGCCACGTAATTTAAAACCCATGTCAAGTGACGAGTTTCTTTTTTTATGATTCCATTCTTTTTCCCCCTTTATGATTTGTAAGTGTCTCGTCTCTTGACCAGGTTTCTAAATACGAGGCTTATTTATTTATGGCCATTTACGGCCAACACAACCAATTACGCCTCGGAATTTAGAACCCTGGTCATGAGACGAGTTTCTTTTTTATGGTGCAACTTTTTTTTTTTAGGAAATTAAAATCCCATGGTCTACTATGCACAATCTTAAAACAAGAGTGAAATACACTCCAGCTGGAGAAGTGCTTTTTCGACACCGTAAAGGCATGCATATTTACTCAGACTGAGTTAAAATCACTCGTTTGGAGTGATCCTGTCGGAGGTTTAACACACAAAGGATCCACTCCAAAAGGAGAAGTGCATTTTCCAGTCTGGAGGAGTGAAATCCACTCAGACTGAGTTAAATTAGGAGTGTTTGTTTTAAGAGTGCATGCTCATCAAATTTGGTTAGATTTCGTCCAATACTCTACTCAATAGAGGGATCTGAACACCTAACGTTAATTAATAACCATCCTGTAAAAAATGATTCGGAAGTGCTTTCGGGAAAAGGTTTTTTGCTTTCAAGGAGGCAAGATGCCCCATCCCGAGTGTGAAAGTAATTTCATTGTTTAGAGGTTTGGAAAGAAGCATCGAGGTTTCAGACATAATGCTTAAAATTTATTTAATGAACTAGTATAGATGACATTCATTAAATAGGCCTTAACACCGTAGTTACATGCTTCGAGCAGCCATTTCAGCGTGGCCTTGATTATCTCAAGGTAACCGCTTTACACGTAATCATACGAACTTCCGCTGAAGCTGGCTTTCATGGCCACCAACCCATCTTTTTTCGGTTTTCTCGCAGAGATCAAAGGAAATGGTTAAAACCATAAGGTAAATGGCAACTATCTTGGCCGTTTCTCTCTTTTTTAATTGATCGTGGATTCAATTCAGTCACATCATCAAATCACCGCGCTATACAATCTCACTCGCCAATTTCTCGCCAACCAAGGGTCGAATCGATGAAGGTCAAAGTGCTTACGCTCATGCTGGAAACAGCGCTCGAAGCATGTAAACCCGGTATAAAACATTAAAAAAAGAATTGTCAAAAAGATGTTCTACTAGGTAAGTTAAGGAGGCGCAATCAGCTGGGTACGATTTAGGGTTACTGGAATATCTGCGTATGAGGGTTGTGACATGATGCTCTCACCTGATTGGCTGGAGCATAGCCATGCTCCAGATATACGAAGCTCTTATTTTTTTTCCCGTAGACATTACACGGTGACTCAGCGAAGCTCTACTAAATCGCATCTAAACGAAATAAGTAAAGGAACCTAACCATTATTTGTTATTGATTTTGTTTTTAATGATCTATATTCTTCAATATTTATTCTTTTTTGGTTTGTAATTCTTAAAGGTAAAGCTGTAATCCATGTTTTAATACCGGCGTGTGTCATTGCTATGGAAAACAAAAGTTGTTTAAACTCGGAAAAAGTGTATAAAGCTTTACTTTTTAATCTTTGTTTTGTAAATTAAACATCATGTGGACTATTAGATTTCTAAAAATAGTATTTTTTATCATTATACTACCAGAAAAAGCCATTTTTAATGTCGAAGCTAGCAGGTGGTATTTGGCATGTCTTTGGCTTGCGTTGGCGGAACAATAGTTGGCGGGGTAACGTAAAAAAAACCGCAAATCAAATTCATTGCTTACTTGAAAGTTGAAAACATTCTTATTTCTTCCAAACTAAGCAACAACATAATGTTTACACGTAAAAATCTGGAAAAAATAACTAGTTTCGTTTTATTGGCGAGTTTGGCTGAGCGATAACGATTCTAGCATGGCACCCCTTTTGAGCTCCTTGTCGTTACCCTGTACAGCACACAGTGTATTGAAGGTACCCTAGTACGATTATTTTGAACCCTATAGTCAGATGACGATGTTGAAACCTCAGCAGGCACCCAACGACCGCAGATCTACTTTGAACTTAAATGCCCGTCGGTAATTTGTACTATTTTTGCTTATAACAACTGTTCCACACACAAAACTTCTGACGAAGAGTTGGCTAATTTAGATGTGTAAAGCCTATTTAACAATATAATATGTGAAATAGGGCTGAGGAGCCCAGTCGGTTAAGCACTCGCTTAGCATGCGTGAGGTCCCAGGTTCGGGTCCGGGCATCGCCAAAATAGTTGCCGACCTATAAACGGCCCGCGCAGCCAAAAATGTCCGACGAATAATACCCCGTGTAAGGGAGTGCACGTAAATATCCTTCAAAGTCCTAACGCTGCGTACGATGTCGCCCTTAATGGTTGCGTTGGGTGCCTATTCAGGTGTTGGCTCGTCACCTGACTATGGTTCTAAAATACGACGCCCGTCGTCAATAGCCCTCGTGTAGCTCTAGAGCGACGATAATTCAAACCTAACTTAATATGTATTTCTAAGAAGATTACGACTTTTAAGTAATGGTTTAGTTTGAATTATCGTCGCACTAGAGCTACACGAGGGTTATTGGCGACGGGCGTTATTTTTTTGGAACCACAGTCAATTGACGAGTCTACACCTGAGCAGACACAAAACGCAACCGTTAAGGGCGACATCGTACGCAGCGTTAGGACTTTGAAGGATATGTAACGTGCACTCCCTTACACGGGGTATTATTCGTCGGACATTTTGGCAGCACGGGCAGTTTATAAGTCGGCAGTTATTTTGGCGATGCCCGGACCCGAACCTGGGACCTCACGCATGCTAGGCAAGCGTCTAACCAACTGTTTTAAGCAAACGTTATTTTTCTATAACTATTCACACATTTCTAACAAAAACCCCCGAAAAATTCTCAAAATAAAATCTGTAATAATAAAACCACCATAAATGTCTACCCAATAACATGATTAAAACTTAACACCCTTCAAAAAAAAAAAAAACCTCCGTAACTATAAATTCTTACTTCAATAAAACTTTTGCGGGCTTCAAGACGTCAACGAATATATAACCCGATAACTACCCCAAAAACTACATAAGCTCTAGCCTCTAACTATAAAAAAAACGCATAAAATATTCATTGCCCACTTGTCGGATCTCCCTTCTAACTACATCTTCTTTGCAATGTTACGCAAAAAAAAGGCGCTTATACAACTGAATGAAAGCGTCAGAAGTGCCCCTTTTCACCGTACTCGTGCAATCTAGTTACCACAGAAGGACGACTTCAAAGTAGAGAAGTGCTGCGCAAACGACAATCCATCACTTTTAAATAAAACAACGTTAAAAGCAGATGAGATCCGCAGACGGCAGCCGTTTGGAGTTTTTGTTGTCGTTATAAAAGTTATTATTAGTTTTTTAAAAAGTAGGCAGGTTGGGAATATCATTGTGGTATTTTGTCACTTGTTATGTGAATCGTGTCATGTAGAAGAGTCTTTTAACAAGGAGAATATCAAATAACGGTATTTTTCGTTAAATACTTTAAAAAGAACTTTATTCAAAACTCAATATTTGAGATAAAATGTTTGTCTATAACAGAAAAGGGGCAAATTTTTAAAAGTTTTAGTACAATGCAAAGAATTTGCGCTCAATAGCTGAGTATCATTGATGTAAATTACAGTCTGTGCAATGAGTGATTGAGTGTATTTTATAGTAAGTATTTTAAGTATTTTATAGTAAGGCTATTTGATTAACCTATTCAATAAAATTTAACCATAAAAACCCATTTTAATTCTTTCTTAGTCTAACGAAGTTTTTCTGCGCTATAAAATACTACCAAAAAAAAAAAACCGCACTAGCTCCCAAAACAATTCTAACTATATATCCTAACTACAATAAAAACTTTTTCGTGCTTCAAAACGTCAACCGAATATATAACCCATTAACTACCCAAAAATAACTAAAAAAACAAAATATGTATTACCCACTTGTCGGATCTCCCTTCTAACTACAGCTCCTTCGCAATGCTACGCAGAAAAAGGGCCGATCCTCCACTGAAAGAACGCGGTAGAAGGGCCCTTTTTCTCCGTGCTTGTGCAATCTAGTTACCACAGAAAGACGACTTCAAAGTAGAGGAGTGCTGCGCACAAACGACAATCCATCACTTTTAAATAAAACAACGTTAAAAGCAGATGAGATCCGCAGACGGCAGCCCTTTGGGGGGTTTGTTGTTATAAAAGTTATTATTACGATTAGTTTTTTTTAAAAGAAGGCAGGCTGGGAATATCATTGTGGTATGTTGTCACTTGTTATGTGAATACTGTCGTTAGAAAAGTCTCCTCGACAAAGATAATATCAAATTACGTTATTTTTATTTAAATAAAGTTCTTATTAAAGTATTTCAACTCGTTATTTGAGATAAAATGTTTGTCTATAATTGAAAAGGGGCAAGTTTTCAAAAGTTTAAGTACAATAAAAAGAATTTGCGTTCAATATCTGAGTAACGTTTATACAAATTACAGTCTGTGCAATGAGTTAAAAAAAAGCCTTACAATAAAATACTCAATAACTACTAAATAAAATTTAACCATAAAAACTAAGTTTAATTCTCCTTTAGCTTAACGAAGTTTTTCTGCGCTATATAAAATAAAAAAAACCGCACAAGCTCCCAAAACCACTCTAACTATAAATCCTAACTACAATAAAAACTTTTTCGTTCTTTAAAACGTCAACGGATATATAACCCGTTAACTACCCAAAAATAACTAAAAAAAAACCATAAAATATTTATTGCCCACTTGTCGGATCCCCCTTCTAACTACATCTCCTTCGCAATGTTACGCAGAAAGAGGGCGCATATACCACTGAATGAAAGCGGCAGAAGTGCCCCTTTTCACCGTACTCGTGCAATCTAGTTACCACAGAAGGACGACTTCAAAGTAGAGAAGTGCTGCGCAAACGACAATCCATCACTTTTAAATAAAACAACGTTAAAAGCAGATGAGATCCGCAGACGGCAGCCCTTTGGGGTTTTTGTTGTTGATATAAAGTTATTATTATGATTAGTTTTTGTGAAGTAGGGAGGATGAAAATATCATTGTGGTATATTTTCTCTCGTTACGTGAAGGAGTTCGTTACGCACAAGGAGACTGTCTAAGAGGTTTTTTTATTTTAATAAATTGAAAAGTACTTCATTTAAAACTTGATCTAGCCGTAAAGGGTCCTCATTGAAAAAGTTTATCTTGTTTTTACAGAAAAAAACTATTAGTTGGTGTGCCAGAAAAATATCGTAGAATTGGGAAGAAAATCTGTTTATTTTAAACGAATATTTTGTGATTTTAACGCAAAAGATTTTCTTAAACGAAGAATTTGTAGGGGAAAACAAAATTCCCTTGCAAAATGAAACGACATGCTGAATTTGTAATTAAAGATCAGATGTTATTCTACTTCATAAAATAATTATCCATTGAAAACCAATATACCATCGAAAACTTATATATTTAAGTTTAATAACTTAGTCAACAGAAAAAAATATTTCAAAACAGGTCCTTAGAAGTTACTAATACATGGCAATCGTCAAAAGTTAATAAAACGACCAAATATTACATTTAACTCTTTCAGTCCCAATGATAATTAGGCATCATCATTTTAGAATTTTTTTTCTGATCATCTATAGCCATTTATGATTCGATTCTTCAAAACTTTTTTCTATTAGAAAATATTTTTTATTAATCCCAATAGATGGTCCAGCCTTATTATTTTTTTTATTATGATCAGAAACATGATGAAAAATGGCATAACTGGGGCGACATGGGCTAAGAATAAGGAAACGCGTGATATTGAACTTTAAACAAACCTAACGAGTAAGACAAATGCACTCTCAAAAATAACACTTTCATTTTTGACGATTCATGAATCTTTAAGCCTCATTTCGTTAATTTTGAGGATTGTTTCGTCAAACTATCACGTGATTTTTGAATACCCGCTAATCCTCATTTTTACGATCTTGATTTGACGATTCTGTATCTTGATTTTGAGGAAACTGAATCCCATTGCTGTACTCGCATGCTCAAAAATGACGAAATATCTCTTTAGATTAGACGACATTCAAATCCTCATAAAAATGACGATTCAAATTTCCTTACTTTGAGGAAACGAAAACTCGGATCATTTGCCAGTAAATGGAATCGTCGAAATTAAGGAAAATTTCGTCGTTTCTGAGCATTCATTTTTGAGAGTGTGTCATCTCAAAACAAAAACACGTCACAACTGTTCATCGGAAAAGAACATCCATCCCCTCCAATTCCTTCATCGCTTTTGTCAAGGTCTCCCGGGAGTCTGGCATCTTTTTTCTCCATCCCCCTCATCATAGGGAGGATGGGGAGCATTCCTGCAGAAGGAAAGATGCCCTCGGATGAGGGGAAGCGTCGCTATGGGATCGTCACCCGGGCATCATAGACGAGATTAAAATGCTCCCCACCCCCTCCCCTCCCCGTAGGGGATATTGAATGTGTAAAAGTGGCGTTTGTGCTGTGTTAGTTCAAACGGAGATGAGTCACTTTTACTGGGCTATTCGCGTGCCTTTTTAGCTTTATGACTTTCATTTCAACAATTTGATTTTCTTGTTTACGGTACTGAGATTTGGATGAAAGTCATTAGATATTGGTTCTACTCAGGCAGCCAGAGTCATGACAACTTGACTCCGGCAATGGTAACTCTTAAGAAAATAGTTTGGTGGATCGTTTATGGAATAGAGGACTCTTAATGGGCCCTACATTTATTCGGACTGTGAAAGGGAGAGTTCGCCAAAAATGCGGAATGTGATGCTTGTGAAGGCATTTATACAAGTCCACATTGAAAGTTCAGTTGAATCAGCCTCGCTCTAAGAGTTGAGTCGATACCCGAGCTGGCACCCAATGTAACTTTTATTGGCATCGTACGATAACTTCGGGACTGAGGAATATTTAGCGTGCACTCTGCCTTATTCGTCAGACTTTTGCTCAGACTGTTTTTATGTCAGCGGTATTTTTGGCAACGTCCGACCCTGGGACCTATCCCAGCAAGACATGTCAGTGGCTTACCAAACAGGCTCCCCAGCCTCAACGCACTCTAGGAAAGGCTTTTTTCAAAATAGCCCCAATCTTCGTCAATTATATACTAGCGAGTGTTTTTATGTGACATCACAGCAACACATGCATAAAAACCAGAGAATAGTAGAAACAGAATATTAAAATTTCCCCTTCCCCCATGTCCTCTAGGCAATACAAGATATGGAGCACTTATCTCGAAAATTTATGACTGTCAGAGCCGATCCCCTACTCTTTGATGTACGTTTGCACATATCTGCTTAAGAGCCAAGATAATAAAATTTTCCAAGCATTCATATAATAAGGATGCGAAAAATAAAACTCTTAGGAAATCTCGTAGATTTTTTGTTTATACGGATATACATACACTTTGCATCAAAATTTTCTTAGCTTAAGTTATTTTTTTAAAAAAAAAATCTTCATAAAAAAATTCAACTCATATTTGCTATTGTGAATTTTATCATATTTGAACAATACTGATACAGAAAAAAATGCTAACCTTAAACTTATATTATTTTTACTCGGAAAAAACTGCGATCGATTACTTAGATAAAAGATTTCTGAAAATGTTCTTCGTCGAGTCTGGTTTATATCTTAAAAATTATCTTTTTTTTCCCAAAGGGGTTGCTTTATTGGCGGCTAAGCCAGATAATAAAATAAAATATGGGAGGGTAATAATGCAATATAAAAAAAAGCAAAATAGATACTTGTTTTGGTTTGTTTAAGGAAAACACGACGTTTATGCCTTGTCAATATGTTATAATTTAATTTTTATATTTATATCCATTTTTAATGGACGATTCGTTTTTACTAGTTAATGAGAATAATAGACAATGTTACACTCTTAAAACAAACGCGTGATTTTAACTCAGTCTCAGTTAATTTTCACTCCTTTCTAGTGTCGAAATACACTTCTCCTACATGAGTGGATTTCGCTCTTTTGTTTTAAGAGTGCAGACAAAGCTCCAACCTTACTGTAGGAGTGGCAGTTCTTAATTGGACGAGTTATCCACCTTTAAGTTTGTTTTGGGATATATGACAATATTTGACGCAGCTGTAACGTGTAGGCGTGATCGTTCAAGTTGTCCATTAAAGACAAAATTTGCTCAATTTTTGTTTGGTTCCGCTTATTTAATTAAATGCGAGTGGTGTTTGACTCAAGTCTCTTAAGTTTAAGATTCGGGGTTATGACTTAATGTTAGTTTAACAACAAGCAGAAAAACTCTTTTTAATACTTAGAAAAAAATTTAGAGTTAATACATTTAAAAAAGCTATGCTTTAATTTTCTCACAAACTTGCTTACAATACGAATAAAGATTAACAATTGTTTTCGTGTGTGATTATTTTTGAAGAATGGTTAATTTGAATTAATTTTAATCTTATTGACGGTTACTACTGAAACGGTCCAGTCCTGAAATCGCAGAATCTGTAAATTCGTAAGGCTTTTTCCAAAAAAAATACTAAATTTACGCCGCATCGGTATATCAAAAACCACCTTTACAGTCAAACTCTTTCCCCTATCCCATTTTAGTAATGTAACGGAAAATAAGATTTTGTCCCTGGCACAGGGCGTTGCATACTGAATACCAAACGTATGAAGAATAAAGAGAAAGTATTTGCAGACGACAAAATGTGACCTGTCATCCCCAGTAGCGAAAACCATGGAAAATGCAAATTGTAACTGGAAAATAACAAAGGTAAAAAAAAAAAAACTTTGTAGGCTGAAGTCAAAGAAAAAAAAGTACTCACAATCTGCTTTTCGCGTTAAGTTTTAACAAAATATGTATTTCGGAGAGTTTAGAAATTTCATATTTTTTTGGCAGTATATAAAACTGGTTAACAAAAACCTTGGATTTCTATAACAAAACAAATTGTTATTTTACGATTAAACTGTTATAGCGATATTTAATAGACCGCAATAACATTGAAGATTAATTATTAGAGCTTCAAAATTATTTAGAGATGTATTAATTTGCAAAAAAAAAAATATAATTTTAACCAAACTCTTGCAGAAATTTTGCGCTGTTGCCCATTTCATATACTTCTCAAAACGTTATATACGAGTTCTCAAGAAATGATATCACTCTGCCAGAGGTTCCGATCCATCCTACACTGTAAAAAATTTGGCTTGAATTTACTAACGATTACTTAGTAACTTTACAGGTTTTCACCATTTACTAGAAAATCATCTGTAACCTAAAGAAACTACTGTAGTAATACTAAACAATACTAAGTAAATTGATGTAACGCTTACAGCGCCCCCTGGCTATCTTTTCTAGAGATTATGACGAATCGATATCGCAACGATAAAAAACCTAAAAACGTGGGTTTTTTTTATTTTAGTATATAAAAACTACGTTAAATTATTTCGAAAACTTCATATCCGAAAAAAAAAATGAAACTTAAAATTTCTTAATCAATAACATAAAACGCCTTTAACGATCAAGATTTTAACCTCTTTATTTACACGCAACCAAAATGCAAGTCCCCGATAGCAGAGAGGACTAACGCGCTGTTCCACGGATCCCGATAATCTTGGGTTCTGTCCTCGGGAAGTTCGAAATAAAACCTGACTAACAGAAAAATTAGTGGCGCCCTCTGGTTTTAAACTTTTGTAACCAGTTTACTACCAGTTTCTTTGTAAACATACAAGAAAATCCCCTGTAAAATCTACTAATTTTTCTTAGTATAATTTACTAAGCTTTAATTAGTAATATATACACATATTTCTTATGTAACACTACTAAAAAAACTTATGGAAGCTGAGTTTCCTAGAGAATTCTTAGTAACCTTACAGATATTTTTTTAGAGTGTACCCTCTTCAAAATGACTTTCTTTCCTCCCTCTCCCTTCAGGTTATGTTGTGTGAATACTCAGGTGTCGGCTCGTCAACTGACTACGGTTCTAAATTATTACGACGATATCTTTCGTGTAGTTCCAGTGCGCCGATAATTCTATTTAACCCCATATCAATCTCCAGGAAGCCTAAATTTAGACTTTACACCAAAACACACCAAGTTTGCAGCATTAAAATGTTTTAAGCGGAGGAAACGCGCGTAAACAAGCGGGAATTTGCCTCTGATTGGTCGCTCCTACGCGATACGTCCGCCCTGATATTAGTTCGCCCTGTTACATCAAAATCGAAGGAAAAATAATTACTATTACACTCTAACTGAAGCAAAAACAACTAAAAATAATAAAAATATGTCTTGAAATAACGAATAAAGTGATTTATTGAATGTGAAAAACCTTTTTTTATTCGATTCTCGCACTCGGAAATTCGAACTATTTACCCTTTTTTCCCGCAGAACGTTTGTATACTGCATACTTAAACTGTGGTGAAGTATAGCTAGATGTCATTAACAAGTCGACATACGAAAACAAGATCGCTCTGCAGCCGGCTTTGAAAGGAAAACTGACATTGAGCCCCCGCTTACTTGGAACTTCCTCTAACGACAATACACTATGGCAGGGTTTCACTACGTTACAAAGATACTCAAACTGCTCCCCCCACGGCGAAGACAAAGAAAGAGGGAGTAGTGCCACTTGCGACAGTCCCATTTGCGACGAAGGGAAAATATCCTCAAATTTACCCTTTTCGCACCGTAAAGGGGAAACTCTGGAGGGTCTCATAAAGGTGAAGAAACTTGGCGTGATGAAGCATTGCAGTATCGCCAATGCTTGGGTGTAAGTGATAAAAATTTGCAGTTGCCCCCCATTTGGTATGGTAGGGTCTTTTTCGTTAAAAATTGCATTTGGCGTCTGGAGGGGGAGGGGGGGGGGGGGCAGTGGTTAATTAAGTGGTCAGACATCCTGCTTTTGGCGGGAGCTGACGGGATAGTTGGTACATGGCTTCAGTCACTTGGTTGGTATCACTGTAACACTTTTATTTTTTTTATTTCACTGATAAAAAATGCAAATCAAATAGTTTACTGCACTATGTTTATGAATAAGTATTGTTCAAAACATAAATTCTACCTGACGATGCACAGTGAGGCAAAGGTCTCAAATCGTTTCCAAAAGTAAAAAAATTAAAATTTGAGTTTTCCATTTTATATTTAGAGATAATTAACACATAGCATTAGCATTGCTTTAGCATTTTGACGATAATTTAACACATTAAAAACCATAATACTTTTTTCCGATGGAATATTATTTTTAATATTAGAACGCTTTCAAAGTTGGGGACCTGACGATAATCATTTGGAAAGAGGCTCTCTAGAAAATATCTATTTCAGTAACAACGAATTTTAACAGTGTAAAATCTTTTAAAAAAAATAGGGAATTAAATGGAATATAGAAGTATGTTTTTTAAATATATTATTAGTATGTATCATATTTTTAAATAAATTATGCGCATTGTTAAAGTATTCCCCCCATATTACCCTTTCATGCTCTGTAACGAAGTTCAGGACGTATATAAATGATTTCTAAAACTATCCAATATCAATAGTGCACATACTCTTGCAATTTTTATAATAATTCAGGTTTTGTTTTTGCAAAATTACTTTAAAGTAATTTTACAAGAGAGACATTCTTTATTTTTTTTATTGGAACTACTACTTGCTATGGAACTACTACTAATACTTTTGAGCAGTGTATAAGCAGCTTTTACAACATTTACAACTAAAATGTATACATTTGAGCTACGAAACAAATTTTGTGTTATAACTTGAATTCAGTTATTGACAAAAATTTTACAAGTAGAAATTGGTTTAAAATTTGGAATTTTAGTTATTTTTTCTATAACTTAGAAAATCTTTTTTGAAACTACGAGGTAATATTAAAAAGTCTAAATGCTTTATTGTCATAGATTAACTAAATTGAAAAAAGAAAGTTTTTTGGAAAATGTAAAGTTGCTATATACTTTTCAAAAATTACATTTCCAATTGTGGCTTAACTCATGTGTAATAGGGCAAACCTAATAGTAGTCAAAATTTCCATTTGCGAATGGGACCAATTGTTTTTCACTTATTCACATAAAGTTTTGTATCATATTCATTTTTAATCTTTTGCAATCATATATTAAATAGTATTCTTGAATTGATATTTATGAAAAATTATCATATGTTATACTTTACTTAGTGATTAGTTACTATTATAAATATTTTAAGATAATTTAAATAGTTTGTAGTAGTTTCGTGTATATCTGTTTGATATCTGCAGCAGTGTTTCCATTTTTTCAAAACACAATAGTAGTTTACAGAAGTTTCCTATGCTCTTATAGCAAATAGGCTACTAGATACTAAAACACTGCTGCAATATAAAGCCCTTTCAGAAATTCGCGATATAATTATTTTCTGCATGTGACAGTTTATTAATAGATAGTTGTTCTCATAAACATCAATCAATAATAAAATTCGCTTTTCGATGATAAAAAAACAATATTTTCAATAAATTATTAATTAAATATTTGGACCTAAAGTGAAGATCAAAGAACTATTATTTTTTACCCTTTCAGTCCCAAAAATTTACTACACTACCGAAACATCTGATATTCACAAAATATGCTTATTTTAGGTCAAAAATAAGAGTTCCATAAGAAAAAAAATCACTTTGATTTTTTATATGGTTTTTGAAGTAATGCCAAAATTTTGTAACTGTGGAAAACAACAAAATAAAAATATATCTATAACCTAAAAACACTTTGAGTTATTTTAAGGCATCTGACCATATTATTAAAAAAAATTAGTAATTATTTTAACCGAAATAGCTTAAATTGTGTTTTAAATATGTGGAACTGAAGTGAACTTTCAAAAATCAGGAGAAACGCTTGTTAGCTATTTTCTAAATAAAACAAATAGTAGTTCTGACTTCTATTGAGAATAATGTAAAATATTGTCTAATAGAACAAAGTATGAAGAATCCAATGATGTGTGTTAGGATGCCATAACGGGACATAAACATTTGGAAAAAAAATATTGAAAGTGATGATTCCAAATGGCATCACTGGGACTGAAAGGGTTAATTTACTTTCAACGTTAAGTGCTTTTTTCACTGAAAGCACTGTTTCATAGAGGTAAAGACCTCCAACGAAACAGAATACAGATATTCCTAATTTTTATTTTTGAAAGTTAGAGGGGGCTGGTGAGTCCAGTCGGTAAAGGCGTTCGCCTTCAATGTGGAAGTTCAGGCATCTCTAAAATAATTGTTGACCTATGAACGGCTCGTGCAGCCAAAATTGTCCAACGAATAATACTTCGTGTAGAGGGAGTGAACGTTAAATATGCCCCAAAGATCAAGCTGCGTGCTATGTCGTCCTTAACTGTTGCTTTGGGTGTCTACTCAGGTGTCAGCTCTTCAATTGACTGTGGTTATAAATTGCGAAGCTCACAATTGCCAATAGCCCTTGTGTATCTCTAGTGCGACGATAATTCAAACTAAACTAACCTACACAAAGTTTAAATAACCATGTGTTTCATGAAGTGCTTTACATAAACACGTGGAAGAAAAATAGGTTTATTCAACAAGTAAATGGAGATAAAAAAAAATAAAAAAAAAGAATAAAATTATGCATACATGACGGTCGAGGTAAATAATTTTCTAAAGTTTTATAAAGTTTAATTAATACCCGAGGTTTGGATACATCTTTATGTATCCAAAATTGCGAAAAATATTTTTAGCATTACATGCAAGATTTTGAAGAACTTAGTAGGTTTCCAAATTTAAAAGAGTAATTTATCTCGTTTTTTTAGTAAATTTTTCTATTATCTTGTTTAAAATTTGGATACAACGTAGAATGAAACAGTGCAAAAATAACCACTTTGCGCACTTGTGCTTAATGAAAAAATATTTCACACTGGTTTCTTTAAAGCATGACTTTACACACGATTATGAATTTGAATAAGTGGAATTTTCAGCTCAAGATTCCTAAATAGTTATTTATGTAACTAGTGTGTAATGTTAGTCTTTTTTTTTGAACAAGTTGAATGCATCATTTGGTCCCTTTATCGTGGAGGGAATCTCAAATTGTAAAAATTCCAAAAAAAGGAAACCTCACAGAATGCAACAACTGGAGAGGAATCAGCCTCCTCTCAGTACCCGGGAAGATTTTCTCGAGAGTCATCATTAACAGAATTAAGAAGAAAATCGATGACATCCTTAGGGTAGAACAGACTGGATTCAGAAGTGGAAAGAGCACTGTGAACCAAATATTTATTCTTCGAAACATAATTGAGCAGTGTGTCGAACGAAATGAGACAATTTATTTAAACTTTATAGACTTTTCTAAGGCTTTCGATAGCATTAACAGAGAAAGTCTGTGGAAAATATTGGGGTTCTATGGAATTCCAAAAAAAATCATAAACATCATAAAGGATATGTACAATAGAAGTAGTGCCCAGGTACTGGTAAATGGTAATATGACTGAAAAATTTGAAATTAAAACAGGGGTAAGACAAGGCTGCGTGTTATCGGGGTTATTGTTTATCATTGTTTTGGATTGGGTAATGAGAAAAACTGTAGGATCCATACATAGAGGAATAAGATGGGATTTTAACACATTTCTTGAGGACCTAGAGTTCGCAGATGATATTGTTCTGATGTCATCCAGATTCCAAGATATGCAGGAAAAAACTAGTCATCTCGAAGAGAATGCAAAAATGGTTGGTTTAGCAATAAATGAAAATAAAACCAAAGTTATGAAAATTAACAGTAAAAATAGGACAAAAGTTATCATCAACTCAAAAGAAATTGAAGAAACAGATAGTTTTACATACCTCGGTTCCATTGTTGACACACTGGGTGAAACAGATGAAGATCTCAAATGTAGGATTAAAAAAGCGCAAAATGCTTTTAGAATGCTTTTCAAGGTTTGTCGTCAAACTTAAACATTTCTCTTAAACTAAAAATCTATAACGCAATTATTAAATCTATACTACTTTATGGCAGTGAAACTTGGAAAATTACAAAACAACAGGAAAATAAACTCAACGCATTTCATACTAAATGTTTAAGAAAGATCCTAAAAATTTATTGGCCAGAAAAAATATCAAACCATAATCTATATATTAAAACAGCTGACAAACCCTTGACAATAGACATAAAGAGAAAGAGATGGCGTTGGGTCGGCCATGTACTAAGAATGAGCCCCGATTCTAATGAACGGATAGCTTTAACTTGGTCGCCAGACGGTAAAAGGAGGAGGGGACGACCAAGACTGACGTGGAGAAGAAGCATCTTAAAGGAGAGAGACCATCTTGGTTGGCCAAGCTGGGCAGTTGCCAGGGAGGCCGCACTGAACCGGAGGAACTGGATTTCATCAATTGCGGCCTCATGCGCCTATAAGGCGTGACGAGTCGCAAGGCAAGGCAAGGAATGCATCATTTTACTACGGCGAACTCTGAGTGAAATTACTATATATTAAAAAAAAAGAGTAATTTAAGCACGTGCCGCATATATAAGTATTTGTAACCCAGTGCAAAAATATAGTTAAATTGCTAAGATAGTTTTATTGTTCACTTGCAAATATTTTTCTTTACTCAACATATATTGGCATTGAAAACTTCCTCGATAAATGTAGTAATTTCTGTTCTCAAAACAATACGCTACTTGTAATATGAATTCTATTAATACATTTCCATTTCGTGCAAAATCTCTCTTATTGTAATAAATAATCGCTGATATTTCATTTTTCTCAAAGGTATTATTTAAAGATTAAATGTTTATATATTTTTTTTATTTGCATGATATAATTCTCTTTAGAAAAGTGGTAGAAAACTTTGTATAGAGCATATTATATAGTATGCACTTGAACATGTAGCCTCGGGATAGTTTTGGCCAAACCAACTCCAGACACCCCTGTCCCGCCCCATCCTGTCATCTGGAATTTCTTATCGTATTGCAATGAGGGGTTGGTGTACAAAATAATTTTCCTGTTATCACTTTTTCTCCCCAACTAAACTAGTGGGATAAAGAAGCCAATCTGTAGCTAAATCGAATTGCAACATAGGGAAAACGAAGTTTAGGGTTGCTAAGTTTTCCACCCAAAGTCCCTAGCTAATTCGTCAGCTATAGGGATTTTTTTCGTCGCACCTGGGACTGTCGCAAGTGGGACGACACGAAGAAAGAGAAAAGAGACACCACTGGCTGTTGACGCATCCCCCCCCCCACCCCTTGACCCCCTTAGGCAATCGATAAAAACACCCCCCTAAAAAGCAAACGACAAGTAGAAATGGAAGACTGACAAGGAGGGGTTTGAGACACAGGGCATTCCCCTTGAATAACAAAGAGGGACACGTTTTTCCCTTTCCGTGGGGATTTTTTCTTGGGGATAGGGAAGACTTTCTTGTTTAGGGATGAAAATGCGTGGACGGGATGAAGAATGAGAAATTGAAGAGCCCCAGGTGTCACTAATAGGTGGAATAGTTAACGTAACGTTGACATGAGTCATACATAAAAACCTCCAGATACTTTGAACCCTAAAGGTTTTTAAAATATTGTGCGAATTTTCTATTTTTTTTTTTTTACCAAATTTGTTTCATATTTTTAATTTTTATTCCGCTTCGGTTTTTCAATGTCGTATAATCAAAAATTTGTTGTATGGTCTTTATCAATATTCTAATGGACGTACATATCCCAATTTTATTTAACAGTTTTTAAAAGTTGTGTACGTTAACAAAAAATCAAAAAAAAAAAAAAACCAACTGAATTTTCAACTTTGAACAAAAAAAAAATCGGAGACAACAATGAACGTAAGGGATGCATACTTTTATTAAAAATATGTTGTATAATATTTTTATTAAAAGTAGGCATCCTTTTTTTAAAGCTGTTTACTATAAATATATGCCATAGTTAAAAAGCTTTAGCATTTTGAAATAGCTCAAAGTATGAAAACCTCGTCTGGCGAAAAGGTAGTCGTTTTAACGTTACGGAAGTTATCAGCTATTGAATGAAAATAACTCGTTACGTTACTCATTCGGTAATATGAATTTTATATTATATTTTTTGAAGAAAATTATATTATATTTTATACAATAAAACGAAAAGTGGAATTCAGCCAATTTCGAGGTACCCAAACCCCTAGCAGAAATCATTCACAACAAATAAAATGTGCAGTGCCGAATGAAACTTATACAGCTGTGTACGATGTCGTTATGAAGTTCGCGTTATGAGCAGTCACTTAACTGTAGTTCAGGATTACTTTGACTGTCAAATAAACAAAAACAGATTATTTATACAAATAATGTGTAGTTTTATTTAAATGTATTTTATTGAATATATAAAGATATCAATTTCTCATTCAAAAAATATGTCTCTTTTTCTCTAATGGGGCTGCAACATTGGCGATCACAAATTTGCAGACTCGGCATATTCCCCAGAACTCAGAGCCATTTTTTTGTGGCATCATGTAGGCGACTCTCGCTACCAATTTTGACGCTCAGACTACAATGAATCTGAGCTTTCTGTGGATGTTAAAGTATGCCGAAACTTTAATTTTGCAAAGTGATCAACAGAGGTTAGAGAGCCAGGAAAAGATCCTGGAGGTAATTTTTAGATGCCAAATAATCATATGGCATGCGTGCCCACGATTTTCCCATCCAGCCAATCCGACGACTCAGACTCAGCTTAAACCCGTGATCTTGGGCTTACGAGGCGGACACGTTAAACCTCTCAGCCATTGAATAGCTTATTCAAAAAATATACATATAGCATTAAATTTCAAAAACAACTTTAATGGATAAACTGACATTTTCTATGAATTTATACCAATAATATTAAGGGGACGCAGTACCCAAAATATTATTTCTAGAAATAATAACATAAACTTGTAAATTATATTATATTGGTTTTGTATAATGTTCACTCTAAATAAAAAATTTCTAGCAATAAAAATGAATATTTACAAGTAGTTTTTCAATTATTCAAAAAAAAGTCAAAATTTTGAACATTTTTAAACCCTACTCCTCCTTCAATTCTAAGAATAACTTTAAACTTTTATGGTTTCTTTTTAGTACTATTAGTTCAAGAACTGTGCATGAATTTCAAAATGTGAGTACAGTTAAAAAGTAATATGCAATTACAGTGAAAATCACAAAAAAATACAAATTATTGTATTCAATTTTTAAAAAAAATAATAAATATACATAGAATACCTTATTCCAAGCACAATTTTGTGCATAATATATGTAAGAACACAGGTAAAAAAATTCCAAATTCTAACTTAATAAGCAAAAAAGCCTTAGGGATTTATTGAACCCAAGAATTGAAAAACGTGAAACAGAGAAAAAAAAAAAGGCTGAAAGCAGGCGTAATACGTATTCAAACGTATAGGAATGACTTCAGAAAATATTTAATAACTTTTTTTTCTACACAAGATATCATTATGAAACTTTCAGTAAATGTTTAGAAGAATATTGTAAATAATAAAAAGGAAAAACTGAAAAATCGACATTTTGACCTATGTTTGGGTAATGCGTCCGCTTAAAACAAATCTTTTATGAATCTTGACACGCTTGTCTTACTTATTGTCTTCGACAGTTAAAATATATTTAAATGTTCGTACTTAAGCAGATAAATTATAGCCCATTGAAGATTTAAGATAACTGAGATTATTTAAGTTAAAACTTTTATAGATTTAGTATTTATTATTTAAATTACGAGTTTTTATTGCAGTTTATCCTCTTAGGCAATAAAAGCTGCATTCTCAGCCAAAAATTATTTTTAAAATCTATAATACTAAAATAACAACGTAATTAGGGGATATTACTTTAAGCTTCAACTAATCAGGGCATAAAAGTGTAACTAATTTATTGATAAGAAATAGTTTTGTTTTAAAATAAATCCTTTCGAAGGATTAAAAACTAAAAAAAAGTGATTAAGTTTTTATTTTAAAATGACATTAATACTTAAGAAGAGATAATTATCTGATGAAATAATCCAAATTAATGCGAAAGAAATATTTCTAAATACTGACAGTAAATATTATAAATAAAACTTGTGTATTAAATTTTTTGAAGATCTTTTTCAAATTATCTTTAGTTTCATATAATTAATCGGCTTATATAGATTAACTTCTTCGATAACATTTTTTGAGTCGGTTTAACTTTATTATATATAATGATTTATTAATAAACTACATTCTTAGATAGAAATGAAATACATTAACTCTTAATCCGATTGATAATAATGGAAAATGCACAAATTAAAATGGTCTGCCATCTAGAAGGAATCCGGATTAAAAATTTGATTACAATGATTCGATTAGAAAGTTATGGTTTATAGTAAATAAGCTTATTAGTAGCAAAATCATCACGCCTAAAAATATTTTCAAAGCATTCTCCTTAATTAATACAGTAATAAATCATAAAAATGCTAATTTTTTATTATACATAATGGTCTTAATGATCATATGAACTGCCAGATGAAAGTTCTTTTACAAAGTATCTCCATGAGGACCCTACACCCCCCAATCGAATAATATATTATGACAATATTATTCAGCTAAGACGCCGGTTAAGCGATAACAATTATAGGCTAATCCCCAACAGTGTCGAAGCCTGTTTAGGTTTGAACTTAATTCGAAACACGAATGCGAGTACGAAGGGCGTCATAATAGTTTAGAACAACAGTAAAGTGACGGAAAAGATTGGTGAACACGGTTGCCAGTTACTCACTTTGACGGCACTCTCACATACGTGTACTAGTTTGTACTTTTATTTCGTTTATTTTGGAATATATTGTCGCACTAGAGCTACACGGGGGCTATTGGCGACGGGTGTCGTAATTTAGAACCACACTCAATTGACGAGCCGACACCCGAGTTATGCACCCAACGCAGCCGTTACAGGCGACATCGTACACTCTTAAAACAAACGAGCGAATTTAACTCAATCTGAGTAATTTTCACTCCTCCAGTCTTGAAAATGCACTTCTCCGAAAGGAGTGGATCCTTTGTGTGTTAAACCTCCGACAAGATCACTCCAAACGAGTTATTTTAACTCAGTCTGAGTTAATATTCACTCCTTTCCAGTGTCGAAAATGCACTTCTCCAACTGGAGTGGATTTCACTCTTGTTTTAAGAGTGTACGCAGCGTTAGGACTTTGAAGGCTATTTAACGTGCACTCCCTCCACACGGGGTATTATTCGTCGGACATTTTCGGCTGCACAGGCCGTTTATAGGTCGGCAGTTATTTTGGCGTTGCCCAGACCCGAACCAGAGACCGTCCGCATGCTAGGCGAGTGCCTAACCGTCTAACGGGGAGGAGCTTGGTGAACACGGTTACATAAAGTCACTTACGTTGACGGTACTCGCACACTTGTACTAATATTTTTTTCTTCTTAATTTAGGCTCGCTAATATCCACACCTTTCCCACCATTCCCCCCCTCTCCCCTTGCATAATCATCTATCGTCCCCCGCCATAACTTTTGCAGTTCCTGATTTCTTTCCCCTCGCTTCCTATAACACAATACAGAACATATTGGCGGGGGCTGCTAATGTATTCACGGGGGGTGATAATTGAGAAGGAAGAATGGGGGGAGAGAAGAATTCAGAACAAAGCGAAAGAGACATTCTGCCTCACACACTTCTCCAAAAAAAAATGAAACTAGAGAAAATTGGTGAGGATAAACTGAAAAGGACTAAATGACATATTGCTGACTTTGATATATCCTGGTTAGGTTATGCCTCTCAACACTCTCAACCACCTGTGGGGTACGAAACGCATAACCGCGTTGATGTACTGCCACTTTTCTAACAGCACCACATGACTTTTAAAATAATTAAATTTAATTTACTTCTTAAATTTAAAAATTTCAGTTTGTGTAATCTTTAAAAACCATGTATTGCCTTTTACTACACTAATTAATATTTATAGTACGAGTTGCTAGAAAAGCTGACAGTCCTTAGACGTGTGACCATTTTTGCTTTCAAACCCCTGCCCGTCTTACAAAAATCCTTTCCGTTGTAATTTCCTTCATTCACAGGGTTTGGGGAGCCCAGTCAGTTAAAGCATTCGCCTTGCATGCGGAAGGTCTCAGGTTCGGGTCCGGGCATCACAAAAACTGCTGACCTATAAATGGCTCGTGTAGCTAAAAATGTCAGATGAATAACGCCCCGTGTAGAGGGAATGCACGTTATGTTCCAAAGTCCCATTGCCACGTACGATGCCTCCCTTAGTGTGGTTGCTTTGGGTGCCTACTCGGGTGTCGGCTCGTCACTTGACTGTGGTTCTAACTTACGACGCCCGTCATTAACTAAAACTAACCTAAATTCATTCACAAGTGCAACTTCGGTAAAGATCTCAGCATTAAGTCTCGGTTCTTTTCGGATTAACTCCCACCAAATGAGAAAAGGAGAGTGCAACTCATTACTGAAATTCCTGATTTTTTTTCTCCATATTCCAGGAAAGAACCCTAAATTGGTGAAAAGAAAGAAAATATACTTGATTCATTCCACTATAATCTAATGCTTTCCCCTCTTTCCTACATATTAAGGGGTGGGAAATGAAAGAAATATTTTCCACCCTCTAAATGCATTCTTCTTCGTCATTGTTGATGGGAGGATTCCCAGTTCCATATGCTGTTATGAATGGAATATTTTGCGGTGCTAAGCTCAGAAAACTTGCATGGCGAACGAAATCGCAACAGAGCTTAAAATATTATAGTTAAATTGTTAGTCGAAAAACAAGGTGCAATACATCAAATACCAAATAGTTGCATTAATTACTTTTTTTATCTAATATTTGAAAGGGATTATAAAACGATGATCACTTTTAAACTCATTTTAAGGATTGTGGAGCCTTGTTCTGCCAAAAAACATGCATTTCATACTTAGAGATCGCCAAAAGCGAAATTTCGTAGTGTAGCATAAGATGGTAATATATTGCTTCAACTCTTTGGGGTAAGAAAGTTGAATAGAATTAGCGTCACACTAGGGCTACTAAAGGTAAAGTAATTAAGATTCACAGTCGGGTGACCAGCCGACACCGAAAGGAGTCGGAGCACATGGGTTCGAGTCTTGAACCTTTCGATCAACAATCGAAATCGTCTATCACTGAGGCATAACCTTTACCCCCATTGTTTTGTCCCCACTAGGAATCCCCCACGGCCAACTTCCCACAAGCATGAGCGTAGACGGAAATTTTTAAGTCACTGTCCCGAGTGCCTAAGATGACGAAACTAGTTCGAACACACTCGGATCCCGAAAAATGTGGCCCGCCGTGAACAAGTGGTTCCGAATATGTTTCGAGACAGGTTCTCTTCATCTTCGGAACAGCGTCACTTGAAACTATGCCATCAAACTTTCCGTCTCCAAGCGTGTTTAGGAGAGCTTCTTTAGCCTTAGTAGTCGAGTAGTCCGTGGATCACCACAATGTAGACTCGAGGAAAAGGTATTGCCGCATTCAGCTTCTCTTACCAAGCAATATCTGAATAATAGTTATTGAGCCACTGTTTTTCTCGAAGAAGCTAATACAAATACATTTATAAAAACATTTACACAACATATTTTTTTTGTTTTTAAAATAAATATGAACGCATTAAATTCAATCAGTTTAACTCTTGCTAAAAAAAAAATAGTGTACTTTCAAATAACTTTTTGAAAATAGTCTCTTGGAGATTTGTTTACTTATCCTTCAAAAACTATAACAAAAATAACGGTACGTTATGCTATAAATAAAACTACCATTATTAGAAATTGAAATATTTCCTCACTAAAGTACAGCTGGGGAAAAAAAAAACGAATCACCCCTCGTTTCTCGGCTGGTATTGATCAAGGAATTTTGTGTAAGGTGTCAATTTTCAGGAAATAGCGTGAGGAATTGGGAACTGGCAACAAAAATTGTTATAGGGGTCGTCTACATATTAAAATGAGTACCAACTTTGAAAATTCCAATGGCAACACACAATTTTTTTTACATAAAAATGTTCAGCACCCTCAAAATACCCCATGTATAAAAAAGAATTATTTATTTTGCATTATTTGCTGAGATATTAAAGCCTTAATTTTGAACTCGGTTAGGGGCAAATCTCCTAAGTGAAAAAAAGGTAATATTTTGGTTGTGTCTTTTCAAAACGTCAAGCTAAAAAAAGGGTTAGCATAATCTCGCCAACGGATGCTAGAATTTAACTTTCTTCAGTAATATTGGGATTTTTCGATTTTTTTTTAAATTTTGGATTTTAAAATTCAGAAATAAAATAAAGGCTAGAAGATGAAAAGTTTTAATTTTAAATTAAGTCGCATATACGGTTATTTATAACGAACCGATTTTCAAATGCTATTAGTTACAATCAGATTAAAAAACATGATTATTACACTTATACTTTAAACTTTTTATGCACATTTTTGTTTCCTTCGCAAACATTGTTGCAGAAATTTTGTTTAAAATTCGTCGCACTCTATCGGTAATATCGGCCCAGTGGCTTGGTGGTAGTGCTTATTTCGCATTGTCACGCCACAGGTACGGGGATCGAATATCGGATTGGGCGAGGTTGACCCATCCTTTCATCCCTTAAGTGGGTCGATACATTGGGGACCAAGCATGCTTGGAGAACTAAATGCTGGGGGTTCCGCGTGAGGCTTTCCACATTACCGGGACGTATGCCTTGCAC